>CM052709.1:2113324-2193171 GCA_028551405.1 Uromys caudimaculatus
TGGGAATGGGTGGGCGGGTAGGTGGGAGGAGGAATTCCCTCACAGAGGCGGGGAGGGGGAGGGGACACGGGGTTTCTAAAGAAAAGGGGAATCATCGGAAATGTAAATAAAATATCAAAAAAAATAAATAAATAAAAAAAATAAATAAATAAAGTGGCAGTCTTGTGACCTCTCTCATGGGCAGGGACCAGAGCCTTCAGTGTGAGGGCTGACTTTAGAACTTGAGAGTGCTTTGTCCAAGGGATCCCATTGTAAGGGTAAAAACATCTCTGGTTTGGGGCCCAGGTACAGCCCTGCTTCATGTTCCGTGGCTGAGATGCTCACTTGATTTCAGTTCAGTGAAGGGGACAGAAATCTGGGATGCTCTTGAAATTAATTGGCCCCTACTGCTACAGGAGCCCAGCATAGTGAGTCCCATATGCAGAGCTCACCTGAGCCACTAATTAATGCGGGCAGCTGTGGCCACTATAAACATCTGCATAGGCCTCCTGTCAGCAGCTCCACTACCATACTGAGTCTAGAGGTACAAGAAAACAGTCTGTGCCCACGTGGGAGGCACAAGCATCTTTAAATTACAAAGGGAGTATGTGTGAGACTGAGCCACACCTGTACTGCAGACTGGAGAAGGGGCCTTCCAGCCCTGACTTAAACTCTCCAACATTACTTTTCTTTAATCAGGTGTGGTCCCTGTGTCTTAGGAGTGGAAACAAACGGGACCTTGTACATGGCAAACCAGTTCTATTGCTGAGCTGATTTCTAATGTCTGAAACTGACACTCCTTCCTAGCCTTCTTTCTGTGTTTGTTTGTTTGGTGACAGGGTCTCACTGGGCAGTGTAAGGTGGCCTGAAATTTATCAATCCTCCCTCGTCCAACTACAACAGGCTACAAATACAGTGATATGATTTTCATGAAGACTGACAGGTCTGGAGAAGTTTAGATCTTATAATTCATTAATAATACATCACTGTAACCTTCTCCATTACATGGGGAGCCTAGAAACATCCAGCAGTTGTCTCTTTTTCGTCATGCATGCATATTTGCTTAACAAAAGAATTTTCATCAAAAAAAGGAGGCAGGCAAAGCCCACTCCTCTTGGGGGATGACCCATCTCACCTTCCTTTCTCACTCAGAGAAGCAAGATGGAAGTGAGCACCCTGGCTGCTAGGGAAGAGTTGCACCCATGCTGATGAGCACAGCCGGTGCCTACCGACTAACAGTTAGTGTTCAAGTGCTGGCACTCTAAATCTTGCCCTTGATATGTAGCTTTATCCTTTACAGAAGCATTTGACAGAAAGGTCGTAGAGCGGCCTGGAGAGGCATGTATGCCATGCAGAGCACAAAGTGCCTGGCCTGGTGGAATCCCGAACACTTCCCATCTACCCTGCTTAGCTACATCAGCTGGAGGTGATGGATTAGCCTTTTAGGTAGACTGTATCTGATGCCTCCCTTTGAACCAAGCAACTCCTGTGCTGTGGGATACAGAGTAGAAAGACAGCACTTCCTCAGCCAGGGCCTCCTCACTAAAAGCTTTAACAGTTGCCTCACCACGGAGATTTTAGGATCCTGCAGTCAGGATGCCAAACCACACAGCTTGCCACTGCTGGCCTTTAATGCTCTGCCCTTGGCTTCCCTTTCTGCTTTGAAACAGGTTGAAACTTCCAGAATGAGCAAACAGACAAAGAAACTCTTGGAAGGTCTGTAGAAATGATCACCACATACCATTCTCTGCTGTCAAAGCATTTACTTCTTCATCTACAGTAGCATGCTCATCTCAAATTTCATGATATAAAATGTAAGAAGAGAGTGGACCTGGATTTGAGAAGTAGGCAAGGGCAAGCAGCCACAGCTTGCTTTTGAGAAAGCATGCAGGGTAGCTACTGTCTTCATTAGTTTTGCCATCCAGGAGGAACTTCTTGTCTATATTTTCTATAACGAAAGACAAATATCATCCTGAGCAAGGTAACTCAGTCACAAAAGAACGAACATGGTATGTACTCACTGATAAGTGGATATTAGTCCAAAAGTTCGGAATACCCAAGTTTCACTTTACAGTAACTGCTGGATTGAGAGTGAGGTCCCAGATGGAGGAGTTGGAGAAGGGACTGAAGGAGTTGGGGGAGTTTGCAGCCCCATGGAGGGAGCAACAGTGTCAACTGGCCTGACCCCCCTGGTCCTCCTGGAGGCTGGACCACCAACCAAAGAATACACATCAAGGGACCCATGGCTCGGACCATATATGTGGCAGAGGAGGGGCTTGTTGGCCATCAGGGGGAGGAGAGGCCCTTGGGCCTGAGGGTGTTAGAGGCCCCAGTAAAGGGGAATGTCAAGGTGGGAATATGGGAGTGGGTGGGCAGGTGGGTGGGAGGTGGAATACCCTCATATAGGTGGGGGAGGGGGTGGGGGTGGGGGTTTCCAAAGAGGAGACCTGGAAAGGGGGAAACATTGGAAATATAAATGAAGTATCAAAAAATAAATAATTAATTAAAAACAAAAGAAAGACAAATACGGTATTTTCTCTCTTAGGTAGAATCTAATTTTTAAAAAAGGACATGGAAGAAGTTGGGGTTATCTGAGAATAAGAAGCAGGCCAGCAGGAGAGAGAAGGTGCAGTAACAGGAGATGCATATAAATGACTTGAAGTCATTATATACAGGCATAAAAACCTCATAAGGACCCACTGTTTGTGGTTTTTTGGTGTGATTAGAGGATAGAGTATCTCTTTTCTTTTGCTATTTCTGTTTTCTTTTTCCTGTCTTCTTTTACTTTCACTGTTCCTTTCCTCCTCCTTCTCATCCTCCTCCTTCTCTACCCCCACTCTCTCTCTGCTTATTTAATTTTAGAAACTAGAAGTATGTGATTGATCAGCTCAAGAATCCCAGCACACTTCAGATCCTCAAAGGAATGAATTGCCATTAGTCCTTTCTTTGTGCGAAGCCTGTTTTTTACTTCTGGTAATCCATCAACCTTCTAGAGTCTGTCTTCTGCCTTTCCATGTCTATCTTATGAGTTGGAGATAAGTCTCCACCCTTGGAGTAATAGTCTGCAACAACCTTGACATTGGCAAATAGACTCTAGGGTTCTGAGGCGTGGTCTTAAGTCAGTTCCAAGCAATGGAGCTCTTGCTCACTTTCAGAAGAACTCTGTCTCCTTTGCTGCTAAGTGACCACTCATCACCTCGTCTTCTAGGTACTGAGGAGGACTTATCCTTATTCAGGCCATCTTGGTTGATCACCCTAAGCATCGTAGATGATGCCTGCAGAATATTGGCCTTATCTAACCACACCATTATTAATCTACGTGGAAATTGTCTAAAAGTTTTGTGGACATAGAAAAACATGGTGGTGATGGGTAAATTCATGTGTGGACTTTACTAGGTCATGGTACTCTGACATTTTGGTCAATAAATTCTGGATGTTTCTTGGGGAGGTGTTTTGTTATGTTTCTGAATGAGACAAGCACCTAAGTCAGTCTTAAACATATTTCTTAATACAAGCAAACCTCTTCCAATCATTTGAAGTCCTGAAAAGAAATAGCCAAGTTGTCCAGGCAAGAAAGATAGTGCCAGTGGGTGGTGTTTGGGTTTGAACTACAAGTTTGCATTAGGTCTACTACTTGGTCTGCTTTGGAGACTTTGTACTTGCCAGACCCCACAACTGTCTGAGCCAATTCCTCAAAATAAGTCTCCACTCTTTATATATGTATATACATATGTATAAGTACATGCATATACATGTATGCTGATTCACACTCAAGATATCCAACACTCTAATTGACTCACCAAGCCTTACTTTACTGTTTACTTTAAGTGAAATGGCAGTCTAAAACTGTCAGCATATTTCATTAAAATTAAGCTAGACTTCTTTCTATGCTTCACTTTCTCTGGTTTTCCAAGGACCTCCCATCTTCTAGACACTTGAAGTGTAACAAAGTAGCCATTAGTATCGTGACTATCAAAAAACTGGTGTTGGTCTTGGAAAATTCTAATTTTTCTCCTCTTTTCAAACACCCAAAAAGTATAAGAGTCACCAGACATGTGATGTTGTCAAGCATGAGGATTAAATACAGTTCATTCCCAAGCTTCTAATCAGGAATATTGCCCATCAAGAACATGTACAATAACCACAGGGGCTGTAGACCACGATGGAACATCTGTTCTTACTCTGGGCATTTAATTGACCACTATTGAAATCAAAATATTTCTAAGGCATTATTTTAATTCCCTACCCAAAATGGAAGTAATCAATCAAGCAAGCCACATATGAAAGTCTTACCAATGACTTTATCTAAAGTTAATAAATAATCTGTGCTCTAGTATTTGAGATGGAAATAAAATGAACAGGCAAATAAATGTCTAACAGATTTGTATCTGATACCTATTCCCTTTACCACCATGCATACATTCATCAGTGAAAAGTTTTTCTTGAAGCAAATGCTATGTTTTCTTTGTGTTTCAAATAGATTTTGCATTCAGTGTGCATCCAATGGTATGTGGTGTGTGTGTCTGTCTGTCTGTCTTTGTGTGTATGTTTGTGTGTGTCTATGTGTGTGTGTGTATTTCTCTCTCTCTCTCTCTCTCTCTCTCTCTCTCTCTCTCTCTCTCTGTGTGTGTGTGTGTGTGTGTGTGTGTGTGTGTGCTCTACTCATTCTTAAAGTTGAATGAGTAAAAGAGAACCAGGAGAAGAAGGAACAAGAGAATGATCAAGAGGAGGAGGAAAAGGAGAGAGAAGAACAACCATAATAATGCCCAGTTACCCCGTAAGTAGCATTATTTAGGTGAGAGGGCTGTTACTCTCCATTACAAATCATGGAGTGATCTTAAAAACTAAACACTCCAAATAACTGAACTTGTGTTATCAAGAATTACCTTTTAAAAAAATACCCCTGTAGGGAATATTTCTATTCCTGATACTTTGTATGCTCTTTGGAGAGTGTTCCTGACTGGCATATTTGGCCATATTTTGAAAGATAACAGATCTCAATAAGTTCCACTGATATTATTATATACAGCTTAATTTTTGTGTATTAATTTTGTGTATTAATTTTTTACTCCACTGCCAAAGTGTCCTGTCCATTAGAGATGCCTGATAAGGATCCTATCTCATTCTATCTGAAGGCAACAAGGACATGTGCAAAGGCTCTAACATTCTGACCATGCTTGCTGAAGTTGTTCTGGGCAGAGATTCCTAAATTCTTCACTATTTATGCATGGCTTCAAATACTTTGTGCATCAGTTGGTGTTTTTCTTTTTTTATTATTATTCTGTAGAACAAATGTGTTCTCAATTGAATTTACTGTTAGTTGGTTGACTTCCATGCAATTTTAAAATCAAATATTATATGAACTCAAAATTGTTCCTGTGCACTGACATTTGTTTAAAATGTTCAAAGTATGAAGTAAAGGGGAAAGGGCACATCAGAGATAAATGGGAAATTATTGGTTAATGTAGAATCGATCTTATTCAAACAACTACGTTTTATAAATAAATATCATGTTTTAGTTTTTATTTGAAAAGAGCAAATGAAGAGGCTAGCTAGCTTCTGGATTAGACCTTCTAAAGCCTTTTAGTTTGTGTGAGAATTCTTTTAGGAGACAGATGGTGAAGGGAACAGAATAAGGAGCCTCAAACTTGACCAAGACCAAGGGTAAGGTATGGATGATGGTCACTACTCACTTGTATAAAAAGCTGTCACATGAGCTGAGGGAAAAGAAGTTCCTGAAATGTCATGGAGGGAAATAGAACTCTCTGGGACAGAAATTGTATGTCTCTGCTGCCAGGGTTTGAAGCTTATGCCAAAGATCATGTTTTTAAGTTGAATCTCCAACACAGCACAGAGAGATGGGGCTGACTAAGAGACTGCAGGACTGGTGTTCTTACAAGGACATCAGGCTGTTCACTGAGGGCGTAGATTGTTATGAATATGAGTCAGCCCTTTCTTGCTATCTCACTCTTACTCTTTCTTGTCCTCCTACGATGGTGTGACAGAGCATGATAACCATTGCTGGATGCCACTAGCGTGCTAACGGACTTTCTCACCTCTAGGACTCTAAGCCAACAAATAGAATAACTAAATTAAATTGCAAGAACACATTCTTCTTCATTTATTACTAGGTCCTAAACTTCCAATTGAAGCAAAGAAAAATAGGCAAGGTACTATTTTTTTCTATCTAATATGAGAGTTTCTATGTCTACATCTAAATCTACATCTATATCTATCTCTCTATACATACATATATATATATATATATATATATATATGGGGAGAGAGAGAGAGAGAGAGAGGATATATATCTATATCCTAATTATAAAAGAATACTCCTTAAAACAGTCCTCTCAGGAGGTAATTACGATTGAATGAAGTGTTAGAACTTTAATCCACTAGGATCACTGTGTTTGTGTAAGATGAGGAAAAGACAGCAGGATGCACATACAGAGAGACTAGAGATTATGGAGGACCTGGTCAGATGGTGGCCATCGACAAGCTACAGGAGGAACCCAACCTGCCAGCACCCTGATCTTGTCTTCAGTCATTGGATTTATGGAATGGTGAAGTTCTGTTATCCAAGCATCCCAATCTGTGGCATTGTTTATATGAATAAATAGGGAGGTAAGAAAGGGGAATAAGGATAACAAAATATATAACAATAAAATGGTCGCTACATGGTGTTAGGTAAGAAGTGATTTTTTTCATAAGTTGTAATTCCCTTTGGAAAGAATATCTTGTGTGTTCATGGTTGGTTGTTGCCATAACAGATCCCAGGATGTGAACTCATTCTACTCGTAGCACTTATGATTAAAGAATCTTAAAGGAAATGTGACTCAGCATACAGTAGAGAGGAGGTGATTAGACAAGTTTCTACAACATCGAAGGAGAGTCCATTCAGAATGCAGGTAGAGGCCAGGCAGTGGTGGCGCACACCTTTAATCCCAGCACTTGGGAGGCAGAGACAGGTGGATTTCTGAGTTTGAGGCCAGCCTGGTCTACAGAGTCAATTCCAGGACAGCCAGGGCTACACAGAGAAACCCTGTCTCAAAAAAACAAAACAAAACAAAATAAAAAAACAGAATGCAGGTAGAAATGCACACAACTCTGGAATAAGGGATGCAGACATGAACAGAGAGTTTGGACAGAGGCAAACACTGAATTTTTTTCTCTTGGCATAAATTATTTTTAACATAGTATGAAGCTGAAAGCCAGTAAACAAGTCAGAAACCTGAATAAGATTTGAAGAGATGCAGAACTCTCTCCAAGCAACTTCATTGTAAATATTTATTGTATCTTTGAAGAAATAGAGTTATTTCCATTACTTACATGTATTTATAAAAGTGAAAGAATTGGTGTTTTATATAACAAAGTGAGTAGAGTTCAGGCTTTTGTATTTTAAGAACTAAGCCTCCCTTTACTTAACACTATAAATATTATTCTGTAGAATACTTTCAGGTATGTAATTCAAGGTCTATACAGAAATGATATACTATAGTGGGTAGTAGTGGATACAAGAGCTATTAGGAAAGCTAGTGACTCAGCAATTAGTGGCAAAAATGTGTTCAGAATCATCATACCAGTGAAGGGTACATAATATCTTTGGAAAGCAGGAGATGGAGCAAGCACAGCTGAGACCAGATGTAGTATGTCTTGTGGGCACAGATGTCCTGAGACTTTGTTAGCTGTGACTGACACTTACGCATTTAAGAAACCGGGGAGAAAATAGAGCTGTAGCTACCAGGGTTAGAATCATGGATATGAATCATGGAGGAATCACTGCGCAGCCAGAACAAGTACCTGATTGGTATATAATGTTAATCAAGGTTATTTGACCATGATGGAGGGAAGCCATTTTGAAGAATCCACAAGAGGGAAAAAGACCAAGACATTCTCCTCTTCTCCCCTGCATTGAGTTTGCATGAATATGATTGACTAAACATAGACAGAGATCAGCTGACAAGGGAATTCTGGGAAGCTGGTCTGAACTAGGGAATTCTGAGAAGCCAGTCTGACTAATGATAAGGGAGTAATTTGGTTATGTTTCAGAATCAAAAGCTAAGTTACTGGTTTTCAAGTGCCTTAATAGGAATGTCCATTTCAGGAAGCCAATTGCAGCCATATTCTAGTTTCATAGAATATCAGTTCTGCTTAATATATATGCCAAACTCAGTCATGAAGACATTTTCTTCCTGCAGTGTAGGTTCAACATGACACTTGTGTATTAGAGCTCATGCTCACACAGAGCCCTTATGAAACAAGAAGCAAAGGCTTCACGTAGGTACTCTCGGTTTCCTACAGCTAATATTTTATCCTTAAATTATTACTATATTTAGCTATTTGAAAATTTACTTTATAAATATCAAAAAGACATAGGCATGGGTCCTATTATAGTCTCCTTCAGTTTATTTATGTGACTATGCAAAGACTGGGAGTCCTTCCCTCTTGCTTCCTGTTACGCTGAAAGAGAAGGAAGCTGCTTCCACTTCTCTACTCTCAAATATAGCCTAGATTTGAAATGGGTGATAGACAAAAGAAAGAGTTAATTTTCTCATGAATATTTCTCAGTTAAAATATCAATGCAACTATATATGAAGTTGCATTGATGTTTTTATATATCTATCAGTGCAAGGTAGCATTCAAATATTTCTGTTTCTTGTGATTTGTGTTTTGTGGGGTATGTTTTTTCAAAAATTAAATTATATATCAGTATTCTAGAATCCTATAGTTTGAAACAATGCCCTCTCCCATGAGGCAAGGGTGACAACAGATGTCCAAAGGTATAGATCTTTTGATGTATAACATGGCTGTAGAAAGAAATACTGACAGAACTTTGAATGGCTGAGGTAAGGTGGTGATTGTTATACATGTTACAGTGGGAAAGACGCTGAAAAGAGACGAGACGCACGTCGGGACATTTGGCCCAAGGAGACATTCCGCTACAAGGAGGGGTCAATGGTTTCTAAGGGGAAAATTCTTAATATAACATTGTCAGCCAGGTTTTAGAAACGTGAGATTGATTTCAGTTTGGAAAACACAACAATAACAAAACAAAACAAACAAACAAAAAATCTTCAAATTTTATTTTTTTTAAATTTAGCATGAGTTTCTTTTATTTTTATTTATTTTTATTTTTAATACCTTATTTACATTTCAAATGTTTTCCCCTTTCCAGGTCTCCCCTTTGGAAACCCCCTATCCCATCTCCCCTCCCCTGCCTCTATGAGGTATTCCTGCACCTACTCATCCATTTCTGTCTACCCTCCCTGGCATTCCCCTATACTGGGGCATCTAACACTCTCAGACACAAGGGCCTCTCCTCCCACTGATGGCCAACAAGGCCCTCCACTTTTATGTGGTGTTGTTATATATAAATACATGCAAACAATTCTTTTATTCTAGTATGACTATTATTTTTATTTAAAAAAGGAAATAGGCTGTGTGACGTATCCAGGTTAAACTGGAAAATAAGCAGAAGGCTGCTTGACAGGAGACAGGTGGAGTCAAGGGAGATGTAAGAGCGCTAATCTAGAGTTGAAACTCTAGGATGTTATCCCCCAAATTCTGCTTGGGAAAATAACCATCAAATACTGCTGATACTTTCAGGCCATGCAGAGAAGCATTCATAGTGTGGTGGCCTTGATACCTGTCATATCCTGCAGGAAAGCTCCCACAGTGCCTAGAGTCCATCTTGTGCTACAAATGAAGCAGGGGAGTTTTCTAAAATCCCTTGCAGCATAAATGCACCCAACTGACACCACTTTGACGTCCATGTGCAAAGCTGATGGTGTGTGCCACATAAAGTATATAAACTGGAGAGTACATAGAGAAAACTGCACTGGCCACATATCTTATGTTGCTATGGTGAACCAGTATCATTTCTTCCACATCTTCTGGTGGTGATTGAATTCAGTATTGACCACCAGCCCCTCAGAAAGTGGTTTCTGAAGCAAAGATTCTGCTCTTTGCTACAAGATATTGCCATTCTCTGCAGCAACAGGTGAGCTTGAAGGCGGGTGGCAGACAAGGCACATGTTACAGCACAGTCTTGGGTGGACCCTCTCTGAGGATGCATAACTTGAAAATCTCAAAGAGTTTGAAAAGCTGACAGCCGCTGGAAAAAAACAAAAATCATGTATAAGGTAGAATTTCAAGGTGAACGTGTGACTCTAGCCCTGATTTCACTGCTGTTCTGGCTGACATCCTACACTAAGGTGGGGTCCTTGTCTGGTTGGTTCTCTACAAAAGAAAGGAGTTTCTTGTTGACCACTGGGGACTGGTCTACAGCTCCACAGCATTGGCCCGAAGTGGAGATTAACAACCACCCTGGAACTTCAAGCTATTCCTGTGCACAGACTTGCTTTGCATAGAAAATTGTTGAATGAATATTAATTGTAAAAGAGCAACAGAAATGAATAAATAAAGGAATCAATAAATGACTCAAAACAAAGCCGTGGCTGAGGACAAGTGGGAAAGTGTAGTGGTTTTAAAAGTAGATTTAGAGACACAGAAAAGTCATCAAAGCGTTCAGGTAACAAAGGGCCAAACCCCAAGACCTCCCGGCAGTCATTCGTCAACCCCGCAAAGGGCCTACATTCTTACAAGAAAATTGCCAATATGTACAGAAGTGGCTGAAAATATAAGGAGATCTTCAAACAAAATAGTGTGCTAAGGATGAAACTCACGATAGAGGAATTGTTGAGTGATCCCCGAACAATGCTAAATGGAGGGGTGAGTGAATAAATGAATGAATGGTTCTTCCAAGACAAACAACAGCATCAACAAGATGAGAGGGAGGAATATATTAGTGCCTGCTAGTGGTAATTTTGTTTTTTTAGTATTCTGGCTTATAGCTAGACCCAGATAGCTCTACTTCCTAGACAGAAGGCTAATGCAGAATGAGACCAGTGCATACTGAATGAGTCTTAGCTGTCAATCATCTCATCTCCTTCTCTTCATGGACTACAATGACCTGAAAGCTGAGAGACTCTCTCTGTGCTACAGCTCTTGAGCAAATGTCTACCATTTATGGAGAAAAAGGGCATCATCCAAAGCTTTGGCTCACCTCTGAACTCGTCTTTGTGTAATGGTCAGTTCTCAAGAATAAAAATGCGTGGCGACAATCCCACCACTGAGTAAGCTAACCCAGAAGGCCTGCCAGCTCAAGGTCAGCCACGCCTGCAGAGGGAGTTCGAGATCAGCAGGTGTAAATAGCTACAGAACATGACTCGTTCGCAACAGACACAAATGAATAAACAAAAGTAAAATAATAAAACCAGGAGGCAGGCAGGGAAAAAACAAATAATCAAATGGGCACAAATCTCAGTTCAGAAATACAAAACAAGGTCAGAGGCCTTCAGATAAATTAAATTAATATGTAAAATAAATTATTAAAAACCAGAAGAAATAATGTTAATTATATAAATAAGACAATAAAAATTCTGCAACTAAAAGTATAATAAGTAAACTGAGAAATAGTGTACAGGTCAAATAGTAGATATAGAAGTGAAAGACAGCGGGAAAGCAAGTTAGACATCATATACAGAATGCTAGTGGGAGAAAAAATAAGTGTAAAATAGGCATATTTAAATAATGTCAGCAGATTTTCCATGTATGTAATTTGTATTCCAGAAACAAAATGATAATGGGTCTAAGGTACTTGAAGCTATAATGAATAAACAATTTTGAAAAATGGTTAAATCTTCAACATTCATATTTATAACACAGCAACAAGCAAAATAATGCAAAGCAGATGCCAGTGTAGGAAGCACAGACTGAAAGCTAAGGTGATCTCTAAGCACTCTACCATCTAGCAGTGTAACTCTGTAATTCAAGACAAGTCAAGTTGGCAAGCACAACTAATATTGATGCAAATAAAAGATCAATTAAAAAGCACATGAAGGGAAGCATGAAAGGACACTCTCGGGAGAATGCCAATAGGAACATCAGGTGTCATTTGGCAGCATATTTTTATGTTAAAGAAAAATAAACATCAATGGGAATGTATTTAATTAATGGGGAAATGAAAGGGGAAGAAGTGTGGATAGATGTTTGAAAAAAATGAAAATAATCTCATTGAGGGTAATCTTCAGAGTGAGCAGAGATGACTCAGCCTGGAACTTCACCCAGCACAATCAGAAGAGTGAAAATGAGTACCTGCTAACACAGTAACCACATCAACACTACGGAAATACACATGACACATAGGCCAGGAACTGAATATTGTACACTCTTTACTCTTCTACACTCTACACTCTTTAAAGACTAAATGGTGCCAATTTTTGATGTGCTTTCACATATAATGATGTAAATGTAATATGGCCCATGGAAATTAACCAGCAAAAAAAAAAAAAAAATGGTATATGTTGCTATAACCAGTACTAACAACCTAATAAGAAAAATGTAGAGTAACAATAAAACACTGTCAGAAGTCAAAAATACAGTAAAATTGAAAAGGAATCATTGAAATTACAGTAGGGAAATCTCAGACACATGAGTAAATAAATCCCAGACACACCAGTAAAACAACTGAAAATTTCCATAGACAAACCATAAGGATTGGTCAAATGGGCATTAAAACACAGGAAGTAAAGAAAACTCACTGACAATTACAACTCTCTTCTCTGACCAAGCCTGCTCAGTCAGTCAACAGGGTCTTGAGGGAGGGAGGGAAGATTTAAAAAAAAGAGCAAGAAAAGATAATTAGACAACATTAGACCATGACTTCAGCAAGTGCTGAAGCAAGTTTGATTTTTCCCAGTCTGCTTTTATACCATTCTAAGTACATGCAAAGAGGAGGCTCAGTTCTAGGTCAAGGAACAATGCATAAACAAAATAGTCAAGGAACAAACAAGGCATAAACAAAATAGTCAAGGAACAAACAAGGCAGTAAACAACATCCAGTGGACACTGTATCTGGGGATTTATCAAGATGAACAAGATACAAGGAACACATTCCTCAGTTGTATTTATCTTGGGACTACTTCCTTGTCCTCGTCCACTGTCAAATATTCTTGCTGATAGCCTTGAAGCAGCACCAGGAGCTCTCTCCACACTTTTCACTCTTCAGGACTGGGAGATACAGGATGCCTGGCAGAGCTAGGGCAATCACTGAGAGAAAGCTGGACTGTGGAGTTGCACCAAGCTTCACCATGATGTGAAGCACGCAAGGCATAATGAAGGCCATTTAATCGCAAAAAATGCATGCTCTTAGAAAAACAAAAGAATTTTAAAAATTGTAAGTAAATTCAGCCTCAACATACATTAAGCAAAAGTCTACATATGGAAAACAAACTGAACAGTGTAGTAAGAAGTTAACATCTCTATAAAAACTGAAGTACCAGAGACAATGTGGATTTTAAAATCACTTATAAAGGAGGAACCAATAGACCAACATAAAAATTCTCTCCAAGTGGTAGAGTTTGCAATGTATTTCTGAAACTGAGGGTTTACTGGGCCACAGTGTAAAGCTAGCTAAATCCGAAGATTAAGGAATACAGGTTACATTCTTTGAATACCAAAAATCCACAGGGAAATCAATGAAAAGCAATGGAAAATTTTAAGTGTCTGGAAATTTGGCACATAAAAGAAATAAAAAGTGACTATGTAAACAATCTTAACTGAATAACAAAATGTTATGAAATGTAAATCTTAATTTTATACACATAAACAATAAAGGTTATAAATATAATACATGTTAGCACTTACATTGTTTCTATCAGGTCAGAGGTGAATAGGTTTATACATAAGAAAGGTGGAGAACATCTACACTTAAACTTAAGATAAGAATAGTAAATGATACAGTAAAAAACTAAATAACACAAAACGGGGAGTGGAGGATTGCCCAGTGGTCAGAGGGATCGCCAGTCACTGCTCTCGCTGAGCACTTGGATTTGGTCCTCAGCACCTCCATGGTGGTTCACCGCCACCTACATCTCGTGTTCTAAGGTATCTGATGCTGTAGGGCCTGTGAGGGTTCTTGTATACCCATGGTGCACTTTCATATAGTTAGGCCAACACACAAGATAAAATTAAAATACGCAGTCATGAGAAGAGGTTGACCCACTTCTGGTGATACAAGCTGGTGATCTTTGACAGGCTGAAACTGGAAAACGGCAAATCTAGACCACCCATCCTAATCAACTTAGCTAGACTCGTCTTAAAATGAAATAAATAAATAAATAAATAAATAAATAAATAAATAAATAAATAAATAAAAGGGTTTGTAATATAGTTTAATGGTCGAGCTCTTTTCTTTCACTTGTAAATCACTAGATATGATTACCAATTCAGAAAAACCAAAGGAGTTTTGTTAAGTAGACATTCTATACCATCACCTCGTACATAGAGTTAACATACTAAACTTCCCCACAAAATAAACCTGGAGAGGACAATCTATCTGTAAAATGCCTACACAGCTCCGGGGCACACTGCTGCATGAGCCGCAGACAGGCCAGCTGATAAAAACTGACATGAGGGGAAATTAAAATCACAATCATAGTATGCTTAGAATTACATGAGCTTGGGGCATTGGTTGTTAACTCCATCAACTCTTGGGGAAGGGAGGCCCTCCACAATCGCACTGTGGCCTATGCCTATTCTCAAGAGTAGTTATAGCTCAGAATACCAATGTTAATTTGCTATGTTTTAAATGTTTAGTCCCAATTAGCCATAAAAATGAAAAGGATAAAACCTTCTCTTCCATTCAGTCTATATCCAGTGTGCTCTAATACAGAATTTGGATTTATTTATTTATTTGCCTTTTGAGTTCTCTGTATATTCTGGATATTAAATCTTTTTTAGATGTATAGCTCTCAAAGGTTCTCTTCCATTCTCTGGATTTCTTCTTCAATGGATTGATTGTTTCTTTAATATGCAGAAGCTTTTCAGTTTTATAAAATCACACTTATTAATCACAATAGTGGCACATATAACTTGTTGGTAAGCAACAGTTCTGTAATTGCTTTTAAGACCTGATAAACAAGAGAGAAAGTCATGCCTGGTATTGGAAACCTAAATAACTATCCCAAAAGAGTGAAGTCTTGGATCCTGGAGAAATCACAAATCATGGAGGAGAACCTACAATAGCTACTTAGAATAGCCAATTTAATCCTTACGGTATTCTAATATATGTGCTTATACCCACAGATAAATGTAATTCTCACCCTTTATGGAAGACATTTCTCTTTGCAAGAGACAGAGGCCATTACAAGAAATCTAGTGATTAAAATGTGCAGTTGTAGAGCTCTGTTCCAACTGATATGTGTACAGCAAACCCTTGCACCTAAGGGTCAGGAGTTATTGCAGAAAAGTGGGAGAAAAGATGTTAGGACTCATAGAAAAAGGCCTGTGAGAATGTGTGTCCTAAAAAGGTCAGAAGCAACACCAATAATATCTCTTCAGTATGGCTGCCTAGACATGACCAGAATGAGGACAATACCAATAGACAAGTTAACATGAGAGAAAACTCAGAGATCTCATCCCTACTAAGGGAACTACATGTAGATAAGTAAGGTTGAGATTAGAAACAAATAGTCTTTCCCAGAGAAGAGCACACCAATCTGTTCTTCAGTACCAATCAATGGTCAGTCATTAAAGCACATAAGTACAAGTAGTATTATACAGACATATATTATATTCTTTAAAATGTTACTGTCTGTATATATATAATATATAATATATTACACATGATACTATATATTATATTATGTGTTATATGTTATATGTTGTATGTTGTGTGTTATTTGTTATATGTTATACATTATACATTATATATTATGTATTATATATTATACATTATATAGTATATAGTCAATAATACATCATATATCATATATCATATATATTCTTAAATATTTTATAAAAAGCTACAGTGCCTATATATAGTATATATACATATATCAATTAAGAAAAATGAGACAATGCATTTGAAAGAGAGCACTGGAGAAGAGTACGTTGGAGAGTTTGGAAGAAAGGAATGGAAGGGAAAATGATAATCAGATTATAGTCTCAAAAAGTTAAAATGTATTTAAAAATAACTTGATAATTTCAATAAATGCATATAAGCAATCCTCATTATCTACAACCAACTTCTGAGTGTTTTTTTCTTTATATGATAATACAGCTAGTACCATGTAGCAGCTGAAGAATTAATGTTCTGTGAGGTGATGTCAGAATCCATGAGAGATGAAAACTTGGCTTATGCTTCCTAAACAGTCCTATATAGTGGCTGTGAGATTGTATACCCCCTTAATACATTTTTTGAATTCCCCAGTATTCGCTTCCTATGAAATTCCATTTTATCTGTCTACTCAGTGATTCTTAAGTTTTTCTTTAGACAGATGAGATACTGACACTAGAGCAATTGTCATATACATCTTATAAACTAACCTCCCCCATGATATCTGACTCAGAAAAGTGTTCTTAATTTTAAAAATAGAATGTTATAATTCCAGGGAACTATAGAGCAATGGGCATGGATAAGCTCAACATTGCCTTTTTTTTTGTTTTTGTTGTTTTTGTTTTTGTTTTTTTGAGACAGGGTTTCTCTGTATAGCCCTGGTTGTCCTGGAACTCACTCTGTAGAATAGTTAGACTCTTATGAGCTCCAGTGTATTTGTTTGTATAGCTTTATCAGAAGGAGAAGTTGTACTAATCAAGAGCTTTGTGGCCCTAGGCATGGTACAGAATTCTCATTTAATCTTCAAATTAATAGAGCAAATGATCTGGGAGAGAGATATGGCTCAGCAGTTAAGAACAACCACTGTTCTTCTTGAGGACCTGAATTTGGTCCCCAATACCCACATATGATGACTTACAATCACAGCTAACTACAGCTCCTAGAGACCAGACACCGCTGCTCTCTCCAGTCCTCTGTGGGCGCCCGCACACATGTGTACAAATGCACACCCATGCAATAAAAAAAAAGCCAAATCTTTTTTTTTAATGAGTCATGAAGTGGTGAATTAAACACCACTAAGTGCATGTGAGAAAAATGTGGGATTTGACTTTAAGTTTTCACAACACCCAAAGATATTATATTTAGCCCAAGACATAGATTCTAATAAAGGAGTCCTAAACAAGCAGATGTTAAACAAATATTTATAACTATGGTGACAATAGAAAATGGGTAGACTTAAACCAAATGAGTTTCATAAAGCTTTCATAAAACTAAAAGCTTTTTGATTGCCAGACAGACCTGAAACAAAATATAAAAACATAATGTTTCAACTAGTATATTCAAATTTTCTGTATTTCCGAGGCTCTGAGAGCCGGAGTCCTGTAAACTCTAGGAACACTGCTCAGTGCTTAGAAATTAGCAAGTGTCCCTTTCAAACACAAGACAACCAGTCCAGAATACACCCTGAGCTTTCTCCCCCTACTGGCATCCCAGACTTCAGGTTGATCTGTTGGTGAGCAGGCAGGACAGCTGGAAGTGGATGGAATTATCTACACTAGCCAATCCTTGCCTGCTTGCCCTGCCTTGGCAAGTCCATCTCACAGAGCCTCTTTCTGCCACTGTCCCTCCATTCTCTGCTTCCTCTCCATCACCTCTGTGATGTGGCTTGTTGCCTTTCTAGAACTGTGAAAAATCTGTGTATTGACTGAGAGTCGCCTCCGAATCGGCTTGCCTTAGTACATGCACACAATAATAAAGTCTTTATTTTAAGGCATCTGTCTTGGGAATCTCAGATATTGTTTTATCTTTCCTTCTTAATATCTAATAAAATTTAACAGATGTTGAATGACTATCTCTAAGTCATAAGGTACCTCAGTCAGTCTACTTCCTCAAGAGAGGACATTGGATATTAATACGATCTATTTGTCCTTTCTAGTTTTTGCCTACAGACACAAAGCAGAAGGTATAAACAGACCATCATGAACACGTGGAATTCAGATTTTTTTTTTGTTTGTTTTTTCAGGTACCAATAGACCTGATAAAAATTAAATATGTTAAGAGGAAACAAAATTACTCTAACATTAATTTTAATTTTACTGGGCATTTCAGATTATTTATTGCATTTCACTCACCTGATGACTATATTGTCTTATTTTCGGTCCAAATGTAATCATTATGATATTTATATTGCATGAAAAACAGCAACTTGCCTTCCCTGTATAAATAATCTTTTTATTCTGTTTCCTACAGAAAGGCTTATTTAAGGCTCTGAAATTCTCTAACACAAAATGTCTCCTTGGAATTTTTATAAAAAATAAAAATATGTCTAAAATATTAGAGGATATTTTATTTTACATTGCTAAGAGTTTTAGATATTCTCATAAAGGTGGAACTTGTTTTATTTTCTAATATCAATTCATTAATAATTTTAATCTGATATTATTAGTAGTCAAAATCTAACCCTTCTGTATTGAATAAGACTACAGTTTCTATTGATTCATTAAAACTAACCAAATCTAATACTCTGACAGATTACCTAATTCATTCAGTATGTATCTTGATAATCTTATAAAAAATAGTTGATAATGCTACTGGGACAGAAAGGAAGTTTTAGAAAATAAACAACATCCCTGTGCACCGTTCAAGTTTCACCAAAGTGTTTGCGGCAAAGCTGCATTTGTTTACTTGAAGATCTCCCATCTTCATCCCTTTTCACTATTAGCTCTGAAAATTCAAAAGGCTCTGTTCAATGATCCCATATTGGCTAGCCTCCAAAGGAAAGCAATGTTTCACTTGTAAATAAATACCCATGACATGTCTCTGTCTGATAGGAAGACCTGAGAAACTTTGCTGCATCCAGCCAGTCTGTGTTCTGTGCTTTCCAGACGAAAATTTGTAATTCATATTTCCTTAGGCCAGAATTCTGAAATGAATGCCCAAAAGGGATGTTATTTGTATAAGAGGTACTTGCAAATACGCCGTCAAACTCTCCTTTGAGTACGTCTTTTCTGTCTTAGACCAGACTCTTTGTCAAAGGGGACCCTGTCACTTGTCCTGGTAGTTAAAATGTAGAAACAATCTCTCCTTGGACTGAGTCCTCACATTTTGAAAAATTGCCACAGCGAATTCCCCAGCCTGCCAACTTGGCAGATCCTAAGCTTGAAGTTGGAGGCCAGCCAGGCATCAATGGCACATTCCAAACCCCTGAGTCAGCATCCAGGTCTGCCATTTTCTGTCTTGTGTGCAGGAAATCATGCCGCTATCTTCATGAGCCAAGCCCTCAACTTGATTTTGAAACCCAGACAACGTTCACATTGTGGCTCCGTAACCTAGAATAGGGGAATAAAGGAAATGTGTGAATTTTAATCAGTTTTGATATGGGAGAACTCCTTAAGTTGGATGCATTTGAACCCCTCTGTTTTTCAGGAAAGTGAGCTAGAACTCTGAATAATTTTTTTGGCTTAAGTTGTAAAACACAGGTCCTGACCCCTTGTCGTCATTAAAGATCCCATGGGCTCTTTTCAAAGGACTAAGGGGGATTAACCTTTCTGTTCTGGCTAAATTCCTAATTGGATAATTACATTCTGCCTCCCTAAATTATCCCTGTAGCTCCAATTGGATATGGAATTTTCACTTCCTGTCATAAAAGGTTGTGGGGTGTTAGGACATTTCACCCCGGGGGTGATGCCAATTAAGTCGTTAGTAAGGTGAAATCTGTATGAGGTTTGTCTTTCTTTTTTGCAATCTCTTTCCCACCTCCTTATTTGGAGTTTAAATGTGTGGAAATCACTCAGCTATTTATAATGAAAGGGATGTTATAAGTTAGCAACACTGCTTATTGTCACCTTATTTCTACGAATATAATAAAAGCAGTCAATTATTGATAAGCATTTGCAGGAACATTATCATTCGACGGAACAAAGGCATCGCTTGAGATGCTGCTTTCCAAACCCATGAGGAAAGAGCTTCTGAGGCAAGTTCACACACACACACACACACACACACACACACACACACACACACACACACAGAGAGAGAGAGAGAGAGAGAGAGAGAGAGACAGCATTTTTGTTAGGGAAGTCTGGGGCGGCTCCCTGTGACTGTCCAGAGCCTTTGTGGATTGTTGGCTCAGCATTCACTGAAACATTTAGGCCCAGGGCCAGGCCCAAGGGGAGCCAGTGTCTCTCCTGCATATGGATGTGGGCATTAACCGCATTAATGGTGGGTAGATTACACATGCTCTTGGTTTGGAAAGTAAAGGTCATACATCAGTCTCCTCAGCTGTATTTATCCACACTGAAAATCATCGCCCACAGAATCACCTTTGAACCTCAAAAGTAACACAGCCAGCAATACCCTATGCTTGCCCAGAGGTAAGGAAAAATTAGCAGTCAGCTTGGGCTCCTTATTTATTTATAATTTTGCTGTTAGATCGGTCAAAAAGAGATTTTGTGGGCCAACTATAATCATGTATATACTTTGAAATAGGTTGTCACACTCATAGATACTACATTGGGTTTTATAGTTCTATCATAGGACATGTGAATTCATTCTCTAGACACAGCTATTTAAAGATAAAAAAAAAAAAATTCTTCCTGCTCCAACTCTCACATGGCTACAGTAGAGAAAAGATGAAATGCTGGTTCTTGTCCATGAGAGTAAGAAGGGTGTGGTGTAAAAAGAAATCCAGGAACCAAGAGCAAACAGCATGCGGACCCATCAGATGCTGAAGAAGGGCTTCCTCTGCACACTTCCTCACTAATATTAAATAGTAATACATCCTTTACTGTGACACAGAAATAAACAAAGCAGCGTTAAAGAGTGGACATAAAATGTCTCAATATTTGCAACATAAAATTAGAAAAATGGGGCTTCCCTATGAGCACATTACATTTTGTGCTACTTTCTTGTACACAGATTGATTTTAAACTATGAAGTAGGATTTTATTTGAGAGCCATTAGATTGATTACACTCACCTCACTGGAGCAAGTGGTGGCATCTGACCTATGAACTTTGAGTCTGACCTATGAACTTTGGTATTCTATTAGTCCTAACATCTCAGTGTATCTTTACCCCTTTTCCCCCAGGAATTCTCTCAGAGGTAAATTTCTCCTGGGGTGGCCAAATCCACCCCCTCCCGTGCACATGATTCGTGTCTGAGGGTATTTCAGAGGCAGCAGTGAAGCTTTGGAGGTGAAGACTCTTGATTGTAATTACATACACTGGCTGCAGAGATGTCTCTGTCCCCCACAAATGGTGCATACTTCCCACCTTAGTAAGTGTGGTTCATTACACGATTTGAAATTTAATTATGCTGTGAGCTTTATCGCTGCCATTTTATCATTAACAAATCATATTCTATCATAATGTATTTGAATTACTAGGGAAATTATTGCTAAAATTTTGCAGTATGAAGCATGCCTCAGCTTCTCATTTTTTGGAGTAGATTTCTAACTGTGCTTTGGTGGAAACAGTTACAATTGATCAAAGTATACTTGAGCACGATCCAAAGTTTGCCATTATAACTGCTACATGGTTTATATTGTAAGTCAATGGAATGTATCTATCTGCCCCTGGCGGCATATCTAAGAGACCTCTTACTTAAACATCTGTTATGGGTGACACAGTGGCAATCGGTCCTGTGTGATAGACATGCACTTTTTCATTCACCTGAGACCATGCAGTCAGGGATTCCTTGCAATCTCAGTTCAGCGATGTAATAACCTAGGGTTTCAAATACAACCAGAGAATCAATCCATAAAACAGCAGGTTACACATCTGGAGTAAAATTTGATATATGTAATACATTTTTTTGATCCTAACATTTAAGATATGAACAATGCTGTATTAGTCAGGGTTCTCTAGAGTCACAGAACTTATATGTAGTCTCTATATAGTAAGGGAGTCTGTTGATGACTTACAGTCTGTAGTCAAACTCCCCAACAATGGTCGGCAGCAGCTGTGAATGAAAACCCGAGGATCTAGCAGTCGCTTAGTCCCACAAAGCTCGCAGGCGAAGAAGATTGAATCTTCCTCCTTCCAATGTCCTTATGTAGATCTCCAGCAGCAGGTGTCGGCCAGATTAAAGGTGTACGTATCACCACACCTGAAACTTGTGTCCTCCAGTCTTAAGATCCATATTACAGGTGAGCCTTCTAATTCTGGATTATAATTCACTCCAGATATAGTCAAGTTGACAATCAGAAATAGCCGCTACAAATGCAAAAACTACACACACCGTTCTATGTGGGCACACCTACTTACTAAGGAGTATGGATGGAAAGAATGAAGAGCCTAATACCATAGGACTAGTATTATTTTAAAGGATGAAAAACTATGAATTAACTTTCTGGTTATTCATAGTAACTATTCTTCCCATAATGCTAAATATTTAACTTTTTTGCTTTTCTTTGATCAAAAATAATGCCATTGTATGTACTAGTGTACATGTGCACGCACATTTACCCAAACACACATACATATACACACAAATAGACATGCATAAACAAGCACAGATATCTGAACATATCTTTGTAAGATTTAATAGTGAAGCAAATAATTGATCAAATTTCCAAATAAAATGTTATTTATCCTCTTACTTCAGTGAAAATAGGAAATAGTTTGAGAGAAGAGATCAAAATGGAAGAGAGTACACATTTCTTTGTCAGTTAGGGTTTCAAGGTTTGCTAACTGAACAGTAAAACCGACTGACAGTCTTCATTGTGAAGTATACCATGTCAACTACTAGGAAATGATCTGTTAGTACTGCAGTTGAGTTAAACACTGAGTATGCAATCTTAAGTACTTCTTTCAAATTGTTCCCCTGAGTGTCCCCATTGACTGCCAGACCATTGAGTCCATATGAATAGGTTCAAGGGTTCAGAGTCATATCTGCTCCTCAGTTCACACATATACACAAAGGTACATACACAGAGGTGCGAGAAGCACAATTTTATAGCACATGGCTATGCCAGTGTCATCAAGTTGTGGCAACAAATGCAATGCTTGGATCATCAAGTTGTAACAATCATGTGTTTAAAGCATCATGAGTGTCATCATCTTAAAAGAATAGTGCAACATTAGCTGAAAAAACACACCTGGCTGAGAAAGATTGAATATACACAGAGGACTGGCCATTGTTTTTTTACTGTGCCATTCTCTGTATACATGATAATGAACCTTGATTAGGACATAAGTTCATTTGACCTTAACTGACCTCTTGTGAAATCATAGGACACAGTACAATGTAGGGACCTGGCAAAGCAGACCACCTCTTCACTGTCTTGCTTTTGACCTCTTGTGAAATCATAGAACACAGTACAATGTAGGGACCTGGCAAAGCAGACCACCTCTTCACTGTCTTGCTTTATCAGACAATGGAAGACACCAGGTGACATAAATAATTATGATTTTCTGGTGTCAATGCCCAGATAGGCTTATTGATTTAAAATTAATATTATTTTCTTTCAGAGCATTTGATCGTAAAGGGGGAATGAGCATAGTGGGAGCTAATTGGTGCCTCACATTCTACCTATGCCATGGTATATAGTCTTACACCTTAGGATCCACTAGGAAAATCATTGTTAGGTCTATCTACATTTAACAAATATAAATCGAGCATCCCTCATCCAAAATGCTTAATGCCATGAGTTTTGCAGAGTTTTGGGTACTTTAGAAGCTGTCTAAGAGGCTCTGAAACCTGAGACTATTTTGAAGGTCAGGCTAATGGCCACAATGCCTTAAATCAATTTAATTTTCAGAGTAGTCAATTCTTCTAAATAACTTATTTCTTAAAAATTATATTTCAAGACCAGATACTGTGGAGGTCACTTCTTTGATGCTGACACTAAGAAGGCAAGGAAGGTGGACCTCGGAGTTGAAGGCCAGCCTTGTCTACACAGTGAGTTCTAGACTAGTCAGTGCTACATAATGAGGCTCTATCTTAAAACAAACAATCGAACAACCAAATCCAAGGTAGATTGAAAAGTTACCATGGCTGATAAAATACTGTATTTAACGTAGTCTTTGATAAGAAGTTGCAGTCTACAAGTAAAACCCTAAAACCAGAGAAGTGCAATCAACAGAGCTAAATCACCATGTAACTGTGATGGAATGTGTTGCATTCGGTTCTCATGTAATCAACAAGGATGGTTTAAAGTCTGAAGTTGTGAGGTACTGTTCCGGTTGTACAGCAATGTGTGGTAACAAATGCCTTCTGCTGCCCCCGCTGCCCCTGCTTCCTTCCGCTGCAGCCCCCCCCCACTGACTTCCACTGCCCCTGCTGCCTTCCACTGTCCCTGCTGCCTTCTGCTGACCCTGCTGACCCCGCAGCCTTCCGCTGCCTCTGCTGCCCTGCCTCTGCTGCCTCTTTATCCCCTTCCTCTTTGGTACCTTTCCTGCTTTGTATCCTCCTCAGGTGAGTGGATGTAAGCATGTTAAAATTTAAAAACGCAAAATTAAAAATACTCTGCCTAGGCACTAGCTATGAAACTGATTTCTTCTTCATCTTATAAAGACATGCTTTCTTATCTTATAGGTATTTATGAACCTTACCTGAGCAAAATCAGGCATTAAAACAAAATTGGATATTTCATTATGAACCTTCTAAAGGTATCATAGAAAACTAAATAAACCCTTTACAAAATCTAATCTAATAGCATGCACTATTTGCTGACAAGAAGATAAATGGGATGAAGATGTGAATGCAGAATCTAGTGGCTATGTTAATGCAGAAAGATTGTACTTTCTGCACTGAAGGGATGAAGTAGTTTGGGTGGATTAAGAACTACAGAAGGAGGAGCTAGAAGAGAAGAGAAATAAAGTACAGAGAAGATTACTAGCAAGTATTGTTGACAGATGGGGGAATGCAAATAAATGCATTGTGAAGAATCCATAGAGGGTGATGTGGCTATTTCCAGGAATACATTTGCAAATGTCTACCCATGTCACCTCTTCTCTTTCAGTCAGGTCCGGGTTTCTGTCTAAATCAGTTTTCTTCACATTCACTTCTGGTTCTTGTCTTCCTTACCTCTGCTCTTCTTTCATAGCTGCTTCTCTGCTAAATCGCTTCTCTTTGTAAGGTGCAGAGGTACTGAACACTGGAATCAAGAGTCTTCCCCAGTTAGCACAAATAGAAACTCAGCCCGATTGAGTAGTTACTCATAAGATGTTTATTGGCAGCATAAGTCGTTTGTTGATGCGCATGGAAACAGCGTATTTCTGGCCAGAGATACTCATCTCCAGAAGTGCAAGTCAGAAGTAAAGGTACAGATGCTAAACAAAAATAAGAATGTCTCCCAAAGCCTCCAGTTAATTCCAATGTGGTCGGTGCCTTCCATTCGCAAGGAGGAGACAGCCTAGAATGTAAGCCCAAAGCATACAAGAACATTTTGGAATCTTTAGAAAATAAAATACAAAATGTCAATGTTGGATATTCTTGGCAAAACCTAGAATGACCTTCAGCAGCTTTTCAAATTTTTCACATTTTCCAAGGTTCCCAATATGAATGGAATACTGTGTGTGTGTGTGTGTGTGTGTGTGTGTGTGTGTGTGTGTGTGTGTGTTTTGTTGTTGTTGTTGTTGTTGTTGTTGTTGTTTTTACTTCTCTATCTCTCTCTCTTTCTCTATCTCCCTATTATCTGTCTGTCTAGCTATCATCTATCTATCTATCATCAATCTATCTATCTATATCTCTTTCTTTTCCTCCCTGTCTCCTTTTCTTCTTCATCTCCTCCTCCTCCTCTTCTTCTCCTTCTCCTCCGCTGCCTCCCCTCCTCCTCCCCTCCCTCTCCCCTTACCTTCCTCTTCTGTCTTTTGACTGTTGGTCAGTTGGTAGGGTTGAGGAGCTGTGGTGTGGGTAGCTTGGGATTTTCCACTTGTCTTTTAGTATTCTCCTCTTTCAGCCTCAAACAGTGGTCCACACTTTAGATTTCAGGTGAGTCCATTGACCTGTTTGTGAAGAGTTCAAGCACTATTCTCCATCTCTAGAGTGTCTGGGTTATCAATTATGGGCCTGAAAATGTTCCTAAAATATTTCCAGGTCTTTATGCTGAACCCAGGATTGTACTGAGAGCCCTGCCTAATAGAAAGTGTCACTGGCCCTCAACAAAGTCTCAAATCATTGGTAGTTTTAAAACTTGGAACTAGTGGTGATCTTGGCTAAGAGAGAGTATCAGACGGATATCATAAGTAGGATGGAGATGAAAATCATCTTAATAGAAATTCATCTCTTCTCAGGAAGCTGGGAAGTCAAAAGGCAAATCTCATTAATGATGTAAGCCAGAGAAAGTGGAATTTAGGCTTCATTTGTTTTTCTGGTTGAATGAGAAATAGATGTAACCAGCCCAGAGCATACCTGCTGAACACTCTTAGCAGCCATCTCTCAACATGAGTATATTTCCTTTGCATGCACCTTGAAGGCATCTGTAATGATTAATACTGGTTGTCAACTAGACAAGACTTAGGTTCGACTAGGAGACAAGTCTCAGGGCACAGCTGGGAGGGATTATCTGGTTTAGATTAATTGAGGATGGAAAACTTGCCTTAACTAGGGATAGCAGTATTCTATGCACCGAGCAAGTAATTGAGCCGGGCACAAGCATTCATCACTTCCTGCCTGCCAACTACAGATGCAGTGGGATCAGCTGACTTCTGCTCTTGCCAACAGTTTCCCGACCACGATGGACCAACCTGGTTACTTTCTGTCAAAGCATATTGTCCCAGCAATATACAAACCAGTATAGCATGTTTTCTTTGATCCAGGTCTTGTGGCTGGGACTGTCAGGTCTCTACCATATACCTAAAGCATCTTCCCAAGAGATCAGCATATAACTTCACATTCTCCATCTCCTGCAAGGAAATGTGCTTTTCTTAACCTCTGTCTCCTTGTGTTATCTGCCTCCCAGGACATTTTCTGTTCCCCTAAATCTACTGCTAGAACCAGAAAGAAAAAGATGTCCCCAAACTCTTATGTGAATATTAGCAATGAGATTGACTAGCATATATGGATTTATCTAATCCATTTAACAACTTTTGGGGGGATACATTATATTCTAGGCATCTTTTCAGTAGCAATTGAAATTGGCAAAGTTTTATTTTTTTAGGTCACATGATGTTCAGTAGTCAAGCTTGTCTGAAAATGTGTATGGAGGGAGATGAGCCTTTGCCTGCCTATCTCTCTATTCTGGTCTATTTTTTCTTGAGTGCCTCAATTTCTCAGCCTGCACTTTACTTCCTCATGGAAACTTTTTTTTTCACAAGAAGGTTCTTTCTGTTTCTGTTCTGTGCTGGTCAATTTTTTGTCAACTTGACATAAGTTGTAATCACTTAGGAAGAGGTGACCTCACTTGAGGAATTGACTCCATAAAGTAGGCAGGTAGTCAAGCCTGAAGTGGACATTTTTTGTTTGTTTGTTTAATGATTGATGTGTCACGGACCAGCCCACTATCCTTAGGCGGATGTCTCGGTTTATATAAGAGCAAGCTGTTGAAACAGTCAGGAACCTCTCTCTAGTCTGCTTCAATTCCTGCTTTCAGGCTCCTGCTTGAATTGCTACATTAAGTTCTCTCAGAGATATACTGTGATGTGCAAGTATAAGCCAATTAAATCCCTTCCCTCCCACAACTTCCTTCTGGACACAGAGTTTACCCCAGCAATGGAAATCAGAAATCACTGGTTTAACACTATCTCTATGTGCTTGCCCAGAATCCACAACCATGCTTTTTGTCTTATGCCTCAGGCTCCCCATTCTCTGACTTTTGGACACTCCTCCCTTCAGTCCAGCATGTTTCTGTCTCAAGGGCTTTATACTTTGTTCTACACACATATGTCTCTTTTTCTACTCAGCTTTATAGGACTTGTATTCTATGATCCTCTGATAAAATGTTACAACTGTAACCCTTTCCCTAAGATACAATCCCATCGCCAAAGTACATGCTGCTTCTTTTATTTAATGCTTATTTCCTTTTTATAAAATAAGTTTTAGTTAATCAAAACATTTGTTTAGGGAGTAAATGAGCCCTCAAAGGAGGAATGTTTTAATTTATGAGCTTAAATGAAGTCTAATTTTTAAGCAAGCATAAGGAGATGGCCTGGGTTACTTAAAGAATTCTAAGACTGACATAATGAAGTTTAAAATTTATAAGGAAAAAATTGATATCATATTCTATAATATTAGATAAATCCATGTTTTAAATACACACTGAGGGTCTTTGCTTTTATATAATTTATATTTCACTACATAAAATGAATCTTACTTTCAATGCCATTCACCTTTCATTTTATTTTTATCATCATTAAGAAAATTTCCCATCTTCCAAGTTTTCTACATCCTGCCTTTCCCAACATTTCCAAGAATCAAACTCCTCCCATTTTTGCCCTCCATAATAAGATCAAGCCCATGTCAATTATGGTGTGATTATTTTTAACTGGATGAGGGTCTTAGAGTAAAGAGAGATGCTGAAGCAAGAAGACAGTGAGGCATGTTAAATCAAGAAGCACAGGCAGAAGAAAGACACAAGCCAACAGAAATCCTGCCATCAAAGTAGGCAGTCATAGGTGGGCAGGGACAAGAACAGCTGAAAATACTGAGTCACTTTGCTACTGATGAGAATTAAAATCTGGCTCTCAGTTCTGGAGTACTCTCTTCCTCAAATGAAGCCTGGAGTCCCCTAGGATAAGGTCCTGTCTGCCATGTGGTAGCTATATTAATTCTCCTTTTCTGTTGCTGACTGTAAACTGAGACAAGGATATTATACAGTTCACCACTCCATGATATGTATAATACAATGTCTATAATTTAAACCTACATATGTATGTGTATACTATTAAACTAATGGCTTATTGTTTATTTCGTTCTCTCTCTCTCTCTCTCTCTCTCTCTCTCTCTCTCTCTCTCTCTCTCTCTCACTCTGTGTGTGTGTGTGTGTGTGTGTGTGTGTGTGTGTGTGTGTACTCACATACTTTGAGTGTGGAGTCCTGAATGACATCAAGTATTTTCCTCTTTACTTTTTAAGAGAAGTGCTCTAGTTGAACCTGGAACTGTTGCTTGCTGTGGCTGTCCCTCAAGACCCAAGAAGTCATCTGTCTTTACCTCTCCAGTACTGAGGTTAGAGGCTTCTGCCATTAGGCATTGTTTTACAAGACTGTTAGAGACTAGACTCAGGTCCTCATGCTTGCCTTGTGTTGCAAACACTTTATCCACAGAGCCACCTCTTCCACCTCCTGAATTTCTTCTTAATATAAGCTATTTCTATATCCTTGCATATATTTTGAAATCTTTTACAAATATTAGATTCAAGAAAGCACATTATTTTGGATTCATATTAAATTGTGCAAAACCAGGGATGTTTTTGACTTTGAAATTGGCTTTGAAAGTGATCATGACTTTAACTTAACTCTAGAGTACAGATCTGATAATGGGGTATTACCTCTGCTAATATTTCAAAGATTATCTGGTACTACTTGTTTCCGCAATCCACCAGTCTCTCCACCGGAAGGAATCCGCTCATTCAGTCTATTTCCCTCACTGATCTATTAAAGCAGTAAGAAGTAAAGCTATAAAGTATTATCACAAAGGACATCAAATTTTGAGTTTTTAGGTTTAGATTTAGTAGTCATTGTCAAGCATTGGGGTTTGTTCATTTCACTTCTTGGGGTAACCTTGGTAATGTTTGAGACCACATTCCCAAAGCCTACGTTTTGAAGTGGAGCTTTATTAAAATGAACTATAGACGTAATGAATGTAATTACATGGATGTGATCCATGGACTAGATAGAGATTTGTGGCTCATTCTTTGTCCAGTCTTATTGGAAGAATAAAGTGGAGCACATGATGAGGTCATTTTCCCATCCTGATCTGTGAATGAAGACTCAGATGATCACCAGTTAATAGTGTGTCATCATTACTACCTACTAAATAGCTAAAATAAAAGTCATGCCCAGCTCTAATTGCTGTCATTTCTCTGGCTTTGTTTATATGACTGTACAACTCACAGGAACACACAACTCAGGACATGTATTCAAATCCTGATTCTTCAAACCATAAACCTAAATTCAATCCTAATTCAGTAAGCCATTTACTAAGTGATGTGGACATTTGTGGCTCTCCAGTGAGCCCTTCTGATGTTCTTGGGTGCATTTCAATATCCATTTTCTAGGGAATCAGTATTCTGGATACAGTTTTTCATCATTTTAATATAACTCAAACACACTTGTATATGATTGGTGGTTTTCTGCAGCCTCCTACTTTATTTTGATTCTGCAGTGTTACATACTAATTAAATGAATGAATGAATGAATGAATGACTTATTCATTGATTGTTTTAAGGAGAAGCAAGAAGCACATTTAAAAGAAATATGTAAAAAAGATTTTGAGCCCATTTGAGAGAGGGTAGATGTAATGTGTTTGCAAGGTTTTGTTATTCTATTAATGAAAATCCTTGTATTTGATATTACTAACCATGTTCTGCCCTTTGTAACTTTCTACTTAAGGGAAAGAACAGGGAAATCACATCTAGAGAACAGCCCATTCCCACCTCATGGCTGCACACTTCATGACCTGTGACCCAGCATATTTCCAGCTCATGGGTATACACTTCATAAACTGTTACACAGCCCACTCACCGCCTGTGACACAGCCCATTCCCACTTCATGGCTGCACACTTCATGACCCATGACCCACCATATGCCCACCTCACGGCTTCACACTTCATGACCTGTGACCCACCATACGCCTACCTCATGGCTTCACACTTCATGACCTGTGACCCACCATACGCCTACCTCATGGCTTCACACTTCATGACCTGTGACCTACCATATGCCCACCTCATGGCTTCACACTTCATGACCTGTGACCCACCATATGTCCACCTCATGGCTTCACACTTGATGACCTGGAACACAGTCACTTCTTAGTTTATTTTGTCCTTGTGTAGGATTGCTCATAGGCTGAGCTTACATCATAAGTACTTTAATACTACATTTAAGACCTTCTTTCTACATATTTTTGCACTGATTTTCTATTATTTTTAACTGCAAAGAAAATTGTAAGAAGCTCACATTGTTTGAAATTCATATATCTTAGGATGATGGATACTGCTGATTAGCACATCAATTACCTTATAACTCCTCCCCCTCTGTTTTGGGCAATAGTTCAATTCTTCTTTCTTTCTCCAGGGTATGAGAATTTCTTTTCTCCACGTAAATGACTTTTACTTATTATGCTATATCTAATAGTGTGTGTTCATATGTTAGTAATCATACATTATAGGTAATGAAATATTTTCACATTTAATATATCATCTCTATACTATGAAAATCTAGAACGCTAGGTGAGTCTATTCACTCCCTCTTTGCTTCCTTCTTTTCCACCTCTCAGCTTTGCAAGTTAATAATGAAAGGAGAGGGATACAGCAGTGAGCACATCCATTTTTCTGTGGCAGGTGGCTCTGTACCTTTATGCCTAACAATCATCTTCTAAACATCGTTATCATCCCCACTCATAGACGGGCATAAACATAAATTTAGAAAGGTTAATTAACTGTGCCAAGGTCACATGTTTTGGGTGGTAAATATACACATAAAAATATATGTGATAGTGAAAATGTGAAATCCATTGCAAAGCTCCACAGCTCCAGAGTGACCATTCTAACTGTAGAGAACAGAGGTTCTCATCCTTCCTAGTCCTGTGAATCTTTAATATACCTCCTCCTATTGGAGTGATCCTCAACCATAAAATTATTTCATTGACACTTCATAGCTATAATTTTGTTACTGTTAGAACTCACAATGTAAATACCTGATGTACAGGATATCTGATATGTAACCCCCCTAAGGAGTTGTGACCTACAGATTGAGAATTGCTGATATAGAAGCTCATTGACATGTATAGATTTTCTATCTGGTTAATGTCAGTTTGTGATGTATTCTTAATTGTAAGTTTATTTCATAGAAAAGTCTCTAAGAAACATAAATTAATAAGTGAGTGCCTACACAGGAAGCAGTTTGACAGTAGCACAAATAGTTCCTAGTTATCTCTCCCAGTCTTAGTCTTACATTGTTTAAGACATGGAGCCAGCTCATTCTTCTTCTTAACTACAACTAAGTCTTCCACAACATCACTGGTTGTAACTTGTTTAAATAAAAAAATAGATCTTTTATTATTTAAGAGTCATTCACTTTGTGTGAAGACCTACATTACTGATTGTGATATTGGTCTTGGTTGTCAACTTGACACAGCCTGAAAGAAGGAACCACAACTAAATAACTGACTTTATCACATTGGCCTAGGCATTTTTGAAGGCATTTTCTTAATTGCTGGTTGATATGGGGGGGTCAGTCCACTGTAGGCAGTATAATCCCTATGCAGGTAGTCCTGGGTTGTACCAAAAACTATAACTGAGGCTAATCAGAGAGCAATTCAGTGAGCAGCATTCTTCTGTGGTCTTGCTTTCAGTTCTTGCCTCTCTGTGCTTAGCTGGCTTCCCTCAGTGATGGCGAGCACTCTGCAAGCCAAACGAAATATTTCTTCCCCAAGTTGTTTGTGGTCATAATGTTTTAACATAGTGATAGAAAGCAGGCCAGGATATTGACTATAGATAGCAGAGACAGCAATACAGTGTTGCTTCCTGTGTGTGCTGACACACGATTTTCTCAAATTTCAAGGTTATTTGCATTGTCTCATTTTATTTTGTATTTTGAGAGATTTTTTTCTGGGAAAATTTTAGTAATCTTTTCGTAACTAATACAGTCTGTTGTATTTTTAGTGGAGTTAGGATGGAAGCCAGGGTTTAGTGCTACTGTCAAATTGCCTCCCTCCTCCCCATAAGCACTCACTTATTACTTAAGTTTCTTATAAACTTTTATACTAAACACTTGCAAATATAAAAAGCATCACATACCAAAAGTAACCAGACCAAAAGTTTATATATCTCAAGGGCTACAGCTTGCACCAGTCTCACCAGTATTCAAGTAAGGTCTTAATGGAATAAACTCAAGAACCTTGATTCCCCTTCTGTGATTTTATTTCTCTGTTCCTTCACATGTGTGCAAACATGTCTAAGTTATTGTCACACTTCACTGAGTGTCCCAACAATAGTAACATGATCAAGTCTCAAGGTTGAGTGCATCTTCATCCTGTTTATAGGACGCTGCTGTGGTGACAATTGCTATCTCTTTTTAAGCTACGTGTGTTTTCTAATACATATTTATTCTCAGTACAAAGGCCAGTACAGGCTAAGCACAAGTTCTACCTCTCAGATGCATCCAGCTCATAGTCACATTCTGCTTTTGAGACTGACTTGTCAACGGACAATGACAATTCTCTTCCCAATTTATTTATTAAATTTAAGGATCATATTTCATAATAAACTTTATATTTTAGAATAGTCTTAGTTTAATGATATATTGAAAAGAAGGAGAGTCCAAGGGCTTATCATTAATTTTTTATTAACAATTTCATTATCATATAGTTTTATAGAAACCAATGTTGGTCTTTGATCAACTTGGGCTTAGTTTTTGTACAAAGTGATCTGGGTCTAATTTCATTCTTCCACATGTGGATGTCCAGTTTTTCCAGCACTATTTATTGATAATATTTTTGTCAGTGTGTGTTTTTTGGCATCTTTGTTGACTGTTAAGTGGCTATAATTATTCACACTCATGTTTGGATCTTTTACTTTGTTCCATTAGTATACATGTCTGATTTTGTTCCAGTACCACATTGTTCTTACTGCAATGCATATTGTGTGTTGTATATTGTATATAATATGTTGTATGTTATATGTTGTGTGTTATATGTTGTGTTTTGTATGTTGTATGTGGCATGTTGTTTGTTGTATGTTGTGTGTTGTATGTTGTATATTGTATCTTGCATATTGAGCATTTTATATTATTTTACATTGTTTCACTACAGTATAATTTGAGATCTAAAATGATAATTCCTCCAGTATTTTCATTTTGCTCAGAACTGTTTCAGATATTTAGAGTTTTCTGTGAATCTATATGAGTTTTAGAATTTTTTCCTGTTTCTGTGAGGAATGAGATGGGGATTTGGATTGCATGGAATCTGTCAATGGCTGTGGTATGGAGACCATTTTCACCATGTTAATTTTATGAACCGATGGGCATGGGATGATTTTCATATTCTAGTGTATTCTCCCCACTCTTTCTTCAGAGATTCAAAGTTTTCATTGTAGAGCCCCTTCATGCCCTTGGCTAGGTTTATTTCCTGATATTTTGTTTTATGCTGCTGTGAACTGAGTGTGTCCATAATCTCTTCCCCTGAGTGATTTTTGTTGCTAGATAGAAAAACTGTTGACTTTTGTAGGTTGGCGTTCTATCTTGCTGCTTTGCAGAAACTGCTGATAACTTCTAGAAGTTTTCTTTTAGAATTTTTGGGATCTCTTATAATAGTATCCTATCATCTACAGATAAGGGAGAGTTTGACTTATTTTTTCTCCTATTTGTGTTCCTTTAATTTTCTGTTGACACCTTATTGCTCATAAGAACAATAGTGTAAATAAGGAGGGAGAGTGGAAAGCCCGGTCTCACCCTGATCTCGGTGGGGTTCCTTCAAGTGTTTCTGCGTTTAGGATGGTTTTGGCTATGACTTTGTCACTTACAGATTTTAGTGTGCTGAGGTATGTCCCAAGGCTCTATCCCTCTAGGACTTCTATCATGACAGTATGTTAGATTTTGTCAAAGGCGAAGCATTCTTCTAATGTTTTTCCTGTTCAAAGCTTCAGAGGAAATCTGTGTATTCCTGAAATAATTTTGCTCCTGACAGTTTTCATCTGCTCTACTCTTCTCTGTTCACTGTCATTTGTTTTTTCCTGTGTGTTACCCTTCACCAGTATAACAGAGAATTATGCTGATTATTTTAATTACTGGATTGGATTTCTTTTGCAGCCATTAAGCATGTTTCTCTGAAATATCTTTTCCTATAATACATGGTGAACTAAGGATTTTGTTTAAAATAGGGGTGGAATGGAAAAGAAATTAAGCTTCCATGACTTTGAAAACTTCCAAGTTACTGAATGCCCATTGCAGGAATTATAACAGTATATGCAATATCTGGTCCTGAGAACAGCTGCTCTGACCTTTGCACACTGGCCTGTCTTCTGTTCCACTCCACATTCATACAGGGGAATTCGGGGTTGCTTTCTAACTCTGTTACTTCCATTATGATTATATATGTGTACAGGGAGAGGTATGTGTGCACGTGAGTATAGTACCCATACAGTCTAGAAGAAAGCATCAGACCCCATCAGACCCTATGGAGCTGGAGTCACAGGCAGTTGTGTGCCACCCAACTTTGTTGTTGGAAACCAAACTCAGATTCTCAACAAAAGCAAAATGTATACTTAACTACCAAACAGTCTCTCCAATCCATCACCGCTTAATTTATTCTAAGTCTGTTGTATCAGTGGGCATCACAAGAACCCCTCACTTGTTATTTTAATCTCTTTCACCTTTCACCTTCTATAAAAATTATGGTTAACATATAGGAGAGGTGAAGTCCAGTGATTATTTCAAGACTTCTTCAATGTTCCTATCCCCCTTTTATGGGAGGGAGCATTGTAGGTTTGTACCTCAATTGTTTCAATCGACCTCCTCTGTAATAAAAATTATTCTGTCATTAGTATGCTAGAACATTAACATCATGATTCTGTGTTTTTGACAAATATGAATGTATTTGGTTTTAAGAGATCTCTTGGAGTCTCCACTTTGCTGAAATTGTTTCTTGCTTGTGAGTCACCTAATGATATGCTATAGGGCAGGAGTGTCGCTTATGATATAGCTTAATGTGTGGCTATGTGCGTATGCTTAGATGAACAAACACCTACATATATGCATATGTGTATTTAGGTATGAAAATTTAAACCCTCTCAATGTAAATTTTGGAAAGAGGGGTTTTAGATGTAGATGCATTTTTGGTATCTTCAAATAGAAATCCAATGAAAATTTAAAACCATGGCAGAAAATGCAAACATCTTATCTGAATAACTTACCTCTGCACAGATGGAGTCAGAAGTTTGGTGTGGGAGCCAGTATATATCTGCAGAGAGACAACATTTTATGCATCTAGTTCCTTTGCAAGGAGACTGCCCTATTTGTATGAATTTTCTCCCAGATTCTTAAGAGTGATCTTTCCCTAGGCTCCTGTGGTTCTTTCTCAAGAGTCACACTTTGTAAAACCACTTATTAATTTGTCTGTATCCTCTTCCAAAGCTGAAGAAAGTGTCAATAGCAGTCTCATGAATCCACGCACAAACAGTGCTGAGGGTGCTTCAGCAAGCCAAGGTCATATGTGATGTAGGGTTCAAACAAGAGTAAAGCAACAGAAACTCTGCACAAAGAAGAATAAAAATCCGCCTTTATTAACTTACTCAGGAGGACTTGCTTGGTGAAGAAGTTGTTAAGTCAGGATTGCTGTGTTTATTACTTTTAGGCACACTAATTTTATTTTAGGAATTAAACCTAATAATTGTGCTTTGCTTTATTTGAGGTTACCTTATTTGCAATGATTTTCCCAGCACTTGAGGGGGTAGATTTCATTAAATCCAAAGAGAGCATTTGTTTTAGCTTAATAATACATGTGAGTCCCCAAACAGTAAGTTGGTTATATTTAAATATGATCATGTGGGGAAAGCCATAATTGTTATAGCCCATAAATGCATGTGAAATGGTAAAATGGTTGTAGAACCTATTGATCCCATATAAGCAGAAACAGAGTGCATTACTTTTAGAAGCTCAAATGCAGCAATATCTAACAAGAAATTACTATACATTAAACTCCTACCTCTTTCGATGTACTTCAAGCGCCCTCTTACTGAGAAATATCTATAAAAAGCACTTTCATCTGTGCATTTAATATCAAAGTATCTTAAAGATAATGCTTAAAGCATGGAGATTCTCCTGACTTTGAATTCAAAGTGTGTTTTTAAGGCTAGTGCTCTTACTTCCATTCCCTGTGATGGGAATGAGTTTTAAAACTGAGGACAGAGAGAAGACAAGGCAAAGAATAAAGCCTGCTATCTCCTCTATTAGAAAATGGCCATAATTACCTAATTTCCAGTGGAACTCTTGTTTTCTTCAGTAAGGTTGCTTTTTTTGTATTTTCCAATATCATGGCATTTTGTAACATATCACTAAAATGTAGTGACTATTGATTTACCGCATATGTCATAAACCATGACAAAAATTATTACCATCTCTTCTTCCAAGTGGAATTTCCTATTTTATATTACAAGCATGAGGTTGCTCTTCCTTTCCTGAAATATCAGGCTGTTTCTGAACATTTTTACCTCACTCTATGATGGACTACTCACTTTCCAGTGATGGATTGGAAGCTGCTGTCAGAAATTTTGGATATTAGTAAGCTAGGTGAAAGGTGGAGCGCTAATTTATAACCCACCCGATGATCTCCCAGATCTCAAGCCTTGGCACCAGTAACAGCAGAAGCACAGCGAAGTCAATATGACTCTTTAAAGGACTATGCCTCCTCTTGTCTCCTGGAAAAATCCCCGGTGAAAGACATTATCCATTTTATTGTCAGAAACTTCCTTTCCTATTTCATGACATTAAGCTGAAATTTGAGCCACAAGGTACAGTTAATGTCTAGGAGTTCATCATTTACTTTTTTCAAGGAGGGATTTCAGGTAACATAATGTCAAGACAAGGTTCAGAGTGGTCATGAGTAACTGTTTTCAAAGCTTAACTCAGAAGAAGTTGCTAGAACCAATGACGGAGGGAGTGAAGTAGATATCTGTTTTATCCATTCCAGAACCCCCAGTTTGGCCTCTGACCCAGCCCTTGCAACTGTGGCCAGATCCTCTCTTCAGTCTAGCACTTGATAGTACAGTAAACAGCTTGTGCCCATTTCTCATGATTTCCTAGCCTATGACCCAACCCTGTGTACTGTAACTCCTGTATCTCTCTTTGACTGCTCTCTATATTTTTTACTAATTATTTGTTATATGGACATCATTGGAGCCCCCCAAACCTGATGAACACATTCCGTAAGATGCAATTTTAAATAAATGGCTATTTTTCCATCAATTCCTCTATAGACATTAAAACTTCTCAGAGGCCCTCTGAGTTGAGACTCAGTTATCTAAAATAGAATTTACATTATTAGACACACACACACACACACACACACACACACACACACACACAAACACATCACTTGTCCCACAGTAGTTTTAGAAAAGGAACTATGATCTCAACCAGTGGAGGACAACACATTACAAGTCAGAAAAAATGCATCAAAAGAACATGGACAAACTCTTTATCTTGTCCTAATTCTTTAACAACATGGCATCTACAAGGTTATTGAAATCAATGAAAGCCATGCTTTAAAGTATACGAGAATATATAAGTGCCACAAAGGACTCTTCAATTCGCCAATTAGGTAAGCAGTTCTACCCAGCTGTTACTCTTTGAACCACAGCAATGATAGTAAGCTATACATAAAGGTGCAACAGTAACACTCACATGTTTGTGGTAACCACCAGCTCTTTAATTGAACTTAAGGCCCATTCAGCAGGAAAGAAATTATGCCTGCTATCAGACAGCTAGCTGGGTAGCCAGCTCTACCCTAAGATAGAGAGGTTATGGATCGTAGCAGAGAATCTACTACCATCACTTGCTAGACAAGCCTAATTCCTTAACTTCATCTAAATCTTTTCTTTAATGACACAATTAACTATAGCTATCATTCCTCATCAATGAAGCGTCCCTCTGCAGAAAATAGAGAGCATTACAGAAAGCTACAATTAGAAACATCACAAAAATCAATGCATTGTAAGAAGTCCAGTCCCAAGGGATACATCCACATCACAGCTCTGTGTCTGTCTCTTAGGGAAGATCATGGAAGAGGGGATGGAAAGATTCCGAGAGCCAGAATACAAGGACGTCTAATGTGAGACTGTCTATCTCAAAAATGTCAAACTAGAGTTGAAAAGTGGCAATATCAGTAGATGTGCTAAAAGCACAAGAGGGACAAATCTTGTCCTAGAGAAAGAATTATAAATTTAAAGCAAACATTGACTCAATGGAATGTGTTTATGTATTTGTGTGTGCATGCCACACACACAAAGTATTTAACAATAGTAAGCAAAGAAAAAGGGACTCAATTTGAGAATGTGTTCGTGCAACATGGGAGGGGGAGCTTGGAGGTAGGAAAGGGAAGGGAATAAGTAGTATAGTTGTATTTTAATAAAACTGTAAAAATAAATGAATATTTAAAACTTAAAACATTATGGCCTAGATTATAACATTAAGAGCCCTTTATCTGCCCAGAGATAGAGGCGTTCTCATTGCGACTAAGCAGGTATATGATTTGGTGCTGCTTCAAGCAACATTATAGCTATCTAACACTTTCATTTAAATGCTCAACACAAGTGCTCACTAACCCAGTACATATACCACAGAAGATATGGGTGTTCCTTAAGCACATGAACAGAAATCTCTACTTGAGACAACCTGCATATCTACTCAGAAGCAGAGTCTTCTGGGCTGAAGAGTTCAATGGAAACTTTGTTCAAATAAATACTATGTAACAGAGCTCCAGAGTACATTAAGGACTTTGTAAAGCTCTCAGCTCCTGGGTCTGGCCCCTCCAAATGCAAGATCCTGTCCCTCTAGAAATGCTTACCTGAGAGCTCAGTTCTAGCAGCTTCTTTGAGTATATCCTTTGCCCTAAACTGCTAACTAAACTGATCTTTAGTCCTCAAGGAGGGATGATGCCAATGAGCCTGTAATCCAAAGAGCAGACCTCCTCCTGAAATTTGTTCATTTCTTCTGATAAAAGTTATGTGATTCTCTCGATGGAGGGTGGGGGAGGGCGGAAGCCCAGAGATGATGAGCACCCTGTCTCACTGAATGTGAACAGCCCACATCAGGCGCACAGCTATTGCACTTTAAAAAGATCATAAGTTTTAAAAATCTGTCTATTGAGGACTGATTGAATGCCTAGCTGTCAGATGAACTTCAGTTAGGGCACTATTTTCAGGGCCAGTATTATCAGCTTCTCCTGTTGAAAAGTAATAAATGTGCTCTAGAGAGTTTTTAGAATGTATAAAAAGGTATCTAGTTTTGTTACTAAGATACAGTATGAATACCTGCAGCATTTTATAAGATAAGCTTAGAAATAAAATAGTTGTTGGGGATATTCAGCGAAGTTAAGAAAACTGAGATGGGCTTCAGAACAGCTACTGGGCATAAGATTCTCTTGGGAACCCTGATGTCTTAGTTAGGATTTCTAACCTAACACCACAGCCAAAAAGCATGTTGGGGAAGAAAAGGTTTATTAGGCTTACACTTCCAGATCATAGTTCATCACTGGAGGAAGGCAGGACAGAAAATCAAGCAAAGTAGGAACCTGAAGGCAGGAGAAGATGCAGAGGTCAAGGAGGGTGCTGCCTACTGGCTTTTTTTCCCATGGCTTGCTTAGCCAGGTATTTTATAGAAGCCAGGACTACCAGCTTGGGCATTGCACCACCCACATGGGCTGGCCCTCCGCCATTGATCACTAATTGAGAGAAAATGCATTACACTTGGATCTCATGGAGGCATTTCCTCAACTGAAGCTCCTTTCTCTCTGATGACTCTACCTTGTGTCAAGTTGACACACAAAGCCAGCCAGAACACCTGAATTATTACTGATCTGTGGAAGAGACAGGGACGTATCTGTTTCCTAAGCTACATGGCCATGAGAATAAATGACTGCATGGACATTGATATTTTGGTGGTAAAACTGGAAATTTCACAAAAGGGAGATTCATGTAAATTGTTAGGCAGGCAAACATAGCAAATAGCTAACCGACCTTGGACTCCACTTGGTTTCAGTTATTGTCAACCTTCTCTTCTAGTAATTTCCCTGGCAGCCTAGTTCCTTTTCTTGCACACACTGGGCATACTCGCCCCTCTCCATATCATGAACCTAAAATCCTATTTGTACACCTCTCCTAGAAAAAGCAATGAAAGAGCTCCCTCCCATCCTCATGCTAATTAAACAGAGAGCTTCTATTCTATTCAAATACATTTCCTCTACATCTGGGTACAAAAGATGGAATGGCTAATCTGTTTTTGGTGCATGAGCAATAAAGATAAAACTGTGTCCCCAGATAAACTTTTAAGAGAAAACTGACTATTTAGCATATGTATATGTATGATTAAATTCGGATGCATTATGGTCAAAGACAGGAACAGTACAGAAAGTGATTATGTTACCCAATCTAGTGATCAAAACAGAGGACCACCTTTACCATGGCCTTTCATAATTAAATTGCTCTTTTTCTTGAGTCCCATGAACAGAAGCCCCCATTTTAAACTGAGCCCTTGAGTATATTCTCTTAGGCACTCACTGTTCTGTTGTAGTATGTTTAGATCTTTTCTGTTACTCTGCTTTAAATAAAGTTTACTTGCTACTTTTTCAAATCTGTGTCAGTTTTTATTTCAGTTTTTTGAATACAAGTCAAGAACCAAGAAATGCCTGGCTCTAACCTGAGGTTGCAAGACAAGATCTTACAGTATACTGTAACTCGATAAAATTTAGATATTTTGATTAAATGATTAATTCATTTTAATTAGCACTTTAAGTTCATAGTAGTAATTATTAGCCATTATCTGTGGCTTTAATATTAACAAAGACTAGATCATTCAATCTTCCACCTTTTGAGAGTGTTTATTATAAAATTATGTGATAGCTTTTCTGCCTGTAACCTGAATCTAGAAAGCAGTATTCCAAATTATAGTGGATTCATTTTCAATGATGAGATCATCAAACATTACCAAAGAGGACAACTTACTCCATGTGGCACAAGTAGAGAGAAAAGATGCTGGGACCCAACAACTTGGTGACTCTATTTGCTGCTAGTCATGACAATGAAGCCAGTTAGTTTTCCTCTAAGCAAGGAAAATACAAGCAGAGGAACCTAAATACAGGTAAAACCACGTATGGTGTGTTTGGGCACTGAAGAGGTAAAATAAAAGTAAACTTTAGACCAGTCAAAGCCTTATACATGTAAGAGCAAAGACTAGTGAGAGAAGTCCAACATCAATCAGGATCATAAATAGGAAGAGCTTTCTAATTGAAACTGAAAACCCAGCATTCCCCATATGAGGCATTTCTCTATCAAAATTCCACTAGAGAAGATAAAAGTAGGTTGATAAAGCTAACAGAAAAGATTAAAGGCTCGTATCAAGCAGTTCTCAAAATAAAAGGCAAACAAGTCCAAACACCACATACACAAAGTGGGAAAAAATGAGCAAAGGCTGCATATGACTGCAGAGATCAAGTACACAGCAGTAGGCAGGAAACTTCAAAGCAGTGAGGCAAAATGTTGGCCTTATGACAAACTAGTAAATACACAAATAGCTAAGTAAATAAAATGAACAAACACAGCTGAGGCCAGAGAGGTGTATGCAGTTGATATCTATGACATCGTTGTTTAGGTGACAACTGTATCTTTCTATCAGAAGCACAAAACAAATTTTTATTATGTGCAAAAGAAATTATACACAAATCCATTACTGGCTTTAAAAAGCTACACAGGGAAGTATGTATAGAATGATTTGTTGTACAATGATAATATATGTTCGCACATATGCACGTACTACCTAGCCATATGACATGAAATATGATCACATTTCCCTAGAAAATGGAAAAATATAACTAGACATTTATTAATCTGTAATGTGTGTGGCCTGGGGCAGTTTGCAGAGAGCCCATCGAGGAGTATATCTAAGAAAGAATCCATACAATACGAAGGAGGGGAAAATAGGATAGAATCTAAAATACATGGAAAGATTCCTATTTGTGGAGTTCTATCCAGTTCTAACATCTAGAATTTAGTAGCAGCTAGTCATAGGTGAAGTACTTTCTGAGGAAATAATGCCTTTGCAGAATTTGAAATGTTGTATTAATCTCTTATTAATCTTATTAATCTCTCTGTTTGGTAAGCATGAATACTGGCTTTTACCTTTGCCTTTCTGACTTTCCCAAACTTGTGAAACTCTATCAAGAGTCTTCCATGCTTCTTTAAGCCACATTAATATCACTGTAAGAGTGAAGCACCCACCTTCTGTCTTAGAGCTATTTCTTCACAAAGGAAAACATCTCTTTCAGGAGGGAGAGGGTAAAGTCCTGAAACCAGGGAGGTATACACACTTCCTATGTATGGGAAAGCTAAAGTTTCAAGATTCACCAGGGGCCCTCCCCAGAGTGGTAGAAACAGGAAAACAACTGCTCTGGGTAAGGCAGATGCTCTGACAGCTCAATTTATAAGAGTGCCCTGAAGTGTGGAGCTGCCTGAAAGTCCTGCAGAGAACTGCAGGGGTGCAGCTTTGGGGACTTAACACCCCTGTTGTTGGGGTGGACTCTTCAGTGATACAGTTGTCTGTGAATCCTCTCTTTTCTGTAAGTAAACCCTCATTCATAATTTTGTTAATGACTTCAAAGCATTAGTTACTTGGTCTGTCTTGGGTTGTCTGTGTTTAGGGTTGTGCGTGTGTCTGTGTGTGTGTGTGTGTGTGTGTGTGTGTGTGTGGTGTGAGTGTATGTGTGTCCCTAGGTAGTGTCTCTCAATGGCTTGTGGAAAGTCCTGCCATTTGCCACAGTGATGATGTGTTTTACTTTTCTGGTACCATGTATATAACTAACTTATCTGCATCATAAGAGCATCCACCTAAAAACATTTCTAGTAGATTTTTGTCACTATGTAAATAATAAGAACAGACTGTCTCTATGTGTCATCAGAGGTTTTACATAAGAATTTTCTATAAGAATACATTTTTTCTATAAGATAATTTGCATTATACCTTAGTCATTAATAAGTATCATAAAACTCAGTGAGATCTGCATGTGAGGTACACTGAGGCTCTCCATAGCAGAAATAGTTGCAACCAATTTTATAAAACCTCATTAAAATCAGGATTCAAGGAACCAAAGAAAATTTTAATTAGCCAGTTTGGATTCTCTAATATTTTGTTTGATAATATTAGAAATTTTATTCTAGGGAATACTGGTTGTTTTGAACTAAGCAGTTCTCTGAACAAAGGCAGTGGTTTAATGAGGGGTTAGCTCCTGAAGGCTTGTTGCAACTTTATCGAGAATTGTCATTAGGGAATGTTCAGTGAAAACTATAATTTAGCAAACACAAGACAGAGGGAAAAGAAATCAAATTCTTTCAGAAATGTCTATTCAACTGAGAATGTATCTAAATGTTTGAAGCAAACCTTGATGACTTCCAACTAACTGTGGAGAAAGATGAGGTAGAAAATAGGTGAACTGCTCCTTGAAAATAAATAAATAACTTTGAAAAAATTATGGTTGAGTGGTGGGGTCCACTACTTTAATTTCAGTACTCGGGAAGCAGAGATAGGAGGATCTCTGAGTTTGAGGACAGACTGGAATACAGAGTTGGTCAGCTGGACTACAAAGTGAAACACTGTCTTGAAAAAAACACAACTAAAAGTAAATTTAAAAGTAAAAACAAAAAGAATTATTGAGCTCTCTCCAACCCAAACGAAACCTAAAAACACACAATATGCTATCTTAAGTCTAGGCTCTGTGGCTGCTTACTCTCTCCTCTCTCTCTTGCCCTCTTGCTCTCTCCTCTTGTTCCTGTTCCCCCTTTTTCCCCATTACCCTTCCCCCCCCATCATACTCTGAATGAAGTCTATTCTATACTACACAGGCTGGTATCTCGGGGGGAGGGGAAGGGATGCCCCAGCATGGGCCCACAGAGGCACCCTATCCCCCCCCACCATACCAGGCCTCCTACAAACATATCCTTCTCTTTCTTTTTATAAAGCACATTACGTCAATACATTTGGATGAAATACATGCTTCTCTTTCATTTTATTAACCATGAAAAATGGCTTTAATTCTATTCCATGGTGAACTTGAGCTTTAACTGTTAAGAATTTCTTGATTTTGGTTCCTTGTCCTGCTCACTTCAGGTTACTGTTCTCTTTAGATGTTGAGCAATCTCCTACAGAAGATCTGTTTTTCTTACTGTTTACTAGAGAAATCATGATGTAAACTTAAGTCTATCTACTCATTAGAACAAAGGCAAGGATCACCAACTATTCATATAGGAGAATACATAAACTTAGGTGGTTTTTTTGTTGTTGTTGTTTTTGGTATTTATTTGTTTTCTGGAGTTGTCAAGTGCTATAAATTTTCCTGTTAGGATAACCTTTATAGTACCTTGCTGCACTCTCTCACGCGGGGAGAGGGCGGGGGTCCCCTGGCTCCGGTGCTGGGCCCACGTGACAGGAGAAAGCGTGCATGAGGGAACGCTGCTTTACCGCTCCGTGCCCGCTTCCAGTCGCACTATCTCTGTGACACCCACCTGCGGGCACGTGTGTGTGCCACCAAATTGAGTAAGGCCCGGGCAGCTAGAAATGGAGCGAGGCTCGGACGCTCTCCAGCTCCATTGTGCTCAGAGCACTCGCCACCTGGCGCCAGGTCTTGACCATAGCGTGCTTCCCGCAGTACCTGCCGCCATTAGGAGTGCTCCGCCACTGTAGAGTGGGTCTCCTCGTGGGCCCAAGTGTTATAACCCCTTAGACAAAGTTCTCCGACACCAAAGTAGATTTCATCTTTATTCATTCTGGATGGCGGCTCCCGGGGCTGGCTGGTGGATAAGGAGGGGAGAGAGAGAGAGAGCTATTCCGGTCAGGGTGCTCTATTTATATTGTTCTGGGAGGAGACAGGGATTTGGTAGCTGATTCTTTCTATTGGCCCAGCTTGGGGACCTTTTGGGTGCCTCATTTGCTTTGCCCGGGACTCAGGGTTGCTTTCTATGTGACAAGTCTCACACAAGTCTCACACGCCAGGCCTCTCTCTATACAGGGGTTGTAAAGGCTGTGACCGGTTGTGCAGGAGTCTTCCAGGAGCATTGGCTAAAAATATGGCCTTGTCCCTTGTGAAAGGATCACAGGGTCTCCCAGAATTTTTTTTGCCTGAGCTCAGCCAGATGTCAGATTGCCTGGCACAGATCACTGCCCCACAGTACCTCAAAGATTTTGGATTGCTATATTTTAATTTTCATTCAATTCTTGGATTTGTTTTTCCTTTTCTTCTTGATTTTTTTTCTTGTCCCAGTTTTCATTAGGGAATGTCTTCAGTGTCCATGTGTTGTTATACTTTGTGTTCTTTCTGTTGCTGTTGGTTTCCAACTTTGCCCCTTGGTGCTTACATAGGAGGGAGAGTGTGATTCAATTTTCCCATACTTATTAAGATTTGCTTTAGATATTAATGTATAGTTCTTTGTTGAGCGTCATTTCATGAGTTGCCCATATTTTGGAATAGAAAATACTATGACTAATGGTATAACAGTAATGTAATCCTGGCTAACATAAAGATATGTTTGTCCTTTGAAATTGGTTGAATGCTATCTAATAATAGAGGTCAGAAATCTAACAGGATTTACTGAGTATTATTACAGCATTGCCCTTATTAAATTAGAGACGACTTTGAGGGAATTTGTAATGTTTCAATTTATAATATTAAGCAACAACCAAGGCAGAGTGCTAGTGTGTTAGTGCTCTTAACAGATAGATGGATGTTACTGTGTGGAATAGCCAGTGTCATTAGTGTGATGCTGTTGGAAGGTTTTAGAATCCTACAATAACTGGCTCCTTCAGCAGCACCACTGAAGGTAGAACTGAGGTCTGAGACCCTGCCTTCTCTTTCCCTTCCCTGTTGTCATAAAGCAAGCAACCACCTCTACTATGTGTTCATGGCAGGGTATATGGTTTTGCCACTGGCCCAAAGATGATTGTCCAATAGAACATAAACAGAAACCTCTTGTCTAAGTTGTGATCCAAAGGAATAGAAAGGATAATTTCCTCTTAGATTGATTTCATTATCATGTGTGTGTGTGTGTGTGTGTGTGTGTGTGGTGTATGAGTGGTGTGTGTGTGTGTGTGTGTGTGTGTGTGTGTGTGGTGTATGAGTGGTGTGTGTGTGTGTGTGTGTATGTGTGTGTGGTGTATGTGTATGTATATGTGTATGTGTGTGTATGTGTGTTTGTGTGTGATGTATTTGTGTGTGGTGTGTGTGTGTGTGGTGTGTGTGTATGTATATGTGTGTGTGTATATGAATGGCGAGTAAAGTTAAGGAAGAAACTTTCATTTGGTTGGTTGGGTTTTTTGTTTTGTTTTGTTTTGATTTGTTTTGTTTTGTTTTTGTGCATGTTTGTTTGACTTCTTGCTTGAGCAGATGCAGTCCATTGTGGTTAAGAAGACATGGCATCAGGAAAAGAAGGCTGTGGGTCACACTGCATCTATAATCAGGAAGCAGAAAATGCAAAGGGCCGGGCTATCAAGTCTCAATACCCATGTCACCGTGGCTCACTTTCTTCATAAAAACCTCCATATCCTAAACATTCCCCAGCCTTCCCAAAACATCTGGGGACCACTTTTCAAACACACGAGCCTGTGAGCAGCATTTCAAGACATGACAGTCATGGCACATATTTTGTCATGATGCCTGAAAACTAATAAAGCAGACTCGTGAAACAAGGAGATCTTAAGTAGATGCTTAAAATCTAGTTACATAGAATAAATATCCTCAAATTATGAAATTACTTGGCTGTGAATGTATGCTATCATATGAAATATATAATTTTTTGGGTGCAGCTCTTGGTCTGATAGAAGTACAAATCAAGAGTAATATGATTATATCAGAGAACAGATATACAGAACCACAGGATAGATCTTTAAATCAAAGGTTAGTCTAGTTAGCAAAATTGAGTGTCATCACCTAGTGGGTATGGATAATAAAATGCTTCTGAGAGAGGCTCCTCTTTACTACAAGTCCAGTGCCATTTTAGAAGGTAAATAATGAAAATATTTGTTATATTATTTTCATCCCATAATTGTATTTGGGGAGAATTACTTTTTAGTATTACAGGCCTTAAGATGGATAGGATTGTTGTCCTACTTCGCATAATATATACATTATGGCTGCACATAGTACTAAAATTATTGACACTAACTTGACTTTGAGTCAGGGTGAATGTGTTTTGGTGATGGGAGTATTCATAGACTAGAGGAATGCTCTCCTGGGAGTCAGGTTACAGTCCTACAAGTTAATCAGCTCGTAAACTCTAGAACCAGTGTTACCCTTCCTTTGCCAAGGTGATTAGAACCCTCAATTTTAACCTGGGTAGATATGGTGATTGTCTGGCTTCCATCACATTCAACAGAACTGATCTCTGTCATCTGACAACCAGGACTACTAGTAGACAAAGGTCAGTATGTTATGTTTTTACTTCATCGTTTGTGTATTAAATGTGGCAACTTCAGGAAATTAAAACACATATAAGCCAATTTGGACTTAGTTCACATAAATGTTTTATGTCTTTGTATTTAACACATAACATTTTATATCTTTAAATTTAAGATTTAATTCTTATAAAAAATAACCTAATTGGAGTTTGATGTGTATCTAGCTTAAGAAAATTTATTGAAATTTTAATCCATTAATATTTAATGTTATTACTGGTATATTTAAATTTATGCTGCATCTTAGTTGTTTTCTTATAAGACATAAGTATCTTGGTTTGCTAATTATCTTTTTAAAGTAATTATCTTTTAAAAGTTTGTATCTTTAAGTGTAGATTTTTCTTTAAATTTTCATCGTATAAATTTATATATCATATATTTATCAAATATATCTTACATACATATATATTGTTATTTCTTAGCAGTTGCTTTGGGGAACATAATGTAAATCATAACATAATCTCCAGCTATATAATAATTATTTTTGATGAGATATAGAAGAGTTATTCTTATAGGACTTAATTACTTCTTCCTTTATTAACTACTATTATTGTTAAACACCTTGATTTGTATATTTTATAAAATCAAGAAAAAATAATATATCATTGCAATAACTATTCTCTATACATTTTCCCAGCAAAGGATCTATGACAGATGAATGTAGATATAGTACTGATCATGTTCATCTTTATGTGCGCCATGGCTAGTATCTTCATCTGTGTGCTTGTGTTTCTGTGTACTGTTATTTCTTTATTGATAGATAGTTTTGCTCCCACATACCTTCTTTGCATTTTAGCTTTAAAATATATTATACCGATAAGTTTACAGGTGCAATTTAATGTATATTGTTTCTTATACTTGTTTTTGAAATCAGATGGAAAAGAAGAATTTTTCCTTTTATACTGTCCTTAATAATTGTATAATTGTCTTTACTAATGCTCTTGGCTTTTTCACATGAAATTTAATTACACTCTTGGTTTAATTGCTTATAGTCTGAAGAGCTTTCTTATAGGATTTCCTGCAATATATGTTTTGGGTATTTTTGTTTTTTGTTTTGGAGGTGCTTTGGTATTTTTATTCTGTTTCCTGTTGTTTTGTTTTTTAAAAAATCCTCTAGGTCTTTTTCTTATAATTATGGTATCTGACTTTGTGTCTTTAGGGGATCTCTCTCTCTCTCTCTCTCTCTCTCTCTCTCTCTCTCTCTCACTCTGTGTGTGTGTCTGTGTGTGTGTCTATGTGTCTGTGTGTCTGTGTCTCTGTGTGTCTGTGTGTCTGTGTTTTGTGCTTTTTCTTCAGTTCTTTTTGTTCTTTTCACTTGTTTGTTTTGTCTCATTAAGGCTTGTTTGACTTTCATTATTATTATTATTATTAGATATTTACTTTATATAAATTTCAAATGTTTTCCCCTTTGGAAATCCCCTATCCTATTCCCACCTCCCCCTGCCTCTATGCTCCCCCACCCACCCACCTACCCACTCCAGTCTTCCCTCCCCAGCATTCCCCTACACTGGGGCATCAAACACCCTCAGGACCCAGGGTCTTTCCTCCCACTAATGTCCAACAAAGCCCTCCTTTGCCACATATGTGGCCAGCACCATGGGTTCCTCCATGTTTATTCTTTGGTTGGTGGTCCAGTCTCCGGGAGCTCCAGGGGTTCTGGCCAGTTGACATTGTTGTTCTCTCCATGGGGCTGTAAAACCCCTCAGCTCTTTCAGTCCCTTCTCCAACTCCTCCATCCAGGACCCCACACTCAGTCCAATGGTTGGCTATAAGCATCCACCTCTGTATTTGTCAGGCTCTGGCAGAGCCTTTCAGGAACAACTTATCCTGCTTTCATCAGCAAACACTTCCCAGCATCCACAAAAACATCTGGGTTTGATGGCTGTATATGGGATGTATCCCCAGGTGGGGCAGTCTCTGGATGGCCTTTCCTTGAGTCTCTGCTCTGCACTTTGTCTCTATATTTCCCCCTGTGAGTATTTTGTTCAACCTTCTAAGAAACACTGAAGCATCCACACTTTGGTCATCCTTCTTCTTAGGTTTCATATGATCTGTGAATTGAATCTTGAGTATTCCGCACTTTTGGGTTAATATTCACTGATCAGTGAGTGCATTCTGCATTTGTTCTTTTGTGACTGAGTTACCTCGGTCAGGATGATATTTTCAAGTTCCATCCATTTGCCTGCGAATTTCATGAAGTCATTGTTTTTAATAGCTGAGTAGTATTCCATTGTGTAAATGTACCACATTTTCTGTATCCATTTCTCTGTTGAGGGACATCTGGGTTGTTTCCTCCCAGGAGTATGGATATGTTTTTGGTTTTTGTTTCTGTTTTTGTTTTTTGAATGGTAGTTACTTTTGTGTACCTATGACAAAAAACAAATTAACAGGGCACGATATTTGCTTTGGCTCACAGTTGTAGAAAACTCAGCCCATGGTTTCTTGGCTTTGGTTTTGAGCACATTGTGAGTCCAAATACTATAGTGACTGAGATATGAAAAGAAGGAAGCTGAACAATACATGGCTAAAATGACAGGGTCAGGGAAAGAGGAGTAACTGTATGGGGCCATGTGTGATGCAGCACTCATACATACCTGTAGCTGCCTACTTCCTCCCACCAAGCAGGATGTTCTACTGTTTTCCCAGAGTCTATTCAAATTTTGAATCCATTAATGAGTTAATCTATACATGAGGTCAACTGCTCATGATTGAATGGTCTCACAGACACACACAGATGTATACTTCACTAATCCAGACCTTTGTCAATCTAATCAAGATGGCAGCTCAGATTGATCCTTACCCAGTGGTCTCTGGAATCTATCTGCTCTATATTTGAGTTTGTTACCCTCATGAAACTCTCTGTGTGTCTTCTACTCGCTTATCATGAAAACAGTCATTTTCAAAACTGCCAATAAGATTTCACTTCTGCACTCTTAAATTAGGCTCTTAACTTGCTTCTCTTGAGTAGAGGCTACATAACCTTAGCAATTTAGCATCAAGACAATGAGAGTCCCAATATGCTAATACTTTGGTCTAAGTAATGTTTCAGGTTAGTGAAATTTTATACTTTATCAATAAAATATATATGCACCACAGAGGGAGGTATGGGCTTCCAAAATATACTTTTTCTAGCAAAGACAAGATGCTTCTGGCTCCCAATTTATTCTGTCCTGAAAATCAGTGCATATTGCTAAGAATTCTCCTAAATTATTACTTTGAAGAGCATTTCTGTCATAACCTCTGGAAGTTTCTTTTTAATGATTACATTCTAAAATTGTGTCCACTTGTGCTGTTTCATTTTTAACTCTGTTCAAAAATGAACCACTCAATATATATTATTTGCCAGATGGAAAACACAGAGAGAAGTGTTTTATTTTAACATTTAGATACTGTTTAATTAGAGAAACCCAATACCGTGCAACACAGTAGCACCATTATTGACCTTAATCAGTGTTTTAGGTATGGTTATCTTTGCTGTAATGAAACACCATGAGCAAAGCAAGCTTGGGAGGAAAGGAACAGTTTATGCTTCTGCATCACAGTTCCTTATCAAAGGAAGTCAGGCCAGGAACCCCCAGCAGGGCTAGAACCTGGAGGGAGGAGCTGATGCAGAGGCCTTGAGGAGTGAGTGCTGCTTAATGGCTGGCTCCTCATGAGTTGCTCCTCATGAATTTTTAAAGAACCCTGGACCTCCAGTCCAGGGATGGTCCAACAACAGTGGACCTGGCTCTCCCTGCATTGATCACTAATTAAGAACTTGCTGTGTGGGCTTGCCTCAGCCCTATTTATAGAGCATTTTCTTAGTCGAGATTCCTTCTTCTCAGATGACTTTAGCTTATGTCAAATTGACATAAAGCTACTCACGACTATCAGACTTCTGTCTTCCTACCAGTTCTATTCCACTGCCTTTACTCATTCTGTCTTTGAATTCCATCCAAGGTACTGTCCACCCCATTCTATGCTTTGATATAAATCAGCAATGCTCAATAAAGAAGTACTATAATGACATATATAACATTTATATTGTATATTTGCTTTGAGAGTTTTCATTCAGTGTACCAAAACTTTGGTTTACATTGAAAAGCTATAACATTCTTTTGCAACCAAGGTAAATGTACTACAGTTCTTCCCATTAGAGCCTACCACTCCTTGTGCTTTTTCTTGTAACTCCTGAGACAATTTTCTTCATGGTCATTATTATCATCATTATTATTTTGATAATGTGTTTAATTATGCTACTACCATTTGGTGACTATATTCCATTTCAGCGCTCTATTCTGTAACAGCTGAATGTTATCTTCCCTATTCAGTACTGTCTGCCCAATATCAAGCATACTACTGCTGCTCAAATAAATAAATGAATTTCATTAATTCAAATATGGAAGTACAAACAAAATGTAGTAAATGACAAGCATACAATCACAAAATAATGAGTTTTGAAGTGCTGAGAGAATAGTTTCTACACATTACATTTTTATTAATCATTAGGTCATTGCTTGCTTTCATTTAAATGGAGTTTAATTGAAACACTTGGTATTTACACTCTGTCCACAATCTAAAATGAAATGCCTCTTCTATTGTGATTGCTCTTGATTACCCATCATAACTAGACACTAAGGCTCCATTGCTAAAGACACAATACTCTTTGCTTACAAGACATAGAATAATCAAGCTAGAACTAACCTGAGAACTTCCTCCCTACTGGCTAGACACAATGCTTGTAGGTATGATGCAGGCCACTGGAGACGATGGGGCATGAAAGTGGTGCCTACTTGTACAATAGGGGCAAGACTGTTATGGGAATAACTAACTGCTTTCATGTTGGGTTTGAGGACTTACGCTGTTTAGTGTTTGCTAACTTGATACAAGTTAGAGTCATCTTGGAGAAGGAATCTCAATTGAGAAAATGCCCCCATCAGATTTTCCTATAGGCAAGTCTGTGGGGGATTTTCTTGATTAGTGATTCATGTTAAAAGATCCATCCCATTGTGGAGAGTACCACCTCTGGACAGTTGGTCCTGGGTTGTATACAGAAAGTAAGCTGAGTAAGCTATGAAGAGAAAGCTAATGAGTACCATTACTCTGTGGTCTCTGCTTAAGTTCCTACCTTGACTTTCCTCAGTGGTAGACTATGATCAAGACATGTCAGCCAAATAAATTCCCTTCTCTCTAAGCTGTTTTTTGGTTAGTGTTTTGTCATATCATTACTCCATAGACAGTTTTATGTCTGGTACTTTATTCTTGGTCAAAACCTCATGGCTTGGCTTGGGAGGGTATAGGTCCTGGATGGAGAACCTGCTACCACTGTCTTGCTAAGTGGATGTGTTGTCCAACAGCCTTCAGAATATTACAGGTGTATTCCATAGACTAGCACTGCTCCCAGCTTTGGCCACAGCATTTGTTTCTTCAATGGTTAGCACTCAGTACAGTAACTCATGCCTTTTTTAATAGCTAATAAGTGAACGTGGATTGCTCAGGCCCTACATAAAATATCTATACTGACTTTCTTGGCATCCAGACTGGGAATATCTTAGTTAGGGTTTCTATTCCTGTGGGGGGAGGGAACGCCACATTACTGCAAGCAACTTGGGGAGGAAAGGGTTTAATTCATCTTACAGTGTGTAGTCCAGTATTCAGGGAAGTCATGGCAGCTAGCACCTAGTGTCAGGAACTGATGTAGAGGACATGAAGGAGTGCTGCTTACTGCCCTGCTTGTCCTGGCTTTCTTATAGCACTCAGGACCAACAGCCCAAGGGATCACCCACAGTGAACTGTGGCCCTTCTACATGGATCTCCTATCAGGAGAATGAGCTCAGGCTGTCTGTGTGCCATTATGGTGGGGAATTATCTCAGCTGAGGATCCCTCTTCTAAAATGATTCAAGCCTTTGTAAAGGTAGTATAAAGCTCAATTGACATACAAATTTATTACTGTTATGCCTTAATATTTCCTTTCTTGTTCCCAGGATGTCATTAATATCAATATCACAATATAAAACATATTCCAATCTTGAAAAACCCTATAGTCTTTAAACATTCAAACTGTAAAATGTCAGTCTTTTAAAAATACCCAAACTCTCATAAAAACATCCAATGTTGCTCTAAAATTTCAGTCTTTCTAAAAGTCTAAAATCTCTGAACTGTGAGCTCTTATAAAATCAAAAATAAATTACCTATTTTCTTACATCAAGAAAGAATCACCAGGGGATGGTTAAACATCAAATCAATGTAAAACCAAACTTCCACAGTGTAAAAAGTACAATGATTGACATGTAGGACTCACTCATGAGCCTCTCTGCTTCTGGAAAGGGCTTGAACAGCCATCTATAGCATGTGCAGCTTGTCTCATATGCTCAGGCTGGCTCCACTCCACAGCTGCTGTTGTCTTTGGGAGTTGTCTAGTACTAACATCTACAAAATAAGCGGGTCTCTACTGCAACTGGCCTATACCTTCACCAATAGCCCTGTCCCAGGTTCTCTTCAGAAAATCTGTTCCTAACAAGTGGTTCCAAGCCTCAAATTCCTTCCATGACTTCTTTACCCTGGAGCTTCAATTGCATCCTATGGCTAATGGACTCTACCAGCCTCTCTTCAAGGACTCTAACCTGTCCATACCATGGCAAACTTCATATGCTCTCTGTGTCTCCTTCAAAACGAGTACCACTTGGGCTAGCGTCAGATACAACTCTGTTCCCCTCTGGATCATAGCCTATGTGTGCTGACCATGAGGAAATGTTCTTAGTATTTATAATACTTGATGGTTTGGTCTCTTCTTAATCATGGCTAATTTCTCAGATTCTGGTCACGAATAACAATTGTCCTAGTAAAACAAAAGCTTTAAGTCAGTGGTTCCAGTATCTAGTTCATCATAGAGAGTTCTTCAACCCTAAGTGAACTTAACCACAGATGTTTAATTCCAGATATTAAATGGGAATCATTAAGTGATCCTCAAACTTCCCTCCATAATGACACAAGCCAGTCCTCAACTATCTGTGCATTCTCTTTTCATATCATCCTCCAGTTCCCATAACAGTTCACCTGTCTTTGAACATGCAATGGCTTTTCTATCCCATTAGTCTTCCACAGCCCTCCACAAAGCACATGACCAACTCTGTTACAGCAACGTTCCACAACCTGGTACCAACTTCTGTCTTAGGTGGTGCTTCTATTTCTGTGAAAAATACAACATCATGTCTATAAGCAACTAGGGAAAGAAGGGTGTTATCACATTTTACAGCTTTAGTCCAGCATGCAGTGAAGTCAGGACAGGATCTCCAAGCCTCAACCTGAATGCAGGCGGTGATGTAGAGGCCATGTAGGAGTGCTGCTTAGTGGCTTGCTCTTTATGTCTTTCTCATCTTGCTTTCCCATAGTACCCAGAACCAACAGCCAAGGAGTGGCATCATCCACCATGGTCTGGGCCCCCTCACACCAATCATCTTATAAGAAGATGTGCAGTAGATTTTCCCTTAGGCCAATCTGGTGGAGGAATTCTCTCAATTGATGTTTCCTCTTCTAAAAGACTCTAATGCATCAAGTTGACATACAACTAGCCAGGTTTGGGAACGTCATGGAAGAGGAAGCAGGAAGCACCTATGTGCTCTGGAATGGGGAGGAGTGGTGTGGGTATGTAGTGCACACATGAATTCGTAGCAGCTATGGTTATCTTCAGGAGATTAAGCCAACAAGATCGGTTAATACACCAACAGAGGGCACTGAAGGGACTCAGTGGGTTATTTACTATTTATTTTTTGTTTTAAGAGAAGAAAAGGATATGAAGGTGGGCAGAGGACTTGTGGATGATGTGTGTCTATGAAGTGGGATTGAAAAGCTGGGGATAGAATGCACTTGTAAAGACATATAACTTTGCCAAAGAATATATAAATTAAAAGTTTTAAATAAAAAATAAATTATATACCTTTAAATAAGAATTTACAATAGAAATGAAAGTATGCCATTTGAGAATGGACCTGTGAATAGCCCCTGACCCAGAAGAGAACTTTCTAATAAGAGATAATAAACAGAGATCAAGAAGATTGGCCTTATGATTCTGCTCCTCTACTCTTTCATCAGTGAATTGGAATATGATGCTTGAAACCAGTGCAAGGCTGAGAGAGAAGAGGGCCAAACACAGCCTGATTAGTCAGATCAATTAGAGTTTCCCAATTGCTTTCCATATGTGCTGCTCTGTGTACTTCTTTCCAGCAGCCTCAGGAACAACACGATTGCAGAGTATAAATGCTCATTTGTCACTGGATTTGTAGGCTTCTGATAAACTCAATTCTATAATTTCAAATAAAAACAAAAATCTATGTAGACTGACTGATTTCTAACTTGCTATGAATTCAACAGATTTTCATTCTAGCTCTCTTGCGAAAGGTAGGTGTGTGTGTGTGTGTGTGTGTGTGTGTGTGTGTGTGTGTGTGTGTGTGTATGTGTGTTTTACTATATGGTATCAGAGTAAGTTTTTTATCCACTCTACATATCTTTCCTTCTATCTATTTGAAATATATTAGGATTTTAACTCTATGAAGTATCCTTTCCCCACATTAAATTTTAAATCTCACAAATGCTTAAATGTTTTAAAATATTACATACCAACATGTCACTGTGTTTTGGTTGTTGTAGAGTTATCTATAGACAGGTAAATTTAACATTTGTAAAATTATAGATAAATGGATAGAGGTGAAAGTTTATATGAATATAAATATTATTTAAAAGGCTACAAATGAATTATATACATTGATATTCAATTCAATTCAGTGTTTCTCATTACCTCCTTTTACCATGAATTTTCAAAATTAGAAGTAAAATTTAATGTCTTTCACTTTTACATTGAAACTTAACCCTCAAAATCTTAATATGTATTTCATTTATTTTATTGCTATTTTGATAAATACTCCCTCTTTCAATTATCCATTTTGAATAGAGAATAGATTTAGACTCTGTCCTATTAGAATTGACCTGGAATTTCTGAATATCTCCTTGGCTAAGTCGATATACCTAAGTTGATGTTACTTATTTCCACACTCTGGTTAGAAAGCCAGATAATGGTGTCATTACAAGTTTAGATATTTTACTTAAGCAAAGAGGTATGTTGATTCTGCTCCTGGGAAATACCATGATCAAGTACGTGTAACCCCTGCCACTGGCAATATTTTCCTTTATCCTTCATTAAAGGACTGCTCTAAAAGACCCTCCTTAATGAAATTTTGTAACATACTCATCAACTGCATGGCACTGTCTTTGGTTGATTTTAAAAATAATTCCACCCACCGTGCAGATGGGATTTCCTACAGGAGACTTACAATCTCTACTGATCACATAAATCCCCATTGGGATACTGTTTCTACTGAGCAGTATCAGTACAAATAAACATGGTAACTCTAAACTCAGTGGTTATTGTGCTGGTTTTTGCTTTTATTTTTTCTCCATTATTTTATTTTTGCTCATCACTTATTTTTAAACAAACTGCTGAAGCTGCCAAGCATATTGAATATGTATCAGTGGTAGACTTTCAAATTTCATTATCTGAGCTAAGCCTTAGTACTAAATGTGCCATCCCCCCTCCCCGCCCCAATCATCCAGAGGAATTTTATGCCCTTCTTTTTCTTCTGGCCAGATCAAACACAGTGTTTTTAAAATCAATGTGAAGTCTGTTTCAAGGGCTCATTGCCAAAAGGATAATTTACCACAAACAAAATAAACAAGACAGAAGAAGGGATATCAAATATTGGCAGACAAGTTTGGGGAGGGTGAGCAAATTCTCTTCACACACAACGGAAGCAGCTTCTGCCAAACCAAAGCACAGCAAGGACTCTACCAGCCATTTGTCATTCGCTGTGCTGGGGCTCTAGCCATGGGAGAAGCAAGGACTTTCTCACAAATGCATGGGCATGAGCTCATGCGCACACACTAGACATTAACAAAATAACTTAACCTACGTCAGAATAACCAAAACTTCCCAACTTCTTCAGAAGACAAGTCCTGAAATTCTGTCCTATAAACCCCAGAACAGCTACAGCAGCTGTTGTTCTGTCCTGAGAAGAGCAAACTGAATTGTGCAAGCTGCTTTTGAAAAAATTCCAGGAACTAATGTGATTGACCAACTTAAGACCCAATAAAAACGGCAGTGTAGTCCCCCCTTTGTGCTTTCATGAGTCTTCATATAGCTACTGAGGTCAATGCTTGGAGACCCAAGCAAGTAGAAGATATTATCAAGGCACTGACTGTTGCCAGCAAAGAGTCAAGGAGATACTGGAGAAAGTGACCAAAACAAGACTTGATAGGATGGTTGGAATAAAGGAGTATCCTGGATGTTTAGGATGTTTAACACTGCACAAAACAAGCTTTACTTGGAGATGAAGAGAGGGAACAAACGGCCCTGAGGGAGGGGACTCAAAGAGAAATGAGGAAAAGCAGAAAATGGAAGTGAACTAGATAACGCCACTGCCTTCTGAAAACCTTTATTCCAAAATTACATAGAAGGATGGAGGATTGGAAGAAACATAAGAACAGCAGGTATTGGGTAAGTGAACACATGAAAAACCAAAGCTAGACAGAAACTAGCTGGAGTGTAATCCTCAGTTGGTACTGCCAAGAAATTTAATCAGAGACAGAGAGGAGCTGTGAGACTCTTAGGGAATGGAGTCTGTGGAGTCCTGTGGCTCTGGTTGGTCTCCTTGGGAGAAGATCTAGGAAGCTAATGAGGTGTGGGCAGTGTAATTGAGAAGGGAACAGGAGGGAACTAAAATACATGAATAACCAAGGTAGAGTTAAGAGAGCACTTGACAATTATTTTGTAGTAACTGGCTGGTGATAATTGGAGCTGGAGGAAAATGGGATGCTATGGATAAAGTGTACACTCCGAGCAAAGAAGCACAGAAAGTCCAAATTATCACGGCAGAAATCGTCACACTGCAGTTCTAGATGTTAATATCCAACTGACATTCTTATTTTTATCAAAATGGTTACAATTACAATAATTGGCTACTTTTTTTCTTGCCTTAAGATAGAAGCGTGGAGGTCAGATCTTACGTATGAAACAGTCCCTTTTGTATCCTTGTGCACGAACGCATACTTGCTCAGACATGTGCACGTACACACCCACACTCAAATCAAGTCAACATCCACTTTGTATTCTTCAGTTTGTGCTCTGGGAATGAAACAAAACTCTCTTCTAGAAAGACACAATCTAGGAATGGAAGAGCTGGGTGCTTTTAAGGCAGCCTATCAAGTTGGCAATTGTGCTCCTAGTAATGGAAGTGATAATGAAGAAAAAGAAGAGACAATCAGTTAGCTTAGGCAGAAAATCCCATGCTGTCCGAGTTAATGAAAGTACCTGTTTCAAATAATTGTGGGTCTATATCATATCTCCATTATTGCTTTTATGAGATTTAATAGCCGCAGTGGCACGACCAACCATGGAAATGTCTTCACCCCCAAACACTTATATGTGGGTTTGCCTCATACCACTCAGTTCACCAGCCTTGCAGATAATAATAACTGTCTTCGACACTCAGACAGTGATCCACAGTTACTTCAGACCCCACAAATCAGCTTGCTTTACTCAAGGTGCAAGTGTGGAGTCCATTATCTCTCTAGACTGCTTATAAAGCCAGAAGTTCCCACAGATTCCTCAGTTAGCTAGAACAGCTCAAGGGCCTTAGTCCTACTTGTTACCTGTTTACTGTGACAGATGCAATCCAACCATAGTAGTGTGGAGGGGACTCATGAGGGAAAGGGTATGAGAGAGGCCCAGAGATTCCTTTGGACACAGGATCCTCTAGGGTATAGTCCCCAACCTTCATAGTCTCCAAGACCACAGGTTACCAACCTCCCTGGAGGTCTCAGCCCGTAGATAGGATGTGTTACTTCTGATTCTTATTCCTCCTGCTCTTTTAAGGCTAGGCAGTAAAGATTATACCCTGCCATTGGTTTCACCCAAGCTACCTAGAGGCTGACCAAAAATCACTTCATTAGCATAAAGTCAAGTATAGGCAATGAATGGATCATGTTATGAAGAAAATGATATTTATCTAACCTCTGTCTCTCTGTCTCTGTCTTTCTCTATCTCTTTCTGTCTCTGTGTGTGTGTCTCTCTCTGTCTGTCTCTGTCTCTCACTGTCTCTGCCTTCCCTCCACTCTCTCTCTGTCTTGAAAATGTAAGCTTTTTAGAAGCCCCATGTCAACACTAGGGGTTGGAGGCCCCAACATCTTAATATCATGTTGCGATGATTGTCACTTTAGATTACTCTACCTCTGTTCTTGTTTCAGAAAGTTTCCCCCTCCCCCAGGTGTGAGTTCCTTCTTTAGATTCCCTCTCATTCCTCCACCCGAGTGTCCTAAAGCCTTCTGCCTAGAGTGAAGGGCCCATCAATCCCCTGTTTACATTCTCCTATGTGCTTCTATATGCTCTGCGGTTTTCAAAAAGGTGTGAGTTAGCAGAGACATCAAGAAATAGTACACTTTCCCCTTGAAAAACTTCCTAACTATATGTGGATGGCAAAGTTCTACTTATGCACATTAGGCTTTGGAGTGACTATAGTAAGACTGTCTCAACAGTCTGACTCTATGTCAGTGTGCATCGAGTTAAATACAGACAACCCTGGAAAGAACAGAATGATATGCATCAAATAAAAAGCAAAATTTCCTCTGGGGTGTCCACCCCCCGTATATGATACTCTTCAGTTTGTGTCTTTTGGGGATTGATTAAGGTTGAAGTTCTATTTCCTATTATTTTGATTACTTAGATGCCTTCCAGCTAAATGGTATAGTTTGTGAATTGTTCCTGGGATTCCCTATGACAGGGTTTTATTTAATAGGTGACACTCAACTCTAAGGTGTCACTTTGAATACATTGTTGTTTATAAACACATTTCATTTGGATGTAAGGATCCAAGAAGGTCTCTGGCCCGCACCTTCTGCCAGGGCAGATCATCAGCTTGGCTGCTCCTCTGAAGATCCCACAGTCTAAAGGCCTCCCAGGAGATCTGCTGCATGCAGGGCAACAGACAGGAGCTGTCCTCTGAGAGGCCAACAAGCTGCTGACCAAGACAGACACAGATACTTACACCCAACCACTGGGCTGAAGTCGGTGAGCCCTGTGGTTGAATTAGGGAAAGGCTGGAAGAAGTTGAGGAGGAGGGCAACCCCATAGGAAGACCAGCAGCCTCAACTAACCTGGACTCCTCGCCCCTCCCCACTCTGCCCCAGATCTCCCAGACACTGAGCCACCAACCAGGCATCATACACCAGCTGGTCTGAGCCTCCCTGCCTCTGATACACGTACAGCAGAGGACTGCCTGGTCTGGATTCAGTGAGAGAAGACACACCTAACTCTCAAGAGACTTGAGGCCCTAGGAGTGGGGAGGCCTAGCAGGGTGGGATGGGATGGGGTGTGGAGTAGAGAACATCCTCTTGGAGACAGGGGAGGAGGAATGGGATGAGAAACTGTCAGAGGGTAGACCAGGAGAGGGATAAGGACTGAGCTATGAAAAAAACAATTAAAGATAATTTTAAGAATAGGATCCAAGAAGATAAACATAGCACAAGGTGAAATGTTAAAAAAAAAAAAAAAAAAAAAAAAGTGTGTTGTTCAGTTGAGCAATGGGTCCGATATCAGCAGCACTTTTAGGTTGATCAGTGTGAGCTTCCACAAAGAAAACCCTTTGATGTTACACTATATGAACACACTGTGCATCTATTGGTAAAATGTTCATGATGAACTGGTAGCCATTTCCAAAGCGTTCCATGAATTCCCAAGTGCTCGGCGTGCATACTACTCAGTGCACGTTGTGTGTAATAATGCCTATGATATGGAGATATATCAAGCATGAAAAACATCACAACTTTACATGAGATTACTCAGTTGTTCCTTGTATATGATGGCCTCATATTATACATAGGATAATTTTTATGAAAAAAGTGATACCATCTTTGTAAAACAGCATATTTGTGGCATAATCAGAATCCCTTTAAAAATATGTCACTACACAACTACACAGCATTAGCTATTTGAATGCAAAATGGGAGGGATTTGTATTAGAAGAGAGTGGGCGACGCTGTCCCATCGGCTTGTCTTCCTGATTTCCATCTACTGTGTGGTTGTGACCAGCTGGGAGATAAGTTAAATCCTAACTTCCAGTGTCTCCCTGTCTCACCCTGAGCTGGGACAGACCACTTTGTCCCTCTGCAACAAGGTTTCCTCATTTGTAAATGGAATGGTGATTATTGCCCCATCTGCCTGCCTTATTTGATAAGAGCATCAGATGGAGACCGACTTGTCGTAGTGTTTCAGAAAATAAACATTTGCTACCCAGTTCTCTCTCTGGGATTGAGCTGGGGTAGGGCTTGGAACTTATTACTAAAGTGACTTCTGTTCTTCTTTATGTGTAAGCCTTAATGTTACAGGGACAGGTCTTACATCTCACCCATCTGTGTTATCTACTAGGAGTAAGGATTCTCAGAGTCACTTAAGTCCCACGTGTTTCAGCAAAGATGGCCATTCATCATTAGCGTGTTCTTGGCACAGCAGCCTTTCTCCTGCCTTGGCTCTGTTGCTTACACTTCAGATAGTCACACTTCGATTACATCATGGTAGGAAACAAACAGTAGAAGCAGCACCAGTGAAAGCAAGTTCACCTGCCTCTTCTTGCTGAGCTTTGTTGGTCTGTGTGACTCAGCAAGTTCACCTTCCTCTTCTTGCTCAGCTTTGTTAGTCAGTCTGACTCAGTGCTTTTGACATAACACAGTCATGCTTTTCTCAAGGCAAAGGCTCACACCAGAGTGAAGAAATGAAACAAAGCTCTACTAAAAGTTCTAGCCGAATTTTCTCCATTTTTTTTTTTAAACATGATTTATGGTCACCAGTTCTCAGTTTAATATGCATTAAGAATTCAAATGCTGTTGCGATAATTTTTTAGTAAAAGCTGCTTTTTAGGGCTACCTTTGCACGTTTTCTCCACAACCTATAATTCTTCATCTACGGAGTAATTTATTTCTTCTGGTTTTAATATGTTACAGATGAACGGTTGTATGTCTTTCCTGTTAGAGCATTACAAGACAGGCCACTTTTACATTAGGCTGGTGCTACAACAGATACCTGTGGTGTTCTTCATGGTTCATGTGGTACTAATTTAAATGGGAAGCTGCACATATTTCATTGAAACACTTGGTAAAGCCAGCGCTCACAGAAGGGTGCAAATGATGGACTGTTCTCGGCGTGCAGCTGAACTGCTCTAAATGTGTCAGAGAGGGTTATGGATCATTTCATTCACCCATCAACTCTGGTCCGCTGTGTGTACAAATCACAGCATTGTGTCATCCAACAGAACATTCCTGACAATACTAGAACATTTATAGAATTGCCATTTTTTAATAGGAGCTCTGCAACCCGGTTGAAATGGGATGGCATCGTTAACGCTTTCCCTCCCGGTTCCATGACCCATCTCAAGCTGCTTTGCCTCTAGTTGCTGGCTGACTCTTCTGCTACAAACACACTGCTTCTCCTGGAGTGATTTCAGTTCACTTCCTCCGACCTCAACCATACCCATTTACGTTCACTGAAGTGAACGCCTCACCCGTTTCCAAAAATGAAGCTACTGATTCCTCTTTGCTTATCCTCGGACTCAACTACCTGTCATGTTTCAAACAATTTGGCTTTTCAGCACATGGATAAGTCTGTTACAGGTTGTCTTTGATTATGACACCCCCCCCCCATCTTAACCTCTGGTGAGGCAAACATGTTCATTTCTGATGACCTTATAGAATTCTGAGATGGTATCACTGTGAGACTTTTGATAGGGTTCTCTCTAGTCAGGGTGATATGGAATACAGATGATTTAGGGTGATTATCATATTCCCACAGCTTGAGACCCAGGTATCTCATAGCTGGAGGAAGTCTGTAAATGAGAACACAAAGCTCTGCTCTCATTAGTGAAGGACTTGCCTCATGTAGAACTTAGGACTTCCTGAGGTAAACTTTATGCTTATTTCAACTTTCCAACTGGTGATGAGAGTGACAGCTTTATGAATAAATAGGTTAAAAATGTTTGTTTAAAAAGTGAAACTCATCACTGACACTATGATCATGGAAAGTATTAATATTATAAGTGTAAGTTTTATTAAGTAAACAACATAAAACAAACTGTAGAGTTTTCTGGGATTCTCCACAAACCCACAAAGGTTGTAATAGGGTTGAGCTGAATCTGACATGAAATGAAGTAACTTAGAGACTGAATATTATATGACCATCACAACCAGGAGCTCTCTGACTAGGAATCCTGTCAATTAAAAGGTGAGCCATAAATAGGCCTTTAAACATTAACTCAGGAAACTGGGGGAAAGGCTCGGTGATAAAGTGTTTGCCTTGAAAGCATAAAGACTGGAGATTGGATCACCATTGCTCACAAAACAGCCTGAAGAGCATGGAAGCCAGCCCATATCCCAGCACTGCAAACATGGGCACAGAGAAGACCCCAGGCAAAGTAGCCAGCTACACTAACTGAATGCATGAGCTCTGAGTTCAACAAAAGACCTGTCCCAGTAAATAGAAAGGAAAATAACTGAGGAATGTGATATCAATCTCTGGACTCCCCATAAAGGTGCATACACACTCGTGTGCATGCATGCATGTGCGCGTGCACATGCACACACACACACATGTATGCATACCACACCACATAAACACACACATACCACACACCATACCACATACACACACCACACATACCCACACATCCATGCTACACACACACACACACATACACATCACACACCACATACACACACTCACACATAGCACACACACATACACACCACACACACACTCATATATCCATGCCACACATAGACACACACACATTCACACACATACCACACACACATACACAAAAACACCACACACACACCACACAAACACACATCACACACATACACACACCACACACACACCACACCACACAAGTATACATGAAAAAAATACCCTATCAGTTCTTAGGAATCATCCTGAAAGTCATCATTATGTTTAACCTCTGACGTAAAAGGAGGGAAATACAAACTAGAAAGATTCCATTTACATCCTATCTTTCTCAGATTTGACGTTTATTGATTAGTAAAACATATCAATCAATTATTATTATCATCTGGTTTTCTTCTGGGGTCAACAGTTCTGTGTAGCATGTGTGCTGTCAGTTTGCACTGCCTTGAAAGGCCCTTGCCACATAGGATCTGAACTACCTACATTCTTCAAGGAAATAGATGGAAATAAATGGGCTCTGTTAAAGAAGAGAAGTCTAGGCTTAGGCAAAACATTGCACAGCTTTCTCAGTCAATGAAAACGACTGCTTAAAGATCTGCTAAGAGTGTATCTCAGCGGTAGAGCGTATGTTCAGCAAGCAGAAGGCCCTGGAATCATCCCCAGCATTACATATGCACACGCACGCGCGCACACACACACACACACACACACACACACTCAATCTGCTTCAAAGAATGGAAAATAGCACTTTATCTCAATGTCATTAATACAAACCCAAAGATAAATAAACGCTATTTTCTTTACAATTCATATTCAGAAAAAAATAATACAATAATTCCTCATAGCTTGGAAGTCACAAAGGATCTGCCTTCCAAACCAGACATAACCACATTTGTCCTAAACAATAGAGAGTGAAATTGTGAACTGATAGCAAGTATTTGGAACATGCCACCACTCCCAACCAGAGTCCTAGAGATTCTACAGGGACAGTTGCAGTAGAGGGCTTCAGGGGTAGAAGTGAGTTGACGGCACCAACAGTGGAACCCCAAGCCCACCCATGACTGTTAGGTTTGCAAGTTCTCACTTAATATCCATTGGGAATTCAAAGGCCCCAGGCATTGTGGTATACACCTTTAATTCCAGTACTTGGAGGTGGAGGCAGGTGGGTTTCTATGAGTTTGAGACCAGACTGATCTACATGGTGAGCTCCAGGACAGTCAAGTGCTATTCAGAAAGATAACTGTCCCCACCCACCCACCCCCGCCTCGTGCTGCCCATGTACCTGTCTCAAAAATGTGTTCAAATTCTGTTCCAATAATATTTGAACAAAAGCTACCTTTTAGGGTTACTTTCAATCATTTTCTTCACAAACAATGATTCTTCATCTATGGGTTATTTTTATTTCTTCTATATTGAACATGTTACAGATGGATGGCTGTAACAGTTTGAAGTGGCCCACAGGACTGTTGAACATGGCAACCTCCCACATCACTGGTCTCTCCAAGCAGCCCTGTGGGCACCCGACATTTTGAGCAGCACACTATTGTGAGCCAGCTGAGTATTCAGTGAATCAAGTGTTGCTTCTAGCCCAAACAAGACAGATCAGGAAGGAGCATGTGGATCAGTTTGGGAAAATTAAAGAATTGACAAGTAGCAAGGAAAATCAGCAGAGGGAATATCCATACAGTGTAACTGGTTCCAATTCATACACTAAATAATCATTTTCTGTATGCCCCCGGCATTCCTGGGGCAGGATGTTGTGGGGATGAAATCCAAAACTCATTGCATGCTAGACAATGCCTGTTCATATTCAGATACCTTCCTGTTTTTTAGTCCCAGAAAATAAATGACAACGCTCCACTTGGGAGATGCATGCATAGAATCTTGCATGTGGTTTTACTCACTTAAGACCTTTTATGATATCTCCCATGCGTAGAATATTATTTAAGATAGGAGCAGTGTCAAAAAATCTGCAATCCTTGTGCCCAGGAGGCTGAGGCAGGAGGTTGGAAGTTCAATGCCAGATAAGACCACACAGAGAGAGTAGGACTGATCTGGGGTATACAAACTCTGTCTCAAAAGTGCAGAAAACAAGCAAAAACAGAAACATAAATATGAGACTATTTTGCTAATTTTTCTAAGGCGACTCACACTATCATCTTAAAAAACAGAAGACAAAATAGCTTGCTATATGTGGCAAAGCCCATAAACAGTGTGTGAGGGTCTCTGAGCTGGGGTTATGATGGGAATCTCAGGTGCTAGAGGGCTTATAGTCGGCTCTTCCTTTTGGAGGAGGGTCATCTTTCTGAAGTGCCCCCACCCATTGTGCCCTTTACCTAGAACCACTCAACGATGGAAACAGGAAATGTCTTTACCACATCTTGTGGACATTGACAGTCTGAAAGCAGAGCAGAGTGGAGATTGTATTGGGGGGAGGGGTAGCTGAATAAATTAATTACTCATACTCAACATCTGTTATGACTTATCTTGACTGTCAACTTGATAAGATTTAGAATCACGATGTAAACAAATCTCTGGTCATATCTTTAAGGTATTATCTAGATTAATTGACAAGGGGTTCCAACCCTAAATGTGGGCAATACCACTGGACTCAGTTAAAACATGACAGGGTACTGAGCAGATGCATTCACTGCTCTCTACCTCCTAACTGTGATGTTACGTGACCAGGTAGCTCAAGATCCTCTGCCATGACTTTTCTTGAAGGAAAATCCCCAACCCCTAGCCAAAATAAACCCTTCTCCCCTTAAATTGCCTTTGTCGGAGAATTCTATCATAGCAAGGAGAAAATTGATTAGTGCCACATCTGTGTTGATAAGACAATTACTAAGACAATTCCCTGGGTCTATCTAATTTACAGTAAAGTTAGGTTTTGATGATTTGACAAATATACTTAGGTGGAGGGATGTTGAAATGTTTTTAACGGTAATGATAGGGATTGAGTCAATGCCTTGAACATACTAAGCCATTTATCTACCAATTATGTTACAGCTTCCTGCTTTCTCAAGAAGAGGAGGTATCACAGCGCAGACTGAGTCTGTCCTTGTCTTGATTGTCCTGCCTTACTTAGCCCTTGGCACTGAAAATAGGGATCTGCCACCATGCCTAACTGAACACTGCTCTAACATGGCAGACAGCCCTAAGTGCTGCCTATTTTCCCACATGTTTGCCATTTGATATTTATTCTGCTTTTTTCTTTTTCTTCCTGTGACTGGAGTCAGTTAGCTTCCTTAAATGGCCAATTTTTAAGCTCTTGAGTGTCATTTCGATCCATGTATTGGCTACTTTCCCATCCTTTCTAAACATAAGTGCTTAAATTTAATAAAATGCATGGCTTCCCATCTGTGTTTTAATATCAGACTTCTAGGGAAAATAACATGTGAAGTATGTTAAAGGCTGTGAGGAAACATGGTCATGTTGGAAGAAAATTTTTATTTTTGCAAAGAAGGTCGGAAGGGGATCCAAAGCAGAGAGACTCCAGTGCCCCTTCCTGGGCTCTGCTTTCTCTGCAGCTGCGTGGAGGTGTGAAAGGCAGCCAACACTATCCCATTGAACTGGGAAGGGCATAAATTCAAGCCATGAATGTGTGAACCGTATTGTCCTCTCTTTGTGAGCATCTATGAATGCTACCCAGTTGTAAGCATTTAATTTCATTCTGTAATAATTCAGTTGCCAAAGTCTTTGTCCTTGCTTCCTAACATATGCCCCAAGGCTTGTTTCAAGCAGACAGATGCCATTAAATATGTTTATTAAGCTTTAAGACAGAAAATACTTCCTAAACTCCATATACATGTAGAAATACGAATTCAAATTTTGATGGAATATCCCCTTAAGAAAGGATTGCATTGATTTCTATTTAGTATCAAATCATAGACTTCTATAATTTCAAGAACTAATTAAACAGATTGAAAGTAGTGCCTGTGGCTTAATTCTGTGATAAATCTGCATGAGTCCCAGACATTGGGATAGCTCTCCATTGAATTTCCGTCAGATCCACAAAACAAACTAAGTTCTGGAAGAGATACTTATTGTATAATTATGGTTTAAATATATACACGAAAGCAATAATTTGAGTAAACAGGAATTGCAGGCTATTCACGGAAGTGTAAAAAAAGGAAGACATATGAATCTTGTACACTGTAGTTCTTCCTCAGAAGAACGTTCAATGGGTAGGTTAAAATTGGCCAAATTCCTAAGCAGTGAGAAAATCTCTCACTGGTTTCCCATTCATAGGCCATAAAAGAACCAAACTTGGAAAGCAATGTGGTTTGGGAGGAATAGCTGAATAGAAGCCTCGGGGGCATGCAGTGTTCGGGAGTTGGCATGTTGTCCAGTTTTGTCCAATTATCAATAAGTGAGAGGGATTAGCTGTCGGTAATGGCGCAATGAATAAAAGGCTCGGGTCATAAGCAGTGAGTTTAGAAAAGTGAGAACGAACTTCGCGGGGAAAAGCCTTTCTAAATTAGCAATAAAATGAGATGATTAGGTTAACTGTTTCGTTTCTAAAGTAGATAAAGCGTGGTGATGTGAATCACGCCCCGAGTGGCCCGTCAAGGTTCGTCCAACTTTCGTTTTCTTGCTGAGAAATAATCACTGCAGACTCCGTACAGTCAGCAACTGAAAACTCGAGGCAAATTTTCAAAAAGCCATGGGAAACTGTACTGCGACCTTGAGAAGAGAAGGGGGAGGGGGAAGTGGAGGGAAATAAGAATCTGAATAGTTAATAGAAAGTTTAGATTCAGATTAATGATTTGCTTTGTCTAAATGCTATGACTCGTATTCACATGAAAATCCGCGCTTAAGAACACAGTTAGGATGCATCAATCCTCAAATGCTGCATCTCAGAGATAAATGGAAAGCCATTGAGCCCCCAACGTGTTGATTTATGGCTAACAGCACCTGAATGCCCACATTTCATCACCGTTTTAGGGTATCATCATAAAAGGGAAGAATGGGCATTATGGGTAATTACGAAGAGCAAAAAAGAAATATGAATAGAAAATGCATTTGGAAACTTTTGTGATTATACATAATAGTCACTCACAGTCACAAAAAAATTAAAAATAAGATAGAAGAAACTTTTACAGTCTTTGTCAGTCATTCCAAATTAACCTTTATTCACAGCACTTGAACTGATAATGTTTGCACCTGGGAAGTGATCCAAACTTAATTTGAGGTGTTGTTAACAAAAGTCATCTAAAGTCATTAAGACTCTCAGTCATCTCTAAATTATTACTGACATAAAAAAGGGATAATTGGGGCATTTACAGATATGCAAAAAATTCTCCCCCTTTTAGAGTTTTCTACAAACAAGAGAAAACACGCAGTTGATATTTCTAAGATCGTTGTAGTAAAGAGCCCATCGAATAGAGCAGCATCGCAGCCTGGAATCGTGACCAGGAACCAACAGAGCCAGCAGACTGCCTGCCCTCCCTACTGTGTGAGACCTAACAGCACTTGGAAGTCTGAGTCCAAAGATGTCGAAACGAATAATTTGTGCAAAGAAATTAGAAAGATACTCACAAAATTTCTTCATTTGAAAAATCTCATTTTTCTTCAACTTGAGCTACTGGATATTGCTAGTTTCATTTTACTACCAGGACAGTGATATTACAAGCTATCTAAATAACGAGGTTACAAAAATGTCCAATGGCTACTTTGTTGTTAAAATAAAAATAATAATAGTAAAAAACAACCCCAGCTGTTAGTCTGATATTTATATATTAACTTAAGGAGAGAATTTGCCTAGAACTGAGATAATATTGACTTGGCTTCAGCCATTTTGTATGCTACAGCAAAAAACAATATGGTGTAAGCTGTTGGCTGATTCATTCAGAGACAGAGAGAGAGAGAGAGAGAGAGAGAGAGAGAGAGAGACAGAGAGAGAGAGAGAGACGGAGAGAGATCAGGACAATCGGTGCTATCGTTTCTGGATAGCTCCCCCTTCACTCTCTCCTTTTTAATTCTCTCCCTTTTGCATTTTTACATTCAGTCTTAATTCTCTTTTGCATTTGACTTATAATTTTTAATATTTTTAATTACAATTAAATTATATTCCTTTCTTCCTTTCTTTCATCCCTTTACCCTCTCTCAGCTACCCTCCCTCCAACCTCCCCCATAGCCCCACACTCTCAAGTTGATAGTTTTTGATCATTGCTGTTACATACATATATAGTCTGTCTGCATGTGCACTAATATACATATTGATACAAACAACTTACTTGCTTGTGTGTATATGGTTTAAGGGCTGACCGCTCTTCATTGAACAATCAATATGGGCTCTTCTTGGGAGAAGCTAATTCTCCTCCCAGCCATCATTACTTGCTGTGGTTCTCTGACAAGGAGTAAGACCCTATTAAATTCCCCCCTCCACTTTAACATAGCCAACGATATTGACATTTTTCCAGTCTTTTTTATGCAGCCATATTCTAGGAGATACTGTTTCATAGGAGACTGCCTGTCACTCTTCTTTTTCTAAAAGATTCTTTACAATTACTTTTTATTAATTCCTTGAGTATTTCATACCACACCCTCCTCCCTGTGTCCCTTCCTCCTTCCCTCCCCTGTCCCCTTGGAGTTCAGTCTGTGTTGCTGTGTTGGCTGACTACTTCTGGGTATGGGGTCTGTCTGGAGTGTGTTGAATATACCAGGTGTTACACCATTTAAAAACTTTTCCTCTCTTAGCATCAATGAAAACCCACTTGCTCCTCAACTAGTGGTGGGATTTCATATCAACCCTGCTGTGCTCCCAGTTGGGATTTTGTCTGGCTTGATAATGTGCTACCTTACGCATGTTATCACATTTGCTCTGAGTTACTTTGTAGGCCTGCTCTGTTTTACCTGGAAAACGCCATTTCCTCGAAGTCACCTACCAGCCGAAGATGAGATAAGGGAGGAATGGTACTTGTGCCTGGCTCTCCATGGCTCATTCTCAGCTCCACCAGCCCAGAGATGGGTGCCCACACCGGGCTCATCCTCACATATCAACCATCAACTACTAAAACGGCCCACAGACCAAGCGGATGGTGGCGATTCCTCACTTGAAAGTCCCCATGTGCCAGGTGAGTCCCTTACGTCCCTTACATGTGATCAGCCCAAACACTGGTGCGTCCTTTCACACATCCGTCCCCCGCTTCATCCTGAACCTTCTCTCTGTGCTCTGAGGAGCTTAAAGCCGATAGCACGTTCTCCTTTCCATGTAATACTTACAAAAAGTAAGAGAGTTAAGAAAAGTTATTTTGTTTTCATAGGAATAATAAGTTCTTAATAACTTACCCATTCTTGCTTCATATTTCTATGTTTCATTTATAAATTTGTAGCAGGAAAATTTCAAGTGTGTCAAACATAAAAAGATGCAACCAGACTTCACTTTATTATCACCAACGTTAAAATTCTTTGCCTCTCTATTCCTTCATTACTTCCTGTCATTACCTCCCTTCCTATGGTTTAAAGAAAATACTCCAATGCCAAAGCTGGGAGAATAATTTGTAGTATAAAACAATATTACATGTAGAATCAAGGTATGACATTTCTAATTATTCCATAACTCCTTCATATATTTAACAGACTGATAGGCATATCAACTTTTAAAGAATCTCAAATATTACCTTTATTTTATTGGTTTTTACGGCTATTTGAAGTTCCATTTCCAATTGTTTTTTACTTCCTTTGCAGTTTAATTTTTATAAAAATTAACCAACTAACTAAAATGTGTAAATAGTCACCCGAGTTGATTTCCACATTATTCTACTGTACTGGCTGGTTTTGTGTCAACTTGACACAAGCTGGAGTTATCACAGAGAAAGGAGTTTCAGTTAAGAAAATGCCTTCATGAGATCCAGCTGTAAGGCATTTTCTCAATTAGTGATCAAGGGGGGAGGGCCCCTTGTGAGTGGTACCATCTGTGGGATGGTCATCTTTAGCTCTATAAGAAAGCCAGATGAGCAAGCCAGGAGCAGCAAGCAAGCCAGTAAGGAACATCCCTCCAAGGCTTCTGCATCAGCTTGAGTTCCTGTCCTGACTTCCTCTGGTGATGAACAGCAATGTGGAAGTGTAAGCTGAATAAACCCTTTCCTGCCCAACTAAGACATCTGCCTACGTAGCCTCTTCATGGTGTGGCTGACGGTACACTTTTCTATGTTTGTTGAAGTTTGGTTTCATTGGGAACGGGTTTTTCAACTTCTTTTTCATGTCCCAGTTTCGTGAGAACTACCATGAAAAGTGTTATCTTTGCCTATCAGAAGACACATTATGCCTGATTTTTGTTTTCTCTTTTGTGAAGATATCAATCATTAATTATCAGTGTGAAGTTCTATTATATCATTTATATTATACCTTTTATATTATTTATTTCATTCCAATGCTACTGTTCATCATCTGTCTATTAATTATTCAGAAAAATCCAGCAAAAACTATTTCTCTATCTTCTATGTATTTGTCAATACTACTTTTTATGTATAATGAGAAACGTGATTTATATTTTTCCTTTATTTCTCCAATTACAGATGACAAATTCACTTGCTGGCTGTATTAGTTATTTTTGTGGCTATGAAAAAAGTACTATGGCCAAAAGCAACTTATAGAATGATTCATTTTTGACATGCAGTTTCAAATAATGAATCCCTATTCTTGAGGATGGCATAGAAGTAGGAGGCCAGGAGAAGAAAGCTGACTGATTATATTCCATCATACGTGAAGCCAAGATACTGAGCAAACCATGAGGGAAGGCCATAGACTCTTAAAGCCTGCCCTCAGTGGTCACCACACTGAGTCTCTTGCACCTGATAGTCTCATGGCCCTTCTGTGCTACAAGATGCATTTAGTCCAACTTTAAAGGTTCTCATCACCATTAACAGTCTCAAAGCTTTTTAAAACCACAAAGCCTAAAGTCTCTAATATTCAAGGCAGCTTCTCTATTGTGACCCGCTGTAAAATCACATTATGTAATTCTTATACACAGTGGCACAGAACAGGCATTCCTATTACAAAAGTGAAAAAATGGGGGCATAGTGAAAAAAGATTACAGGTCTAAAGTAAGACTAAGCCTCAGAAAGGCAAAGCACACATCCTGTAGCTACATGTTAAGGGTCTGGGGCTTTAGTTTCAAAGGCTTCACTCATTCATTTTGCTGGCTGCCACATAAATCTCTCTCTCTTGGAATGGTTTCAATGTTGCTCCAAGGAGCTCTGTCTGTTTTGCAGGCATCTTATGGCCCTGACATCTCCAATGTCTTGGGATATTTGCTGAACCCAAGCTTCATGTTTCACAGATTCATGCAGTGATGTCTCATGCTCCCATGGCTGAGTATTGTTGGCCTCCATGCTTTGAAACTCTGGAGGAAGAATCCATGACTCCACTCATGTTTGCTTCTGAATCCTGAGGACATTACTGCCAACTTGGCTGCCATCTTGGGATGGACCCCTTGAATTAAATTTGCTGCATCTTTCAGAGGAGTAACCAACTCCTCTGGCTCTCTTCCATAAATTGTAGGATTATCTGTTTGTGCCTTTGCTCTCCAGGTCTAGGTATTCTCAACGAAGAACAGGCTTCTCTTCAGTGATTTTAATCAACAGAAAAATTACTCTTTCAGCAGCTGCCTTGGTTATAACATGAATCTTTCTAGTGCGTTTTTTTCTCCACAAACTATACATTTGTATTTTTTGTATACCACCTGCCCTGCCCAGTACAAGAGTTATCAGTAATAACAATTCTATAGACAGTCAAGTTGTCTTGTAATTTCTGATGTTTTAAAAAAAAGTCTATTACTTTTTTTTTAAGCATCAAAAATCCCTCAAACATGATTAGGAAGCAAAATTTTTGCCAAACATATCACAGAGATACCCTCTAACCCATTTACTATTTTATTCTTGTTCCTATGTGAAACCCTTTGAGTTGGACAGTTCAGCTTAGCTTACATCATCCAATAGCCTTTCTAGTCTAAAGTTTTGAGGATTTCTACATTCTTCTAAATTACAGCACAGCATTCATATTATTCTCAGCAATACCGCACAACTTGGTAGTAACAACTTCGCTGGCTACTTTTTGCTGCCATGATTTAAAAAAATGCTATGAGTATAAGCAAATTCTGGAGGAAAGAGTTTATCAGATCATGGTTCCATGACAGCAGGGAGTCCGAGCAGGAAGCTGGATGGTCATACTCAGGAAACCATTCAGGAAGAGACTGAGACATAACCTCGCATAACCTGCTCCCTTTGTGCCATTTCTTCCAGCAAAACTCCATGTCCCAAAAGTCCCAAAACATCTCCAAACATCACCTGTAACTGGAGACTAGGTGTTCAAATACTTGTGCCCACAGAGAATCTTTCTTTACTGGAACAGTACAAGGATCGATGTTTTCCTTTCAATGTGGCTCTAAGGAGTTTGGTTTTTGCTTCTAACGTTAATAATAACTGTGGTCAGAACTGAGATAATAATAGTGTTCAAACATCCAGATCAGATTCAGACTTCTTCCTGTTCATGCTTCTCTACCCAATTACTAAATCTTTTACATTCACCCATGAAAGTCTTTTCTCACTAATCTGGAGGTGTGATCAATATTAGACAGTTAGTTTTTGTTTTATGGGATGGGTATTTTGCCTGCATGTGTGTCTGAGTACCACACATACGTCTGGTAACCCTGGAGGTCAGAAAAAAGGAATGCATTAGCAGAAACTATAGTTACAAACTGTTGTGAGCCGAATGTGGGTGCAGGGAATTGAAGATAAATCCTTTAGAAAAGCACCCAGTGCTCTTCATCTGAGCCACCTCTTCAATCCTCTAGTGTAACTTAATACTTTGCTTTATTTTTTTATTAAACATGTATTCTAAGAATATCCATGAGGACTCTAGCACTACCTTGTTTTTGATACAGTTTGTCCTCAAGGTTCATATGTTGAGAGCAGCAGGGTCTCTAGATATGCAGTGTTGGGATAGTGTATGTATCTTTAAGAGGTGGGGCTTAGTAATAGCTCCTTTGGTTTTCTCAGGACCTTTGCCAATCACTGTCTCTCTCTGCAACATCCTATGGAAGACTTAAGACTGTTTGCTTTCACATTCTGCTGTCATGTGTTGAATCCCTGCCTGAACTGAACAGGTCCTGTACTGTTTAGACTTTCAGACCCTTCATTTTGTTAATTAATAGGCTGTCTTTCTGTATAAAGTTATTCTACCTCAGGAACTTGGTTATAGTAATAAAACAATGGGCTAGCACCATTATAAAAAATTACAGCAAGGAAAACTTCATATTCCTTGGGAGATTTCTTATTCAATGCCTTTAACATGAGAGGTACATAGGTAATAACTACTTTTGAAACTTCCTTGGCATAGTTCCTCTCTGATGTATATGACACTGATGGAAAGCTCATTTACATTCACTGGCTTTACATTTAGGGGTATTTTATAACTGAAATTTCTCTTATAGCGAAGTATTTGCATGATTCCAAAGTCAAATCTTTGTAAAACAGTTCAGAGAAGTCTTCTAAGAGCATTCATTTCTTTACAAGTAATTACTTTAAAATGTTTTCATTGTTCCCAAGTTTATTTTTTGAAAATATAATTATGCATCTTATCCTTATCATCTTTGTGCCTATAATCCATTATCTATTTATGAGTCCCCTTTCTTATGTAAATGCTATTATACTATAGATACTTTTCTTAACATTATTTTATACTTTCTTGTGTAGTTTAAAGATTGCTCAATAACAGCCCTTACTAATACTTAACACAGATAATTTTAGAGCATTCTAGAATGCATTATTTGGATGTTCCATAACTGATTCAATGATTCAGTTTGATAAATATTTGAATTTTTCCAGCCTCTTGCTATTTTTAATATAAAGAACCTGTATATATTCTTTTCATATCTTTGCCAACATATATTTTAATTTTTGGACCCATTTAGAATTTATTGTAGTTTACAGCAATTAAAAAGATGCTGATGCCACTACTTTTCTTTCCATGTAGTTTAATATCATTTTAACAAGCAATTTTTCATAGCTAACTTAAAATATTATTTTGTATATACAAGATGCATGCGTATCTATTGTAATGGAGAACAACTTTGAATTCTTTTTTCATTTGTTAGTCTGTCTCCTGAGCCATGTGCCAAGGCCGTGTGTTCAATTTTAGGAAGTTAGGCTGTATTTTGACATCTGATAGGATATCCTCCTTAAGAAATAATTGATGTTCTCCTTATCTAGCAGAAAAAGAATCTGACTTTGTTAGAATAATATTTAGTGTTCATATTAACAGATTATATGTGAATGACACTGAGTATTTCTGTGTATGAAAGAGATACATCTCTCCACTTTCTAGATATGTCTTCACATAGTTTCCTACATAAAGGCTTTATTGCCTATTCTGGATCATACATGGGAATACTCTCTCATTTGCTGTGAAATCACAAATGACTCTCATTATGCATATTATCTGCTTTTTGTTTATATCCACGAGTGATGATTTAATAACCCTTAAATTCACCTAACAGCTACATCTTATTGATACATAGAATTTCTGCAAATAGGGACGTCTTTATCATTTTCTTTCCAATATAAATAAAACTTGATAGTGTTGCACAAAAGACAGAAGATACAAATTTATTCTATGATGTCATTTTATATGGAGTACAGAATAGACAGAAGTATTTATTGATAAACACTGGGTAATTTGTTGGCTGTGTGGTATGTGATTATTTCATAGGGAGGCTCCTGAGGTCCTGATAACATATTGCTTCTTGATGCAGCCATGGCATGTCTGGATGTGCTCAGTGTGTGTGAACAGGAGAAGTACAATTCCTTGTGTTTTTGCTTTTCTGTACATATGATAAATGACTCAATGAACTTTAAAAACAAATATACAATGTCAGTATGTGTGACGTCCACCCTAACATGATAACACATATAGATAATGTGTCCGTGTGTAAACCCTGCTCTTCAATGTTATGGTGAAGGAAATATTTGCTATACATCTCTCATAGTGTATCAGGGTGTGTATGAGAACTATGAATTTTCATCAAGAACATTAACTTTGGTCAAGTGGCTGAGGAAACGCCTGCTTGTTTCCTCAGTGTAAACTTACTCATTTTTCTCTTTCCACATTGTATTTGTTAAAAGTCTGTCACCAAGTCAAGGCCTCTCTCCTGACAGTGACTTCTTCTTCCTGAGGAGGGGCTTCAAAGTTTGTATTCTACTGGGCATCATCATTGACAAACACAAGAGGAACAGTTTTAAGGCCATGGAAAATGTCTCAGTGCCCTAATGCTCTCCCTGCTAATTTAATTCTGCCAGTAGTGTGTGTGCTCGTGTGCTGGAAGAGAGTTCCCATTTATTATCATTCATTCATTTGTGTAATTTGGCAAGTGGGCTTGTCTGATAAGAGACATTAATCTCCGTTTGAATTCAGACATTATGCCGGCATGAGTTCTCTGATATTTGGTTTCTTCCTGTGAGTATGGTCTATTCCAATACCATTATTCCATAGCATGTCCTTCAAAGTACATGAGCCTTGGTCATTGAACTATTTCAGGTCAAAGCACAGTTTTTCAAAATTCATTTTTCTTCCATTGTATTCCAATGGGAATGTGTCACAGATATGTAGCTCAGCCATTCGCCACCTACATGAAGCTGGGGGTCTCCTAACATCTTGAGCAATAAGCCTTCATGTGAGCACACTTACCTTTTTTCTTTCGAAGTGTGTATTTATATGAAACTGACTGAGCGTGTATGTTATTTTTACCAAAGTGTATTATTTTATTTTATAGATTTAGTATTTAGCTCATTTGTGCTCAACAACAAAACTATTTCTTCCTACCTTGTCTATGCCCAGTAGAATACAAAACATAGTTTTCTTATGAAGGTATCTATGAATGTGTGCTATCATGTTTTGTCTTTATATATATATATATATATATATATATATATATATATATATACACACACACACATATATATACATATATATGCATATATACATATATATGCATATATAGGATTATATATATTCATGTATACTCTTTCATATATATCATATAGAAGCTTAGTTAATTTAATATGTTGAATTTGGTGTCCTTTATGTATGCTGCTGCCCTTTCTATATTTTACTTAGCACTTTCTTTTTTCCTGATATTAGATTACATTGATATGATTATTCTGTACAAAACCTAGATTTAGCCATTTCTAGTAGAACTCATAGAATGATCTATTTGTCTGTCTGTCTGTCTGTCTGTCTATCTATCTATCTATCTATCTACCTGTCTATCTATTATCTGTCTTGCTTTCATTCATTTACTAAGTGTGGTATTAGCAAACTAACATGGTATTTTTATTATTGGTGGAAGTATTAATGTTTATAGTCTTTCACAGCCTCCAGTTAGGAAATGGTTTGTGTATAATTCACTAACACACACACACACACACACACACACACACAGAGAGAGAGAGAGAGAGAGAGAGAGAGAGAGAGAGAGAGAGAGAAAGAGACATATAGAGAGATTATATCTGTAATTACTTCTGCAATGCCCTGCCTTCAACTCTATAAAGTAACCATAATCAATCTCTGACTCTAATTCAGTATCTTGTATATTCTGCCTGTTTGTTCCTTGACAAAAATAAATAACTGTAGTGAAATGGCCCTGAATCTTTCTCTCTGTTTACAAGCTTCTGATCAAGTCCTTTAGACAATGGAAGTAGCTCAGACTCAAGCTAAGGACAATGTGGAGGGCCACTGATGCACTCTTGGACAGGAGAAAACTATTGTCACCTAAAGAAATTTGCTTTAAGCCTATGTAGCTGAAACTTGTAGTACTTGTCATCAAAGAACAACAATAGAAGAAGAAGAAGAAGAAGAAGAAGAAGAAGAAGAAGAAGAAGAAGAAGAAGAAGAAGAAGA
>CM052709.1:2193271-2209116 GCA_028551405.1 Uromys caudimaculatus
GAAGAAGAAGAAGAAGAAGAAGAAGAAGAAAACAAAAGCTAAGCTGATGCTGTTGCTGCTTATGTGGCTTAACTTCAAACCCATCTTCTATGGCATTCAGGAAGATAAAATGTCATTGTAGAAAGAAAATGGGACTAGTAATCAGGAAGCCTCCAGAGCAACACTTCGTATGGGGTAATTGTTGAGTGAAATACCATGGGGGTTAAAGGGGTTAACACTTGTACCTGCTACAATAGTACTTCAGCAACACAGGGAGTGTGCTCTGTTAACTCTTCCTGTTATCTGCTGATAATAAACTTTAATCTCCTATGTCTAGTCCAAAGTCCTGGGGTGGGTCTTTTCATCTTTATACATTTTATGTCTCTGTCATGGTAAGCTGTGGACATGACAGTAGTCTTTCTGTGTTAAAAAGAAAATTGGTTCTCCCATCTAAATTATATTTTGCACATTTGTTCCAAGTTCCAAGCTTGTACCCTGAAAGAGAAAAATTTAGCAAGAGCTGGCAGCATCTGTTAAGAGTTCTATTTTGTTTTTATGTCCAAAACATCAGGTCAAATTACAGTTTTTCAAAGTAACTTAGATCAATTCATTTTTCTTCCAGTTTTATCCCAATGGGAATTTGTCACATATGTGTAACTAAGTTAGAGTCATTTGGCACCTATATTAAGTTGGGGGTCTTCCAACATCTTGAACAACAAACCTTCACTTGAGCACACTTAGCTTTTATTTGAAGTGTGAATTTATATGGAATTGACCCAGCTTGTGAGTTAATTATTTATATAAAAATCCATTTGTCTATTGTATATTTTTAGTATTTAGCTGATTTGAGGTCAGCAACAAACCTTTTTCCTACAATCTTGCCTATGTTCTTGTAGTTTTGTTATCACGTTTTGTCTTCTTTAATATATATATATATATGTATATATATATATATTCTCTTTCATATATATTATATAAAAGCTTAGTTTATTTAAATGTTTCATTGTTCTTGAGTGAATCAATTGGTCCTGAAAGTTGTTGAACCCTTTGCATATGTGTTCTGAAATAGCATTGTGGGTTAAGTGATTCTGGTGGTCTTTATGATGAGAAAAAAGAACCCTTTCCATTGATTACTTAATTCTAATTCTCCTCCAATTCTCATCAAACATTAAGGTCTTTGGTATCTGTGGTTGGTTGGCCTCTGCCCTGTTGAAAATACCTATGTTTAAGTTATAATACTAAGTATCTCAGGATACAATCTTATCTGGAGCTGATGTTTAAGACAAGCAATCAAGTTAAAAACAGGCCATTAGAGTGGATCCTAACTCGATGTGTCTGTACTTTATACAAAGGGTTAAAAATGGCAGGGGTATACACACAGAGGAAAGATGAGGCCCCACGAGTTAGGGAGAGAGCAACTATATTGCACAAGGAAGACCTGTAGCAGATCTTCCCTACCTATTCTCAGGTGAAGCCAACATTAAGAGCCTGTTGATTTTTGGTCTTCTGACTTCTGAAAGAGGAGTTCAACAAAGTTCTCTTATTTAAGCTATCCATTCTGCCACAAATTGCTATGGAAACCACAGAAAGCTAATATAGCATCACTGGATGACAGCATTGTCTATAATCAGTTTTACTTGTTGTTTTGACTATAGTATTAAATAAGAATATCTCACTGTACTTTTGCATTAACATTTTGATACAGTGTCTTCAGATTTTTCTTATATTTTTTAAAGCTTAATCTAGTTAATTGAGTGTAAAAGGTCTTCATGAATTACAGATATATATGGATATATTTTTTTCCTTTATTCCATAAAAGACTTTTTAATACTTTTGCCCAGTATACTTTACCCTTTTATTTGAATATTAAAGAGTGTCATGGAGAAGAAGCCTTTAATATTTATGGCATTAAAATGAAAATTTACAGATTGTGTTCTTATTATTATGACTAAAACATAAAAATTCAAACATTATTAAAATTGTCTCGTATTTCTTTCAAGTTTTTCTGTGTTTATTCACTTTATATTCAGCCATAGTTTCCATTTTTAATTAAGGTGTAAAGTTTATGTTGAGTTTCATTTCTTTTGTGTGTGAACTTCAAAATCATCTGCTATAAATTTTCTTCATCAAATTATTCTCTTTTAGAAATGTATTCGATTCAGAAGTACTCATGGTTAAATTGTCCTATGAGTGTATTCTGTCCACAAACACTACCCAGTCATGATTTTATGGCTTTCTTAAACTTAAGAACTATGAACACAAATTTTGGAATTCTTTTGTATAAATTTTGTATACATTTTAGAAACAGCTCATCATTATGTCTAAATAAATGATTCTTTAAATGAATGGCATAGAACATACAGGTCAAGTTAGGGGAACTGACATCCTAGCTCTTTTGAGTTTTTCAATGCATAAACTTGACACATTTTTTCATGATTACATAAATACTAAAATTTATGTTGGAGAAAGATGTTCACAATGGACATGTTGGAGAAAGATGTTCACAATGGACACACCTTCTGAGAAAAGAAATCAGAATGGAAAAGCTTGCTGTGGTCGCTGCTTTTCTCATTGCTAGGACAAATACCTCAGGAAATTAACTGAAGGGGCACACTAGCGAGTTTATGTCAACTTGACACTAGTTAGAGTTATCTGGGAGGAGGGAACCTCAGATGAAAAAATGCTTTCATAACACACAACTGCAAAGTGCTTTCTTAATTAGTCATTGATGAGGGAAGACTCAGCCCATGGTGGGAGGAGCCATCCCTGGGATGGTGCTCCTGGGTTTTATAAGAAAGCAGCCTGAAGAAGCCATGGGGAGGAAGCCAGTAAACAGCACCCCTCCATGGCCTCTGCATCAGCTCCTATATCTGCTTTCTTGCCCTGTTTGAGTTCCTGTCCTGACTACCTTTGATGAGGAACAGTGATATAGAGGTGTAAGCGAAATAAACCCTTTCCTTCATGGGTTGTATTGGTCAAGGTGTTTCATTGCAGCAATAGTAACCTTAACCAAGATAGAGAGTGAAGGGTTTATTTTGTCTTGCAATTGGAAGATGTACTCCAGAGCAGAAAAGCCATGTTGGCACGAGGTGGCTGGTCACACTCGAGTTCAGAAGCAGCACAAGGTGAATGTTGTTGTTGTCATTACTTTTCTTGTTCATTAAACTCAGGATCACACCCCACAAAATGATGTCAAGCACACTCAAGATTGGCTTTCTCTTCCTAGTTGAGTCTTTCTGGAAACTCCTCTGAAGATACACAGGGAGATGTATTCTCATGGTGGTTCTAAGTCTAGTCATGTTGACAATGAAGATTAAGCATCATAATTACAGGTATTGTTTTTCTTTCATGGAATCTGCTTTCAGAATTATATTTATAAATATTTGATCATCAAACACAGAGTCTCTCAGACTCTTCTTATGATACTTTTATAATCATTCTGAGTTGGAAGTTTTAAGGCAAAATGTCTTTGAAAAGATTTCATTTGCCATACTTTCTTTAGGCTAATATAACTAATTTAATTGTACTACCTAATATGGAAAGTTAGGCTATTATTTCAAACCTTTGTTTTTTGTTAATACTTGTATTAACACTGTGAATTTCTAAGCATTGATTTTTGCTATATTCCAAATGTTTGAAGTTGTAATTTTTTATTTTCATTTTTAAATTCAGGTGAGGCATTTTTGACATGAGCATTACATAAGAGAGTACTGTTGTCCTGACTGAGAGGAGGGGACCTCAATTAAGAAAATGCCACCATAATATTGGACTATACACAAGGCTGCAGGATTTCTTCTTAAGTAAAGATTGATGGGGGTGGGACCAGCCTATTTTGGGTGGGGCCATCCCTGGGCTGATGGTTCTGGATTTTATAAGAAAACAGGGTGAGCAAGTCATGAGGAACAAGCCAGTAAGCAGCACCCATCCATGACCTCTACATCAGCTCCTGCATCCAGCTTCTTGCCTTGATTCAGTTTCTGTCCTGAATTCCTCTGATGAACAGCAATGTGGAAGTGTAAGCCAAATACACCCGTTCCTTTACAACTTAATTTTTTTGATCGTAATGAGTAATCTCAGCAGTAGAAATCCTAAGTAAGGAAGTCAGGACAAGAACTCACACAGGGAAGGAACTTGGAGGCAGGTACTGATGCAGAAGCCATGGAGGGGTGCCGCTTACTGGCTCGCTTCCTCTGGGTTGCTCAGATTGCTTTCTTATAGAACCCAGGACTACCACCCCAGGGATGGCACCATCCACAATGGGCCCTCCCCCCTTGATCACTAATTCAGAAAGTGCCTTATAGCTGGATCTCATGGAGGAATTTTCTCAAGAGAGGCTCCTTTCTCTGTGATAACTCCAGTTTGTGTCAAGTTGACACACAAAACCAGCCAGTACAGTAGTTTCAGTAGGCCCTTCTCTTTCTTGAGAATAAGCAAGTGACTAACAGTTGATAATGGGGTAAGATTCCTGTTCAGTGTTGTATCTGCCCACAAGTTGCCCATGCTTTAATAAGAAACCCCTTCCCCATGCTCCTGAAATAACCTCAGTTAAATTCACCCTTTCATCATGCTAACTTTGGGGGAAATTGTTGCTTGGTCTGTCATTGGTGATCTATCTGTGGTCAAAAGATCTACTCATATTCCCCTCAGGAAATCTATGTCCCTAAGATGTATGAGGAAGGAACATTCATGAGGTTAATCTCAACATGGCTATCTTTTCCATGGATCATGAATTAATTGCTTTTCTATTGCTGTAATAAAATGTCACAATCAACTTAAAGAAAGAAAGATTTATTTGGGTTTACGATTCGAGGAGGATAAGAATTCTATCACCACTATGTTCATTCATGATGGCCTGAGCAAGCTGAGAGCTCACATCTTAAAAGTGCAAGGAGTGAACTGAAATTGGTGAGAGGCTTCGGAACCTTAAAGTCCACTTCCAGTGGCATACTTCCTCCAGCCATGTCACAAGTTCTAAGCCTCACCAAACAGCGCCACCAACCAGGGATTCAGTATTCAAATACCAGACAGTGGAGGATATTCTCATTCAAACCTTTAGAGGTCACTTACCTTAATGTGGTAGTAGTAATTGGGTTACCTCTGATACTGGTGTTAAGACATTATATTGGTTTATGTGTTTTTATCTACTAGACACAAACTATGGTAATCTGGGAAGAGGAAACTTCAGTTAAGAAAACACCTCAGTCAATCAGGCTGCAGGCAGAATTAGTTCTTGATTAATATTTGATGTGGGAGTTCCTAGCCTACTGTTGGTGGTGCATCCTCAGGGAAGGTGATCCTATATTTCAAATATAACCAGTCATGAGGAGCAGGCCAGTGAGCATCATTCCTTCATGCTCTTTGTTTCAGGTTACATCTCTTCATTCCTGACTTGAGTTCCTAGCCTGAATTTCTTCCACAGTGGACTATACATTAAATAAACCCTTTATTCCCCAGGATGCTTTGGGTAATGTTTATCACAACAACAGAGAGCAAACCAATACAGACATGAACCTTAGGCTGAGCTGTCTGCCCAGAAATGTATGTGGAGGAAAGTCTACTGAAGCAGTGTTCGTATATGTTCTATGTGTTCCTATACATTATATGAAGTTGGAATATCTCTTCGATGAATGCAGTTGTCAAAGGAGAATGGGGATTTTTCAAATAGGGATAGCAGATACTATATTTCAGTATCTGGAAGCAGCATGCTTGGAATTGAATTGTCAGGAAGCTACATTGCCTTGTTGTGGGTGATGAGACATATAATTAAATTTGAGCTTTCTTCCCAGAAATCACTTGCTCACATAGGGAAGAATTATAGGGAAAAAATCATTTGTTAGGGATAGAAAGATTGTTGGGTGGTTAGGACACTTTTTTCTCTTGCAGATGACCTGAGTTTGCTTCCTAGCATCTATATGGCACCTCACAAGTACATGTAACTTGTCCAACTCCATGGTATCTAATGCCCTCTCCTTACTGTATGAGCTTTACACTCATAAAGGGCACACACATGGTACACACATACACACATATAATAAAAGAAATATATAGTTGTTTACAAGAAAGAAAATAAAACATGAGTAGCATTCTTCCTGTTAGCTGTCTATATAGAAAGTAAATTGAATAAAGGAGAAATTTGATGGAGGCACCAGCTAGCCATTTCTTATTCCTGGGGTAGGTGTAATAGAAAAAAAAAGTACAAATTAGATCTAAGCTAAAGCTCCTCCTGGGATCCTGGAATGTGTAACCCATGGGAAGAATTAAACTGTAAGAAAGAAAATGAGGGAAAGACAATACTGCGGGAACTGAGCATAAGTGTGGTTGTTTATGACACCAAGTTCACTAGACTAGATAGGACTGTGTTCACCCTAGAGTTAAGGGAAGTGCACCTCAAGAATGCTATGAAGGCTTTCGTGGCTCTGTTGAGCCCCAGAGTGGTCATGGGTTCTATGCATTAGATGTTCTGAAAGATCAGCGACTTTCACTGGCATGTAAATTGAGTTCATAAAGTGCTAAAGTAATCAAGGAAGGGTGAGAAGAGGAAAAAGAAGATAAGACAGCCTGTCAGAGTAATTTAAAAGCAAATATGGCAAGATTTGAGTTGAGTTGGAGTTCCTGAGAAATATTAATAAAAAGCCAAATGCTGTAGTTGTAACCCTCTAGCAGGTTTTAAAGCATGCATGGTCCACAAAAGAACCAGAAGACATGCAAGAGATACACATCATTCCAGTTACTATGGAGGAGGCAATCTGTTAGGATGGAGAGTACCTCAGGTGCTTCTTCAATGGGAAGGGCAGTGTTGTTCAAGTAAGAACATGAATGGAAAACGGAGATCCCATAGTCAATTACAAATTAACTGATGTCCTGTTAAATTACAGAATATTTAGGAGGGTGTCTTAGTTAGGGTTTTACTGCTGTGAATAGACACCGTGACCAAGGCAACTCTTATAAGGACAATATTTAATTGAGATTGGCTTACAGGTTCAGAGGCTCAGTCCATTATCATCAAGGTGGGAACATGGCAGAATCTAGGCAAACATGTTGTAGGCAAAGCTGAGAGTTCTACATCTTTGTCTGAAGGCTACTAGAAGACTGGCTCCCATGTAATTAGGAGAAGGGTTTTAAAGCCCACTTCCACAGTGGCACACTTCCTCCAACAAGGCCACACCCACTCCAACAAGACCACACCTTCTAATAATGCAACTCTCTGGGCAAAGCATATTCAATCCATCACAGAGATGAAAGACACTAGTGATGTGTTTGCCTTGACTCCTGAGCCCTCCAAGAGCATCGAGGGTAATGGCTACTGGCTATCAATGTCTAGTATGAATAAAACACAACTGATACTCAAGAAGGTATTTGGGGAAAGTTTCATAGAAGACGATGCATGTAAGCATTAAAACAATAAATTTAATTTTAACTAAACCATCTCGTGTGGTAGAAAAATATAGTAGCAAGGAGGTAAGCAGGAAGACTGTGAATCCAAAGGTAGCCTGAACTATATAGCAAGGTAATGTATAAAAATTACTAATTACCATTTTGCTTTATGTATTCTAGTTACCAAGCCTATGTAGAGCTGGGACAGGTTGTTCCTGTTCAGTTACATGTCTCTGCACTTAGGGTTTTCCTTGCTGTGCACAAGACATTTAATTGACTAAAGTTTCATTCATGCACTGTTGGCCTTTTCTGCAGATCAACTGGACTTATGTTCTGCAATTCCTTATTAATGTCTACATCTTGAAGTATCTTCCCTTATTTTTTCTCAAAGCCTATTAATTGCAGTTATTTTAAATTTCCTGCCTGATAATTCTATCATCATATTTATACTGATTCAAGTGAATACTTTATTTCTTCAGAATGCTTTACCATGTGTAATAATTCCTTGTTAAGCCGGGCAGTGGTGGTGCACGCCTTTAATCCCAGTACTTGGGAGGCAGAGACAGGCTGATTTCTGAGTTCGAGGCCAGCCTGGTCATTTCTGAGTTCGAGGCCAGCCTGGTCTACAGAGTGAGTTCCAGGACAGCCAGGGCTACACAGAGAAACCCTGTCTTGAAAAACCAAAAAAAAAAAAAAAGAATAAGAATTCCTTGTTAAAATCTGGATATGCTATAGAAAATAAGCAAAGGAGATAAATAGATTTTTAAGTAAGGATCTATGCTAATCTTTCTAAAATTCAGGTTATTTGTCTAGACCATATTCAATACTGTTATGCTCTGAAGACTACATAGCATCTGGCTTGTGTTTTCCCTCGTGACACTGGGCTCCTTGCAGATGCCTCCTTAGCTGTTTCTTGCATCTCTTCCAGTGCAAAGTCTATCATTTTCAGCGGCAGACACGGTGGTAAACCCAAGGAGAAAGTGCTCTGCAGAATGACCTAAGCACATTTCAAGTATTTAACAGTGTTGTCCCTCAGGCCTGCTAGATTCCCAGGTGTGTCATTTACCTGTCAGTTTGCTAGCTTCAGGGATCCGTGCTGTTTTCTTTGTTTTACATGTTCATCTCATTTAGGTCAGATAGGGAGGCTGGTAGATGACAGGGGAAAGAGAGGATTTTTCCTTTACTTGGAACACAGATATCTAGATGTCTGTATGAACACAAGGATCCTTTGACTCTTCTTCCTAGGGACCTCAGAGCCTGACAGGAATTGGAGCAAGACCTTCACCAGCCTTTGTCCTTTCACTGAGTCCCTTACTGTCTGATCATTCACGCACTGCCTTCAGAATTCGATATCGTCATCATACACTCTCCTAACTTATATCTCCACAACCTCTGTGTTGATACACAGATATCATATGTTATTTTTTTGGATTTAAGTGAATCTTTAGATTTCATGGGACAGTTATCTGGACTTTTTTTTTTTTCCTTATTTTTCCTTACCTCTTTCTTAAAAAAAAAAAAAAAATGTTCTGTCTTGTTCATGGTGATTTCATTTGTAATCATAAAGGTTTTCTATGTAAGACCTAGTCAGGGAACAGCAATAGTTTATTTTTCAAGCTTTCCCACATGTGCATATTCATGATGACAGAAGCAATTATCACCCTGGTCAGTGCTTTCTCATTCAAAGAACAGGGATGGAAGTTTATAAGCCCTTACCTGTTGGATGAGAGACAAAATCTGAAACATTGTTTTTCATCCAGTAATTTTACTACACTGCATATAATTGATTACAGGAGTACATATTTCAGCTATCTGGAATTTTCTTTCCTCATTTCCCCTTTTCTTTTTCTTTTTTAAAATAGTTCTGTCGATTTTATGGGAGAGAATAACTATAGTTTTTTAGTGAGAATTTCAGTTTCTTTAAAAATATAGAAATGCTATGGGAATATGTTTTTTGTTTTAATCACAGGTGTGGGATACGGGGCTGATTCAGATCATGCACAGCAGCTGACTATGATTTGTTCTGGCAGGGGCATGTTTTTGCCAGTTGCAAATAGGTTTTGCAAGCTTATGACTTTGGAATTCTGGAGACTCTTGTGAGGCTATATAAATGCAAGAGACCCAGGAGAGGTGCAATTATATAGGTGCTGCTAGTCCTGCTGCTGCTGCTGCTGCTGGCTGCTGCAGCTGCTTCTGGGTGCTGGCTGCTGGCTGGTTGGAGATATCCCAAGGATAAAGATCAAAATTACCCCAAGCAACTATATGCCCTTAATCACCAAGAAGCAGTCCAATGATATCGATTCTTCTTTCCCCCTTTTCTTTTTCTCCTACATGTGTTCATGGGGTTAGAAGGGATGAGTGTAGAGAAAGGGTGATAGAAATAGGAGCCTTAAAGTAGCCAAAAGTCTGGCTACAGTTTCTTTTATTTTACGTTCCTTAGTACTTGTATACATTCACACAGGAGAGCATGTAGAGATCAATGGTGGGGATGTCTTCGTCCTCCTCCCGCCCCCCTCCTCCCCCTTCTCCTTCTCTTCCTCCTCCTCCTCTTCCTCCTCCTCCTTCCCCTCCTCCTCTTCCTCCTCCTCCTCCTCTTCCTCCTCCTCCTCCTCCTCCTCTTCTTCCCCTTCTCATGACTAGATTTTCTCTATTTCACAATCAGTAAGTATGAAGCCTGCAATATAATGATTACACAATAAGGATGTACCTTTCTATTCTTAGTTTACTAAGTTTCTCTGCTTGAAAACCACAGTTGTTGTTTGTAAATATTTTTCTTAAATCTAGTAGAGGCTAATGATGCATTTATATCTGTTCTGCTTTATTTAAATAAAAAAATTGCACTATATTTTAAAAAGTTATGACAATCTTTCATTCCTAGACTAAAATAGATTTGATTTCTTACATTCTCCCGGTTATAAAATCAGTAATTTATTTGATGATAGTCAGTTTAGTATATTTAAAACTCTGTATCAATGAAGAACTTGACAGCTATTTTTCCTTTCTTATGATTCCCTTGACTTTTCTATTACTTTATCCTGGACTTGCTGTGAGGTTGTAAGTTATTCCCTCTGTGTTTATTTGTAGAAAGATATCTTGTCATATGTGTGCTAAGTCTGCATAAAATGCATAATAACAGAGGTGAAAAACATCCCCAACATGCTGGACCACTTACAGTATGCATGCCTTTCTGATATATATATATATATATATATATATATATATATATATATATATATATACACACACACACATATATACACACATATTATATATATGCCATAACATTACATATAAAAGCAGACCTTGTAAATTTTCCCGACATATTATCCCTTTTGATGATAAGGTGTTTCTATTTATTACTGACTAATGTTTCTGGCATTGTAAAGGCACATCAGGTATCTTTCTTTTGTGTTTATCTTGCATGTAGCACTTCTTTTAATTTCCAAATTTTCCATGTCTGTTATAAACAGAATATGGTTTGACTTGTCATCTGTGTGTCTCTTCAGATTTCAAATAGAAAATTATTACATCCATCTATGATTACCATTTCTATTATACATATGTTTAAGTGTAACTTATTTGTTCTGCATTTTCTATTTGCTCAGAATTCCTTGTATTTTATTTCCTCACTTGTTGCTTGAATTTTTTAAGTAGTTATTTCTATATTATTTTATAACATTCCTATATGTCTGTGTCTTTAACAAGTAAAAGTCAATATAAATTTATAAATTTAGCAGTTTCTGGACTAAACGTTTTCTGGACATTTCAATTGCTACTTTTTATTGATATTATATACTTTTGTTCAGGTGTATTACTAATAATACAATTTACATCTTTCTGAGATTAAATAGCTCTGTAAATTCTTTTCAATTAATATTAACTTAAACTTAGGTTATGAATTTACAATTTTTGTAATTCTTCATTTTAGTCAGAATTCATTTTCAAGATTGAGTAATTTCAATCTGATCTGAAAAAAATTAAGTGATTCATTTTTGTTTATATTTCTGACATTGATTATTTTAATTGAGGAGAGTAAAGATGAAAATATTTGTCCTTTTATTGAATATATTAATTTTCAGCTTATACCTTACAGCTGTTGCCACAGTTCAACTGTTAGCTTTGTCATTGTTTCTTTTTCTGCTATTTGTTTCTTGATTCCTGTTAGCTTGACAATGAATATCAGAATGGTTTCCTATGTATTTGTTACTTGAGACTGGCAAGGTCTTGATATCTTTCTTCACTTTAGGGTAGCTTTTGGCCAACATCTCTTCAGCTAGCACATTAGTGCCATAATGGCCTCCTTTCCTTCTGTGATATCAGCAGTGTTTTCAATCAGTTTTTTCCAACTATTCATTATTTATGAATTTAGCATGTCTCTTTAAATAAAACCTTTCAAATTTTTATTTTATTTTTTTAGTCTCTTTGTGTGCATGCATGGGCACACATACTCATGCATGCACACAAAGTGCACTTATCTGTGCATGTGGAGGTCAGAGGTCAATGTCAGGTGTCTTATTTTAATAACTTTCCACATTGCTTTTTTGAAGAAACTTGGTTTTTCAAAGTGAAGAGCTCACTATTTGGCGAGGCTGCCTGACCAGTAGGACCCTAGGATTTGTTTCTCTCTGACCTCCGAGTACCTGAGTTACAGATGCACACTGCTACACCTGGGCTCAGTGGGTGCTGGGATCTGAACTCAGCTGCTCATGCTTACACAGAAAGCACATGGCCACTGAGTCATATTCTGTCTTTTGTTCCTTACATTACATTTATTCATTGTTTTAGACAATGATGCTTTCTATAACTGTCTAATCTATTCTAACACACCTCTGAAGGTTTAATTCAATCTACTTTATATTGCTCAAATACAAAGAATTAAATGTGGTGAACCAGTTTAGTGATCATGGGTGCACACCCTCAGTTATGTCTGCAGAAACCAGTGGAGCTACTGATTATAGGTTATATACCTGTGTATATAAGTTTATAGGTTATACACTTGTGTATATAAGTTTATAGTCTAATATACCTGTGAGACCCAAAGAAGGGGACTTAGCTGCATGTCTGGTTCACAAAAACTGTCAATTTGTATTATTCTAAACTGTTAAGTTTGTGACCATTTCATATTTTCAAGGAGAATATAGATATAAGTTCCCAGGTTCCATTGCTTGTACTGCTGTGCACATTCTTAACGATATAAATTAAGCATTCTGGAGAGCATGTGTGATGTTCTTTTGAATTTGTTTACATGTTCGGGCATTCATTGTCACATGTCACAGAATATCTGACAAATTCTCATAAGTGATAGAAACCATGTCTTAAAAATAACTATAATCTCAGTATGAAACTATCAACAAACAGGACAGATTAATCACAAACTCGGGTGCATTGGAACTAACTTTCAACTTTTTCTAAGGGTTCATTTATTTCTTCTCCATGCTCACTCTGAAGTCTTAACATTCAGGATTGCTTTATTGGACAACAGCTAGCTTTCCCAGTGTTTCTTGGAGTGTGCTGGCCTCAATGAATCTAATGTCTCCTCAGCCCTTTGTGAGAGTGAGAAGCTCTGCTAAACTGCTCCAAGCTGGGCGTGTATGGGGGGGCATGTGCTTTTTGACTTCTCATATCCAGTACCCAGGAAAATAATATCATGTTGTTTTAGTTGAATAAGCACTGGAGTTTGACCTTTCATGTTCCCAGATTTTCCTTGGCTTTCCTGAATTTTCTAATGTAGGAATCTCTTTGTGATTTTTTTCTGCTCTTTGCCCCAACCCCCTCCTTCTTGCTCTCTGAAGGATCTAAAATTTTCAAAGTCATTTGAGAAAGGACTCTCCAGGTGGGTGTTATTTTCCACAGAATGTTAAGGAAATGAGTCTCAGGCCATCATTTACTGCACGTACTTCTCCCTGTTGTGCCCAAGAGAGTCTGGATACAAAACTGGTCCTCAGCCCTCAAACCCACCATCCTCTGTATGCATATCACTTATTTCATGAGCACATAAAGTCATCCAATTTATCAAATAAAAGGACAGTTTGAAATATTCATATCAGTTGAATAAAAGTGGGTAATAAATAATTCTCAACTCAAGTAATTTCCAGTTCTTTATTTTTAATAAATCTCAAAGAGGCCTAACCCCATTTGTTGCTGAGAGATGTTTACATATAGTCTTTATGATAGTTTACAATGAGAATGTTCTTTATTAAAGAAGGCACCAGGCCTTGGAGATTAGTATAGTCATAACATACTATTTCCATTTCCCTCTTTATGGACAACTTTTGTGAAAGATTACCATGATGGAAAAAGAAAACTGAAAAAGCGAAATAGAATCAACATTTTCTTCCTTCTAGAAACAAATAATATTTATTTATGCAACTGTACATTAATTGAAAGAGTTCCATTGATCATATTAAAATTGTTTCAAAATTAAGGCCATCCAGAGCCCGCCTCACTGAGGGATCCATCTCATCTGCAGACACCAAATCCAGACACTATTGCTGATGCCAAGAAGTGCTTGCTGACAGGAGCCTGGTATAGCTGTCTCCTGAGAGGCTCTGTCATAGCCTGACTAATACAGATGTGGATGCTTGCAGCCAACCATCTGACTGAGTGTGGGGTCCCCAATGGAGGAGTTAGGGGAAGGACTGAAGGAGCTGAAGGGTTTGTAACCCCAGATTAAGAACAACAACCTCAGCCAACCAGACCTCCCAGAGCTCCCAACGAGTAAACCACCAACCAAAGAGCACATATGGAAGGACCCATGGCTCCAGCTGCATATGTAGCAGAGGATGGCCTTGTTGGGCATCAATGGCAAGGGAGACCCTTGGTCCTGGGAAAGTTCAATGCCCCAGTGTAGGGGAATGCCAGGGAGGTGAGGTGGGGGTTGGTGGGTGGGGAGGTGGGGGTGCACCCTCATGGAAGCAGACGTAGGGGTAGGCGATAGAGGGTTTGTAAAGTGGAAGCTGGGAATGGGGATAACACTTGAACTGTAAATAAGTGCAATAACCAATAAAAACGGATATATAAAAAATTGACAAAATTTAAAATACTTTTAATTTTGACAATAACTTTACAATTGACCTAGTCTATATCATGAAATTTAAGTAAACTGTATTTAATGATAGAATATAGAAATATTTTTAAAACTTATATATATTGGAAAGAGGAAAATGTATAAATATATTTCCATTCATAGAAATACAGTATGGTGACAAAATACTCAGAATACAATATGTTATGTTTGGATAGTGTTTAGCAGCAAGGAAATAGTAGGATGAACTGAGGAATATTTATTTATGAAAAAACTATTCATCCTCTAAAATATAAGTAGTTCATTTTATATTACTACAACAAAATAGTAGGGCAGACTTAACGTTATAAAGATTAGCTCAGTGTTAAAGGTTGAAAATCCAAGAACATTGCCATGTGCCCTATGAGGAATAAGTGAGTATGTAAGGAAGGAAGGAAGTAGGGAGGGAGGGAGGGAGGGAGGGGGAGGGGGAGGGAAGGGAAGGGAGAGAAGGAGAAATGGAGGGAGGGAGGGAGAGCATGGAAGAGAGAGGGAGGGAGGGAAAGGGAGGGAGAGAGGGAGGACCAAGGAGGGAGGGAGAAGGAGGAAGAGAGGGAGGGAGAAAGTCACAAAATTCTGCATCCCATACCACTCATCTTAGTCTTTTATAAAATGAAATTTTATATTTTTTGTGCAAATATTTTTTAACTTAAGCCAGGAAGAAAATACATTGCCGACTTTTTATCTTTGTGATATTGAGAGAAAAAATATTTTCAGGGCTTCTGAAAAAGAGTCCATCTTCCTGAAGGACTTCTAGGAGAAAACATCTTAAAGAAATGAAATATAAAAAGCACAAGAGAGACCAGCATCACAGCTGGACCCAGGAGGGCAGGGAAAGGGAAGAGGGAAGGAGCTAGTGGGACCATCTGGAGGTAGTTTACTGCTTCAGCTTACTATTTTGGAGGTCCGTTCATTTCTGCCCACCATAGTTTTCGCTTCTCTTTAAGCTGTTCTGTGTTTCATGTCTTTGTTTTTTTTGTTTGTTTGTTTGTTTTTCGCTTTTTCTTTTTCTTTTTTTAATTTTTTTTTTATTTTTGATACTTTATTTACATTTCCGATGTTTCCCCTTTTCTGGGTCTCCTCTTTGGAAACCCCGTATCCCCTCCCCCTCCCCGCCTCTGTGAGGGAATTCCTCCTCCCGCCCACCCATTCCCATATTCCCACCTTGACATTCCCCTTTACTGGGGCCTCTAGCACCCTCAGGCCCAAAGTCCTCTCCTTTCTCCCTGGTGGCCATCGAGGTGATTCTTCTGCCTCATATGTAGTCCAAACCATGGGTCAATAGATGTGTATTCTTTGGTTAGCGGTCTGAACTCCAGGACGACCAGGGGGAGGGTCAGGCCCATTGACGCTCTTGCTCCCTCCATGGGGCTGCCAATTCCCTCCGCTCCTTCAGACCTTTCTCCAACCCCTCCATCTGGTACCTCAC
>CM052709.1:2209616-2236768 GCA_028551405.1 Uromys caudimaculatus
CATTTCTTTAGGTGTTTCTCAGCCCTGCGAATTTCCTCAGTTGAGAGTTCTCTGCTTAGCTCTGTTCCCCATTTTTTGATAGGGTTATTTGGTTTTCTGGAGTCTAACTTCTTGAGTTCTTTGTAAATATTGGATATTAGCCCTCTTTGGAAATGAAAATTTTCAGACTTCTGCTGTGTTACTCTATTTGGGTTTCGTTCACTCTGCATAAGGAGGTAAATCGCATCAGGCCAGGACATAGATGACACGTGACTATCCGTAACCTTTCTCTTTACACACTCACACCTGTGTGCCACCTCTAAACAATCTTCTGCTTGCCATTCTCTCCACAAGCGTCCATGCGGCTGGATACAATGCTACCCACAGGGAACCATGTTTACTGCTGTCCCAAACTGGGAACACAGACTGATCTCCACTTAGCTGTTCTCATGACTTGGAAAAGCAGTATTCCTGAAGGCAGATACTTCGATGTGTTACTGAGTATTCTATGGTTGACAGAGTCACAATGATGGATTTTTTTGTTCCCAATATCCTGGAAAGATGCTGGGGTCATCAGTCTTGATATTCAGCTTGATAAGACTGGCAGACTCCATGGTCATGTGAAGCAAAATTCTTAGTGCTTCTGTGACGTCATTTCCAGAAAGCATTGAGATATCCATGAAGAAGGAAAGAAAGATCGTCCTCTGGAAATGGCTGCACCATCCAAGAGTCTTAGTGGAGAGAGGAGATATAATGACCCTGGTAAAAGAGGGAAGTATCCGGACATGAGCGAGCCTGTTCTGATTTCCTTAAGGAGAGCTTTTCTGCTCCTGGCCACTGTGGATTTCTGCCACCGAAATCATGAAAGAAATAAAGGCTTCCTCTCTTTGGTTGTCTTCCTCAGTTTTTTTTTTTTACTGAGGACATAACAAGCTAAGGCTCCTGAGACCAGCCAAGTAAGACAATGTGTTATGGCTTCCCCACAGAGGATGGGTGAGCAGCATGCTAGAGAAATAGGGTCATCATTTGAACTTGGGGGTCCACTCAGTCTTCATATCTTTGTAAGGAGCTATAATGCAATTAATCACACAAGCCAGAATTCTGATGAGACTTAACAAGTATGAGGGTAATGGTAATAAATTTTCCAGAATCCTAAATTGAAATTTAGGATAGATAGATAGGTAGGTAGAAAGATAGATAGATAGATAGATAGATAGATAAAATATATAACAGTTAATTTGATGTACATGAGGACTTTATCCTGACAAAGGATATTGAAAATATTCTGGCAATTTTCCTAGTGATATTTTGTTAGCTTTTCATCCTTTCTTTAGCTTCCATTTCTAGTAAACTGATTCTGCAAATGAGAAGGCCATTTAAGTTTTTGTTGTTTTCACAAATTGGGAAAATCAGAATTCCAATTGGGAAAATAGGAGAAACTGCTTCATATGCGTAAGTTGAGGTTGGGTATTTTGATGGCTAATTTACACCATGAGCTCTTCTATTATACACACAGGTTAACCATCACACACACACTGCAGAACGGAAAACAGTGGGATTCAAACAACAGGCAAATTTACTGCATGCGATGCTTTCCCCCAGCTTCTAACACCACATTCTCGACGGTCATTTTACTTTTGATTTTTGTTCATGAAGGCTTAGCATCTGAGGGGGAATTCAAGTTATATGCCAATTAAGAATCAAGAACATTGAAGGACTGAAGAGAAGGCTCAGCCATTAGCAGTAAGTACTCTTGCAAGACTTGGAGGTGGGTAGCTCACAACCTGTCATTCTGGCTCCAGGAAACCCAGTACTTCCATCCTCTTCTGACTCCAAGTCAACCTACATCCACTTGTTCAACACACACACTCTCCACAATGCCTGTGCAGACACATATTTTAAAAAATAAATCTCAAAAAAGTGAATCACTAACATCAGGAAAATTGTCAGGGAAATTTACATTTAATTTAAAAAATGTATTAATACAAACCACACAGAGCACACAAATATCAGTCAGTGATACAAAAGACAGTCTTGGTAAATGTTTTCTATTTTGTTTCCACTTAGCAAAGGAATCCTGGCAAAGATACTGACTAAATAGCTCGGTATTCATCATTTTGATTTATTCCTTAGAAGTTAATAAACAAAACATGATTTTGCATTATAAATATGTTTATCAGAATTATAGAGGGTAGAGTTCACTAATGGGTAAGAGTCTGCATACAGATCAAGGTTATAAATACCACCCAGGAGAACATCATCCTGAACATCTTAGTAAGAGACAGAAAAGGCTAATAAAGAACGCTGGGGAAGCATTGGAGGAAAGCTAATTGTAGTTATTAAAAGAATTATCATGATTTCTTTCCCGCTTCTGCTCATGGTTAGAAATAAATGTACCTTTAGCTATCTATTTGTATTTCTTGGAGCTGCATAATAACAAAAAAGGTATTGAACACATGAAAGTTTATGAAGCAGTGGAAACAGCCATGTGTTTGCTGCGACAACCTGTGATGTCATGCAGCGTGATGTTATACAGCGTGATGTCATGCAGTGTGATGTCATGCAGTGTGATGTCATGCAGTGTGATATCATGCAGTTTTCACATCTCTGGTCTCTGTTTCTCCTAATGTTCTATTCAGTGTTCCCTTTGTATACAGCATGGACACTATATCAGTTCCTATCCACACAGAAAAGACTCTGGAATTCAAACCCAGAAAATTCTTTACAATCTGAAAATCAGTTTGATAAAGAGAATTGTTTCAAAACATCCTGAGTCATGAAATTCTAGAGTTTAGAACCAGATTTCTTTCAATAACAACTAAGTAACTAAAAGGAAGCTGTTCAGACAAGCAACTGTTCACTGCACCCAATTTTGAGCCTGTGTGCATCAAAGAACACAAATCAAATGCAGCATCTAGCTTCACTCATAGCTGGAACTTGGCAGTATGTCCTAAAGACTTCTGCATTTGGGTAAGGTTGCGCATGCTGGAGTCATCATTGATGTTTCAAGGATGAAAGATGCTAGAGTATACAGCTGAATTATAATATAATTATAATTCCTTGAGTTGATGCTAAGTTAGCTCCTGGATTCCCTTACCCATCACACTTTGTGCCACAGGCCTGATATGTGACTATGATATTTCACAGCCGTCACCTTAAACACACGTACCCTCTCCCCAGCGTATAGCCTGCAGACAGCAACTGAAAGAGCAGATGTGGACAGTCTGGGTCAAAGGCAACATCAAAATCTCATTATTAACACTCCGAGCTGGATCAGGCCATATACCCTCCAGCTAAGACCTCCACAGAGTGCCATTAGTTGCTCCCCATCCTTAATTTTTCTTGGGAAAGTTGACCTGGTATGATTGAAAGCCCTCTATCAGGCTCTGCTCGCAGGGAGCCTGGCCCAAACAAGTTCCTAAGAGGATTATGACAAAAATGTCTGCTGTCTTGCTGAATCTCAGGGGTAAACCACACTGAACTTTTTGATCTCAGGTGTGTGTGTGTGTGTGTGTGTGTGTGTGTGTGTGTGTGTGTGTGTGTGCATGTGCGCATGTGCGTGCACACATATATATATGTGTGTGTGTATATATATATGTGTGTGTATATATGTGTGTGTGTATATATATATATATATATATATATATATCTTCTATTTTCCTTTTTATTCTGTTATCAAAAAAAGTTTTCTTTCCATACAGTATATCCTGATGATACTTCCCTTCCTCCATACACCTCACAGTTCCTCCCTACCTCTCCTCCCATCTGGATCCATTTCCCTTCTGTCTCTCATTAGGAAAAAAAATACAGACATCTAAAGGACAGTAATAAAATAAGATAATGCAAATGTAAAAACATTGATGTGGGTCAAAACACACAAGGAAAGAAGATCAAGAAGAAGCACAAGAACTGCTGTAGACACATAGACTGGCTCAATTGCACACTCAGGAATCCATAAACATACAAAACTTGACACCATGATAAACTACAAAGGACCTGTGGGGTAGTGAGAGAGAGAGAGAAAGAGAGAGAGAGACAGACAGACAGACAGAGACACAGAGACACAGAAAGACAGAGACAAAGAGGTACAGAAAGAATGAATGAAATAAAAAATAAAAATGAAGGAAAGAAAAAGCCCTAAAATGACTTTATGAGACAAGAAACCTATAAAAATGTCATTGAGTGTTTTTTCTGTTGGCCATCTACTGCTGGGTATGATGCCTACTTTTAAGACAAGTTCATTTCCCTGGTGGGATTCCCCTTGGAGACAGCTAAGTTTTTAATTTCAAGTGCTTATCAATGGGAGATAGCTTGTCCATTTGGGGTGGGGCATCTGTCTACTCTCTTTTCAGCTCTAGGATCCCATTTGTTGCAGACCTTGCAGGTCCTGTGTATGCTGCCCTAATCTCTGAGATTCTGTAGGTGCATCTGTCTTGTTGAGTTTAGAATTCTGTGTTTCCTTGGTAACCTCGGCCGCCTATGGCTCTTACACTCTTTCTAAATCCTCTTTCCCTGGGGTGCCTGTCCCCTGAGGGGATGGATTTGATGGGGGTAACCCTTTTAGGGCTGAGTGTCCCAAGGTCTCTCACTCTCTGTAGAATGTCTATCTGTGGGTCTGTTTTCGTTCCCATCTGCTACAGCAGGAATCTTCTCTGATGATGGCTGAGCAAGATGCATGAGTGTAGCAGAATGTAATTAGGAGTCATTTTATTGCTATGTTCCTTTTGTAGAACAATAGTATTTAGTTTTACCCTCAGTCTCCAGACTATCTGGTCTCAGTTACCCAAGCAGCATTGGGTATGTAGGGGTCCTATCTCATGGAGTATGCCTTAAAACAAATCAGAAATTGATTGGTTACTCCCACAAGCTCTGTGCCTCCATTACAGCATGTTTTGGAAGGAGGACACCATTGCAGATCAATGGATTTGTAGCTGTGTTAGTGTTTATGTTTCTCCTTTGATAGGCTGCAGAGTGAGTTCTGTCAACAAGAACATTAGCCCATATGGGTGAAGGTTCTAGATGAGGGAACTTGCAACCATTGCTGGTAGAAGTGCCAACTTGTGCAGCTACTATGGAAATCACTGGGAAGATTCCTCACAAAGATGGAAACCAATCTAGCCCAAGGTCCAGCTATACCACCCTTGGGCATATACACAAAAGACAATTCATCCCAAGCACAGGCACTTGCTCAACTGTGTTCATTGCTACCCCACTCAGAAACCAGAAATTGGAAATAGCCTAGATATATCGCAACATCTGAATGATTAAAGAAATGGTGGTACACTTCACAATTACACTTACACTTATACTCATTTGTTAAAATAAGGAAAGAGAAATCATGAAATTCACATGTAAGTGGATGGAAGTAAAATAAAAATAGTAAATCGTCATCATCAGTGTCATCATCTTCACCATCATCATCATCATCATCATCATCATCATCATCGCCATCATCTTCAGCACCATATCAGCAGCAGCAGCAGCATCCTGATTAAGGTCATCCAGACCCAAGAAGATAAATAAGGCATGTATTCACTTATATGTGGACATGAGCTATTAATTCAAAGATAAACAAACTACAATCCTATAATCCACATGAGCATAGAAGTTAGGTATAGAGCAAGTGGCAGGTGGTAGTAGTAATGGTGGATAGATTATATCTCTCAAAGAAATGGAAAAAGAATATGAATGTGTGGGTGGTGGACTGGACTAGAAAGGATCATCTAGGGAGAGGGAGGGAAGAGGGACTTGAGGGAGGATATGCAGAGGGAGGATATGCAGAGGGAGAATATGCAGAGGGAGGATATGCAGAGGGAGGATATGCAGAGGCAGGATATGCAGAGGCAGGATATGCAGAGGGAGGATATGCAGAGGGAGGATATGCAGAGGGAGATAGATAAAATTAAGGGTCATTCGGGGGTCATAGGTAAACCTAATACAGTAGAAGCCTCCTAAAATCTATACTTATGTGACTGTGATCTGAAGGAAATCACCAAACAGTGGAGGAAACAGAGCCACAGCAGGTCACCTCATCACCAAATGAAGCGAGCCACAGTTGGTCACCTCATTACCAAATGAACCTTGCTTTGTAGAAAATGGATTATATTTAATTGAATTGTTGACCAAAGGTATCCTATGGGAACCTTACACCACTCCTAATTTTTTCCAAAGCTATAGTGTGCTCTCTACAAACTGATAGCCAAGCTTCGTTGCTGAAGACAGCACCTACAGAACTCATTGAGAATGGAAAGGTTGAGTTGGTGCCTACCTTACTTTTTCTTTTACACAGCTAGTCATAGTTCTGTCTAAAGTAAGCTATTGCATAAAGAAGTGTGTCATACTCGTGTACTGTGGGTGCAGTTTTTGCTAGTATTTCTTTATTTTCTATCATTTTATTCTACCTTAGTATAATCTATATAAAATTGTTATCTACTTCCTGTTGATTTCTGCAAATGGTCTTCTTTAACATTTCTTTGCCTGGCTCACTAATTTGTTCCTGGTAACCCAGACGCTCTTCATATAATGCTGCACTGACCCAGAACTTCAAAGCAACCAATCTTACTTAGCCCTGCTTCCTGCAGATCACCTTTGTCTTTTGGGGAAAATGACAACTGCAGGATGCTCTTTGTTCTCTCTCTGTTCCCCCTCTCCTGTTAACCCATTTCCTTCATTCAGCTGAATCACTTAGCATCTTCCTAAGAGAAGATACATGTCAGCACTGCTCTTCTGTGTGTTCAGAACTCTTATATATATTGTTGATGGTTTACTGGAGCTGAGATGCTAAGGGAGAGTTTGTCTCCTTCCGAACTCCAGCGTGCTACCTGGCATCTGCTGTCGTCATTGCTTCTGAACAGCCCAGTGCCTCTGCCGTTAGTGACTTAGTGTGCAGTGTCTGCTCTCTCTCATGAAGCTTTTAAGCTCTTTGCCTCAGCCATTGTAATATCTCTGAAGTCCTCTTGGCATGTGGATGCATTTTCCCTTAGCTTTTCTTAATGTGCCTCTTGGATAGAATGGTCTCCCTCCACTACCACACGAGGATGCCCATTGTTAGTTCATCTCTGAGAAGAATAAAAGAATTTCAAGTAAGTCATATGATGTACACAGAAACATGGAGTAGAAACTGCTGGGTGAAATCTGAAGACCAAGCCTTGGCTTATAAGTAATCTTTATCTTCTTCCAGTATCAATGGCCTGCTAAATATTCTTCTCAACATTTTCATCTCCAGTTGTGGGTTTTATTTATTCATTTTGTCTGTTTTTGTGAAACAGGAATTACAGCAATTAGTCAATAGCATTGATCTAATAAAAGATAAATGAATTCATGTCCCTTCAATTTTAGCAACTCCCTCTGGTTACTCTGTTATTAGTTGCTTTAATGATCATCCTTAGCTTGTTGTTGTTTCCAAACCTGATAAATAAGACATGAGTTATCTTAGACACATACACACACAAAAATTGATCCCCCCCCCCATGAAGCTTAGACAAACCTGTCATTTGGGATATCCTTGATGAGTTGACATTAAAAGAGCACAGTGCCTAAACTGTTGGCTTTGGTTTCATAGAATCCCAAGCTCAGAAGTGAAATAGTAAATATCTTATCTTTCCTGTTATGGAACATAGGCTCATAGTCACCTAAAATAGATATGAAAAAGGAACTGATATAAGAAATGCAGCTTGTATATTTAAGAAATTAATTGAAAATAATAAGAATATTTAGAAAAAATATTATGATAATTGCAGAGGGATACAGTAAGGATTAGGGAACATTGAGTATAGATGAAGGTATATTCTGTCTCATAAGCAGAGAAAATCTCACGTTCTCTCAGGATACTTAGAAATGTTAATATAAACACTTATATGTGTAAAGGCTAATTATAACTACTTTCTAAAATAGTCTAACTTCCCTGTTCATTAAGATTAAGGAGTAAAACCTACAGTTTGCCTAATAGATGCAACGAGTTGTTATCCGTCTTAAGGAAATTACTGATGATTCTTTTTAAAAGAGCTAATGAATTCAGCCTATAATGATTAAACCTTTGGTCAGTGATAAGAAATCAGAGTTTGAATCAAGAAACTATTTTGTGTGTGTCTGGCAGGATGTGGTAAATTCTCTCTTGGCCAGAGCTATGGTGGATTTCAACCTTATGTTGGTAGTTTTATGTTTTACATATTGTCTTGGTAATATGTCCTACAATAAAATGTGTGTGTGTGTGTGTGTGTGTGTGTGTGTGTGTGTGTGTGTGTGTACTAGCAACTTAAAACATAGCCACTGTTGTCTGACGCAGTGCAGGTATTGGGAGTGGTGGTGTTCTTATCTGCCCTGTATCTCCCTGTTGCCTTACTGAAGAGCCTACAATTGGGATTTCAGGTACTTTAATTTCATGCTGAATTTACATCCTTGGATAAATTTGACAAAGGGATCAGGAAGATTATAAAAGTAGAGGCATTGTATCTTATCTTCAAGGTCATTTAATGATAACATTAAAAACACTCTTCTTTGCTTAGAAGAGTGTATAATTTTAAGAGGAATTGATGGAGAAATTGTCACTCAGACCTCTATTACTGGTGTTTGTTGAAAAAAAGTCAGTACTAAGAGTTTTAGTATCTCCAGGTCCACTTCTGAATGTCTCAACAGCAGTACTTATGAACATTAACTGCCTTCGCTGAGTGATTTTTTTCAGTTCAAAGAAGATAAAGGTAACATTTCATAGCCTGTGAGAGATCTTCTCTTTCTTTGTCATTCTAACCTGAGCAGAAGCAGATAGAGCTGAGGAAGAAACCACACAGCAGTGGCATTAGAGAACACAACATAGCTTCTGAAGTCGGTAAAGGCCACTCCCTCTCCTGAATGATAAGCATGTCTTCCAGACACAGTAAGAGATCTAACTAGCTGTGAAAGAAACCTAGCTAGCCATAAGGATGGCTCCAGGGGGACCTGACTGGGAGGGTCTTTAAGGGTCCCACCTTCTTGTTCTGGAACTGACAGTGCCAGGCCAACAAAACACTAACTGTTCTGATGACTGTCCAAGTGAAGCTTGGTCTCGCAGCCTTCTGTTTATAATTAAGGTGGCTTGTTTTTCTCTGTGTTATCTGAAAGACTCACATCTTCAGCTGAAATAATTCACAGAAATCCTGGGAATAGTTGAGAATTTTAAAAGGGCAACAATAAAAATTAAAAATAAAAATAAAATAAATCTAAGGTTCAAGGAGAACATATACTCCTATTAAATAAAATCTTGACAACTACTGACTACTCCTTTATTTTGTAAAGTTTAGATCAGTGAAGTTACAACATGAGACTTAAGTTTCTGAAGTAGACCAATAAAAACATAGCCCAAAAATTTGAAAAATAAACAAATTTCATATATATATTCAAATTATTTACTATTTTATTAATTATAATGATGTATTTGCATGTATCACTATGGCTTTTTCCTTTCATTGACAAGCTAAATTTCCTTGCATGGCTTTTAAGCTTCTGATTTACTAGATATGACCTAGCAGTGTTTAGATCAGCTGGTCTTTTGTGCTCTGGAGGCACGGTTTGTGATGCTATTGATCAGTTTCAAGGGCGGGTTAGAAATGAAGCCAAATCTCTGGAGAGGGGTTGCCATCACCTTGACCTTGGGTGAGTGTTAGACCACTGACCCTTGAACCCTAGTACCTAGCCACCACATTCTGCTATCTTTCACTTCAGCCAAGCAAGTCAGCGGGAGTATGTGTCAATGTGGCTCTTGACAAATCGGAATTGACTGACCAGTAGGACGCCTGGAAGCAGCGGGAAATGTGGGTTAAAGTATGTCAATAATGTTTCAGAAGAACGATTTCTCCCAAGAATTGTAGCTGTTGGAATGTTTTGACATTTATTCGGTAGAGAAATGTAGCATGTTTTGTGAAGTACTTCAAGAGGGCTGCTGCTAACTGCTGCAGGGTATTGATCGTCCTGTTAAATTGCACAGGCACACTTGGGAGAGCATTGAGATTCAGGCAATGGGACAGAAAGGATCTGCTGCACCTGATGGTCACTAATGGTAATTGGTTTCGATCCTTGCACTTGAAGAAACCATGATTTACTTGGCTCACTGATGAAATGTAGACGCTAAATATTTTGAAAAGAAAAAAAAACATACCATTTTTTTAACATTTACAAGCCAGCACCTCCATACTGGAATGCCTTGTCTATACAATAAATTCAGTGATCTATAAAAATACCCATCCAAGGGGCCCACAATTCTGATTTTCCTTCTGCCCGCATCTCCCTTTGGGTATCATTTGTCAGCCAGTTTGTTTCTCAACATTTTCATAATTTAATTTGAGATGATTTACTCTTCTTGTGAGTTTCAAATTTAAAGAGTATTTTATAATTATAAAAGAAATACCATATTGGGGTGAAATGGTTCTGTTCATAAAAGTATAAGAACAGATAAGAGAAGTAATCTTATCTCTTTTCAGCTATATACTATTTTAAAATGATCATTGTATTGTAGACTATTTAACATAGCTTAAAAACACTCCCATATTATACATCTGTCAAGCATTCAGAATTTTAGTTGCTAGGTGAATAAACAGTATTTTGCATTGTTGATAAGGTTATTGTTAGATATTTTACTTATTTTGATACTATATTTTGAATTCTACCGTGTATAAAAGCTAAAAGAATTAATATAATTCTTATACATATATGTTGAAATAAAGATTCTCATATAAATATATAGTACAAATGGATACATATAGTACATACTATATGTATGCATTTTATGAGATTTGCATATATTAATACATGTAATATTATGTATATGTTATTGTATATAGTATACATGCATTGCCTTATATGTTCTACAAAGAATACTAAGGACAATATTCCATGCATGTCTACGTGTTCATACTATGTGCATACATATCTAGTATATCTAGTGCCTATTTATACATACGCTTTCCTGTCATTGTCTGGGTTTTATGTTGCCAAGGAAACCTGTTAATGGGTTTTAAATGAATATAAAGTGTGTGCTCATAGATTGTGAGTGCTAGCTTAGTCTACTACAGTATGCTCCTGAAGGTGTGACTATTCTCATTTTCAAAAAACCATCATAACTTTATTCTCAAGTTATTATGTTAATTTATGTTTCACCCTATGTTTTTATTTTTCATATTTATATCAGTGATCCTAAGACAATGTGAACTAAATTCTGAATTATCTTATTATTTTAATATTGCTTTAAGATTTGAATATTAGATAAATATCAAAATTAATTAAGGAAGAAAATTAATAGAATTATAGCTCATAAAACAGTGTAATATATTAAATGTGATATGTATTACATTATCCATTTAATTTATACTATGCAGTCACAATCATAGCCTGATAATCATAATAATTTAATAAAAATAGCTGTTATATAGATTAGGTTTAAATGTTGATTAAGGATGTATTTCTAAACTATATCAAGGTGAAAAATAGTCTTACAGATCAGAGCACAGAAAAGAAGAACTGGTAGTAGCTTCTGAAGTTGTGGACATTCTGCAAACTTCCATTAGTTAAACTCCTTGACTATTCAGCTGCATTTCTGAGTATACAAGAGTATTTATATATATATATATATTTTTTTAATTTTATTCAATTTTGTTTTTTACACTCCAGATTTTATCCCCCTCCCAATCCACCCTCTGACTGTTCCACATCCCATACCTCCCACCCTCCGCGTCTCTACAAGGATGTGCCCCCCAGCCCCACTTCATCATATCTTCCCACTCCTTGGGGCCTCTAGTCTATTGAGGGTTAGGTGCATCTTCTCTGACTGAACCCCAACCCTGCAGTCCTCTGCTGTATCTGTGCTGGGGGCCTCATGTCAGCTGGTGTATGCTGCCTGGTTGGTGGTCCAGTGTCTGAGAGATCCCGGGGATCCAGGTTAGTTGAGACTGCTGGTTTTCCTATAGGATCACTCTCCTCCTCAGCTTCTTCCAGCTTTTCCCTAAGTCAACCACAGGGGTCATCAGCTTCTGTCCATTGGTTGGGTGCAAATATCTGCATCTGGCTCCTTCAGCTGCTTGTTGGTATTTAACAGGGCCAAACTGTAAAATATGCATTAGAACCCTCAGGAGCTTTCACTCTTGAATGTAAGTGGCCTTGCTGTTTCTGTGGAGCTTCCCGTTTCTGGAATGAGGCAGGTATTGCTCGGGGCAGCCCTCTGTCTGTGGTGTCAGCCAGCCGGTGGCAGTGAAATGGCTTTACAGATCTCCACAAAGCACTGCAATCTAATTTTCAAGAGGGAGCAGTGGTAACAGAGATAAGGGGATTATCCTTTCTTCCCATCTCACGCTCACATCTCATGGAACCTCGACAATGGATGTGCTAATTAGAGCTAATTGCTCTGCTAGACACAAGTCTAGTAGAACCCTACAGAGATCACTGTGCCTTTCAAATAGAAAAATAATTTCTTACTACTTCTACATGTGTAGATTTCACTTATTGGTTTGAAGGGAAAGAATATTTTTCTTGATCTTTATGATATCTAATGCTTCTTAACATTTTGAAAGCGTGTTTTTAAGAGAAAGGGTTTTTTGGGGGGAGGATGGGGGAGCTGTAGAGATGTCTCAGTGATTAAAAGAACTTGTTACTTTTGCAGAGGACCTAGATTCGATTCCCAACGCCCACATGGTGGCTCACAACCATCCGAAACTCCAGCTCCAGGGTCTCTAGTACACTATTCTGGCTTCCAGTGGAAAGCACATGATCCGGAGATACATACATGTAGGCAAAACATTCATGCAGATAAAATAATAAAGGAAAAAAAAAAGAAAGCTTCCGGATGTTTCTAGAAGTTTTAACTTTGTTCAAAGGTGAGATATCAATTTTTCTCTCATCCTACTGTTCTGTACAAGACATTTTCAGTAGCTTTTATGCCTCCCTATGTATATATATTCTCTCCTCCCCTCAAGGATAGTTTCCTAGCCCTCAAGTCTGCAGGTTTTTGGATACCTATGACTCTTTCTCTCTCTCTCTCTCTGTGTGTGTGTGTGTGTGTGTGTGTGTGTGTGTGTCTGTGTGTCTGTGTGTCTGTGTCTGTGTGTGTGTGTGCATCTGTGCATGTGAGTGTACATGTGTGTCTCTGTGTGTACATATTCAAGTTTTCTAAAGGATGGGTATTTATTCACACCTATCCCAGGCATATCGCAATTTCTATAGGCACTTTTCGAATATAGTGCATCTGTTGTCAGAAGGTGGAACTTACCAACCAGAGGGAATAAATCAATATGTCCTCTTTAGCTCAAGCCAATGAGACAAACACACCGGTGAGCCACAGAGGTATAACATATAGCAAGTTGGGTCTTCCCAAAGTTATTTTGTTTTATCCTGTAAAGTTTTCCTAAGACCACACTCTTATTGTTGTCTTTTACTATGTTACAGTATTTATTCAATTACTGCTGTATAGAGACATTATTTGTAGACACAGAAATGGACTGATTGTAGCTTAACATCCCCTTGGTGTAGGTTGTGAGGTTTGCAGCATCTACAGTTGACTACACACACACACACACACACACACAGCCCTAACTGACTTGGGAAATCCAAATGTTACATATTGCCATTCCCAGGAGAAAATGAAGAAAATAGAAAGCACACAAAAGAGCCTGAGGCTCACACTGATGAGCTCAGCTCTCTGTGATTCCCTGAGAGTTATCCAAAGTCCTTACAAAGCTTCTTCTGATGTGATTTTGGGGTGAAGCCACTGTACCACAGGAAGGTAAGCATTTCTACCACCAGGAGAAACAGGGAGTTTCCTGTTATAGGATGTACCTTCAACCCACTCAGAACAACATAACACTGCTTATAACAGCAGACCCCATTGTCAGCTGCTCCGGGAGTGGTTTTGAGAAAAGTCCTTGTGGTCTCCTAAAGGGGAATCTTTGGCTAATCAAGACGTGCTTCCCCAAAGCCTCCTGTTTATCTTTTACTGCAGCCTCTCCAGAATAATACAGAAGAGGCCAAATCCCCTGGTCTGCACTCAGTGTATGCCAGAGTAGGCTTCTGTGTTGGAGTCAGGAATTGGCAGCTTGTGAGGCTGGGCGGTTCTGAGAATCTAGCTTATCATTGATTACCGTACCATTGCTTAGGAAAGCCAATGAACTAGTGCCAAGTTAAATATGTGACTGCTGTTTTGATGTTAATTTAGACACATACATATCTTTCACTTAAGCTTTCTGTTGATTTATCTGTTTCTAGTCTCTGACTTTAGCCTTTTCAACACAGACAAAATTTAAAAAACCAACAAACGGAAAAACCAATAAACAAAATATACATACTCTAATGAAAGAATTGGTGCACTTCTAAATCAGAAATTTATTAATCAGAAATTTAGTGATCAAGTAGTTTGTAACTTGAAAATCTTTCATAAATTTCAAACAGAATATTAAAGCAGTTTTGTTCTGTAATATTATGTGAAAGTTCTTAGATGCAGACTCCTTCAATAGAGGAATGGATTATATGTTACTTAAGACTGAACTGAGAACAGGAAGCCAATAAGAAGTGGAACTCAGGATCCAAATGCAGGCTGAGGAGAGCTCATATCCCATACTGCTGATGTAATATCCATGTAATCAGAGTGTGGACTCCATTCCTGGCCCTGATCATATGACTGTATTCTTATCTAAGTAGAGCTTATGCACTGGTAAAACAATAGGGATTGCTAGCCCCTCTCTGTAGTGACGTCTGCTGGGATCAACATCCTTGTCTGGGTACCTGTGAAACAGCCATTTCTGCATCTGCTTTTGGCTCACAAGTTCATTCAATGATGACTACATTGTCCAGCTTCTAGCTTCCCTTTCTTTGCCCCCTTTACCACTATTGTAGGGATCTGTAATCCATGAAAGTTACTATCCCTCCTCTTGGGGCCTTGAGACAAGGAATGTCTAAAGCTTTTCTTGGGCCTAGAATTCTGATATACTACATTAAATCCCACATATTTAAAGAAACTTGGCCCATTCCCAGAGTACCAAAAGACAGTACGCACTGACATTCTGATTTCTAACTGAATTTCAGAAACTGGGTTCCTATGTCAGCTTTAAGAAGGGAGAAGGTCAGGGCCTTTCTGGAAGGGCCCTGGATCACCTCTCTTATCTAAGCTCCTTTTCCTTATTTCCACATCCAGCTCTATCAAGCCCAATCTTCCCAGGGAATGGGGAACCATGGACAAATTGCAAAATAGCCTTTGTCACTTTCCCTAAACAGCTGAGCCTTGGCTCTCAGTTTTGAAAGTTAGGGCTGGCTGCTCATTTTTTATTGGTTATCTTATTTATTTACATTTCAAATGTTGCCCTCTTCCTGGTCTCCTCTCTGGAAACCCTCCATCACACCCCTCCCCTGTGCCTCTAAGAGGGTACTCCAACACCCACCCATCCACTCTCCCTCACCCCTCTAGCACCCCCCTATGCTGGGGCACCAAGCCTCTACAGCATCAAGGGCCTCCCCACCTATGGATGACAGATAAGGCCATCCTCTGCTACACATGTGGTAGGAACCATGTCTACTCTGTGATTGGTGGTTTAGTCCCTGGGAGCTTTTGGGGGGAGGGGTCTGGTTGGTTGACATTGTTGTTCTTCCTATGGGGTTGCAAACCCTTCAGCTCCTTCCATCCTTCCCCTAACTCTAATTTTTGCTTTGCTTTAACCATCTTTATTTTTCTCCTCAAAGGACTGAGGACAGAATCGTAGAAAAATACTGCAGTGGGAATAAAAGTCTGTATAAATAATAACATTTCTTGTGTTTGTGTGTGTGCGTGTGTGTGTGTGTATCCCATATACTTTCCTTAAAACTTTAAGGTGTCTTACTGTACATCATGGTAAGCAGGGTTAATAATATGTTGTTTTCATTATAATGGGTAATAATTATAAACAATATTTAAAATGTTGTGAGAGGAGAAAGTAAGTGATCCCACTAACAAAAAAGCCCACAGGACAAACCTAAATTAAGTAACTAGACTCAACCATTCAATAATGCATGCCTACTTCAATATGTCATGCTATCTTTTATAAGTATATACATTTTTATTCATAAGTTTAAGGAAGAAAAATTTGTAAAAGAAATAACATGTCAAGAGTAATCTTTGTATCCTCATCATTTATTTTTGAACATTTTCCATTTTTTTATTTTAACTAAATATTTTAGTGTTTTATAAAAAATGTTAAGCTTTTTTGATAATCTCAAACATGCGTGCTGTGTTTACATCGTTACTGCTCGTTCTCTCACCTCCAACTTCTCACACATCCCCTTCCGCCTCCCTCTCAAATTCATGACTTCCTTTTTCTTTACTTTTACATACACAGTTGCACACTTGTGTGCTTGTGCATATGTATATATTTAGTCTAGTGTGTCTGTTCGGTGTTGCTTCTGTGCCTATGTGTTTCTGGCTGACTACTTCAGCTTAACACCTCTACATCAGGTAGGGTTCTCTAGAGTCACTTATGGAATGTCTCTCTCTCTATTGAGGGAATTTATTATGATGACTTAGTCTGCAGTCCAACTCACCCAACAGGGTCAGCTGTGAATGGGAAGCCCAAGAATCTAGTAGCTGCTCAGTGCTAGGAAGCTAGTTGTTTCGACTGGTCTTCTGTAATGCAGGTTCCAACAGATGTGCTAACAAGTAAGTGCAAGCAGTCGAAGAAGGATGAATCTTCCTTCTCCCATTGTCCTTATGTAGGCCTGCAGCAGAAGTTGTGGCCTAGATTAAAGCTGTGTAGCACCATGCCTAGTTCCAGAACTTGTTTTGTTGGAGGCTAACCTTGAACTCAGAGATGTGCTTGTCTCAGTCTCTTGGGATTAAAGGCATGTATTACCTTGCCTGGGCCTAAGCTTTTCATAGCCACTGTGCCTCAAGATTTCCATGTCAAAATCCAGGTCAGAAACCTGTATCTTCTAGCCTCAAGATCTGGATCACAGGTGTGCCCTCGATTTTTGGATTGTAGTTCATTCCAGATATAGTCAAGTAGACAACCAGGAACAGCCATACAATCTTTGAGGAGGCTTGTTGCTGGAGAAGCCTAGCTCTGATGGTTTGAATATGCTTGGCCCAGGGAGTGGCATTATTAGGAGGTGTCACCTTGTTGAAGCAGGTGTGGCCTTGTTGGAGGAAGTGTGTCCCTGTGGGTGGGGTATTAAGACCCTCATCCTAGCTGCCTGGTCAGTCTCCTACTAGCTGCCATCAGAAAGAGATGGAACTCTCAGCCTCTTCTACACCAGGCCTGCCTGGACACTGCCATGCTCCTGCCTTGATGATAATGGATTGAATCTCTGAACCTTTAAGCCAGACCAATTAAATGATGTCCTTATAAGAGTGGCCTTGGTCATGGTGTCTGTTCACAGCAGTTAAACCCTAACTAAGTCTCTCCCTCTCCACAGTCCCCTGTTGCCCTTTGATCTTTATCTAAGGGTATATAGAATTAGTAATCTCATTTAAATGTTACAAATTGGGTAATCCTCTTTCTAGATTTTGAAACTAGAGGGAAACAATACTTCCCTTGTGACACAAATCTGTTTTATAAAAACAATCCATTTGGGAAGAAACTGTAGACTAAACTCTTGGAGATTTCACATGAATCCATCAGAAGATTCAGGCTTGACTATAAAACGGGATATAGCAGACCTTCTCCAAAAGTCCACAAATATTTGAACTTGAGCCTGTCATGTACAAATTTTGTCTTAGTTGTTCTTATTAAAAGGATTGTGATTTGTGGTAACACAGAGGACAAAGTGTGTTTTGGCATATAGAAGCTCCTGTCTGACAATTTGGCATGTCTAAGAGAGCAGGACCTTGGTCTTCATTCCATTGCATTTTTCACCCAGTATCATTCCTGAGATAAAGGCAATTAATAGTTGCTAAAAGCAGGCTTTCTAAGAGCAGTTATTAGACTTTCTCTTAATTTGTATAATATTAATTTTTAAGGTTTAATAGCATGAAAATGATGGAAACAACACTTTTACAGATATAAAGCAGTAGTGCTGAAGCTTAAGCTCATGATATGTTCTATGACAAACCAGAGTCAGCAAGGCAGGTAGCTAACAAGATTGTGTTCAATATGGACTTGAAGGTAGACATACCATTTAATAAAACTATCATGATTATTATATATGCTATTCTTAATAAATGTTTCAGTGCAGCAAGATGATAGGCTAGCATTTAAAAATATCAGTATTTCTGCAGGTTAAAGAAAAATTTATTTCTCCCTCTTAGTGTATAACACATTATATTGTATATGTGTGTGTTTGTTGTATATATATATATGTGTGTGTGGGTGAGTATATTTTTGTGTGTGTGGTGTGTATTTGTCTGTGCATGTGTGTGTTTCTGTTCATGCTTGTGTGTGCATGTGAGCATGTGCATGTGTGTATGTGTTTGTATGTGTGGTGTGTTTATTTATGTGTGGATGTGTGGATTTGTGTGCATGTGTGCATTATGGGCACTTGCATATGAGTGCTTGTGAAGGGCAGAAGAGGACCTGGAGATGAAGGTAGTTGTGAGCAGCCCAATATAGATTCTGGGAACCGGCCTCTGGTCCTCTGAAAGAAGAGAGAATGCTACTAACCTCTGAGGAATCTTTCTATCTCCTAACTATTTTGTTTTTGAGAAATTGTGTCATACTTGACTTTAGGTTACTTTGGAGATTATGCAGCATTCATTTAACATTAAGTGATTATAAAAGGCAGTTTAGAAAATATGTAAAACATCTGTTAAAATTTTTATACTTTCTATACTTTCTTCCAGCATGAAAAAAATGATAAATATTGCATTAGCTTTCTACCACTACAATGGATTATCTGAAATAATAAACTTGCAAAGAGCAAATATTTAAGATGGGAGAGTCCTGCTCATGATTTAGCAGACCCTGTGCTTAGATAGAATATCATAGCAAGAACATGCGGTTGTCAGGAGCTAGAGAGCAAAAGAGGATAAGGAGGAGACCACCCACTCCCTGCAGGGGATGCCAAAAATACCTAATAACATTTCGCGAGTCCTTCTTCCCAAAGAGTCCAGCATCTGCTAATTCTAGCACCATAGGTACCAACTGTATGACAGGCCTGTGAGGCCCAGTGATGATATAGCTCATGAGTTACGTGGGTCAGAGCCCATTCATTTTTCAAGTAGAAATCAAATAGCTGTTTTCAGTAATTCAGGGTCATTTTACCTTGTCCTTGACATCTTTCTGTTCTTCTAATTGATAACATCTTCAAATTCTAGATAGACATGAAATTCAAGGGCAAAAATAGACAACAGTTCTAGACTTTCTTGGGACAATATGATAGTCCTTAGAAACGACTACTTGGCCACACTGCCACATGCACTTGCAGGCAAGGGCAGGACATTCAGTCTAGGTTCTAAATGAATACTGGCTTGCATTTTTATTAGTGTGAAAGATATTTCATGATGATTATAGCTATTATAGCAATACCACTAGTTTTATTTTTTAAATCCACATGATTTTATACAAAATCAAAAAAGATCCTTGAAAAATATTTTTATTGGGGCTGGAGAGATGGCTCAGTGGTTAAGAGCACTGACTGCTCTTCCAGAGGTCCTGAGTTCAATTTCCAGCAACCACATGGTGGCTCACAACCATCTGTAATGGGATCTAATGCCCTCTTCTGGTGTGTCTGAAGAAAGCAACAGTGTACTCACATACATGAAATAAATAATATTTTTTTAAAAAAATATTTGTACCCCTCTCCTTGTGAAAATCTTCTAATGTTCATTAGACCATGTTACAAATAGATCTTATTTTTGTAACTTTTAAATGTTAAGATGACCTTTCTCAAAGCTAGCTAGCAAAAAAAAGAGTTACAATTATTTTACTGCCTATGCTTATATTTTGTTATTCCTTCATGGTTCATAATAACTTAATATGTGGAGTGGCCATTTTGCTGTAGGAGAACATAACTGAAATTAAATGCATTTTTTATTTTTTTTAAATTTGAGTAGCATATAAAGTAATAGATTTCTCCTTGTTAAAGAAGAACAATTTATTTTTATTTGAGGTGTATATATGAGTTTCTACATATATGTATATGTATTGAACAAGTGTCTACGCCTGAAGGACTAGTAGCTGTTGGATCCCCTAGACCCCCTGAAGTGACAGGCAGTATGGGACACTCTGTATTATCCCTCTGCAAGAACATCAAGTGCTTTTAGCTGCTGAACCAAATGGCCAACCATGCACATGGACCCTCTTGTTAATCTATTTTCTCCCTTTAAATAGCTGTCTTTCCATGGTTTCCACGACGTTCCCCCCTCTCCTGTCCTTTAAGACCTCGCCCTATTCTTCCATGGTCTCATTCCTATCTCATGGCCTATGCCCTTGGATAGAATTTCAAATCTGGATTCAACATGTGCAGGAACATATGAAGTATTTCTTTCTGAGTCTGGTTTCTCTCTCTTAACATCATGATCTTCAGTTCTATTCATCTACCCTCAGATTTCATTTCATTATCTTTTGGCAGCTGAAAATTTCTAGTGAGTATGAATCCCATTTTCTTTATTTATTTATCTGATGTTGGACACCTAGGCTGATTGTTTCTTAACAACAGGGAAAAGTGCTGTAAGAACTATGCATATGTACATATACCTGCCGTGTGTTGATTTACAATCTTTTGATTATGCATCCAAGAGTAGTACAGCTGTGTCATATGATCAGCCTATTCAAGGTTTTTGAGGAAAAAAAATACATCTAATTGATTTAAGATGGAATTGCACAGTAATTTTAAGTTTGATTTATCAAATTACTAAGACTATTGAAATATTTGTAGATATTTATTGGTCATTTGTTTGAAATTATTTGAGGACTGTCTACTTAGCCCATTTATTGATTACATGATTTGAAGTTTTCCTTGGTGTTTAAATTTTGTATTTCTATATATATTCAAGATACTAATCTTCTATCTCATATATAGCTAGCATACAGTTTGTCCTTTCTTGTAATCTAATGGATCAATTTGGGAATTATTTCCTATACTACTGATGCTCATGTCAAAAAGCCATGAGTCTGCTGATGTCTTAAAGTGTTTCATGTATGCTTTTGTCTAGCCTTTTAGAGTCTTGGCTCTTTGATCTATTCTGACTGGGTTTGTGTGTGGGGGGGTATTGTGAAAGTATTGAATCTACTTTTATTATTCTTCATATTAAAATCCAGCTTTCTTGGGACCATGGATTGAGTAGGTTGTCTCTCTTCCAGATATAATTTTAAACAGCTTTGCTGCAAATTTAGTTATTGTACCTGTATGGATTCATTTCTTAGTTCTCTATTTGTTGTGTTATAGTCTATTGTTTGTGGCATACCATCCAGTCCTTGCTATGTCTCTGTAATATAATTTGAGGTTAAATAATATGCTTCCAGCACTGATCTTTCTGATTAGAATTGCTTTGACATTTTGTCATCCTCTGTGCCTCTGTATGAATTTTAAGACCGTGATTCTAAATTTGTGAAAAAAAATCATGATTGGAGTATTTATTGGATTGGATCAAACCTACAGATTATTTTATAGTAACAATTCCAGATTAAAAAGAGTACTACTGTCTATCCCTGAGCATGTGGTTTCTTCCAATTTTCTAGTGTTTTCTGTTTATTTCTTTGGTAACATAAAATTGTCATCATAAAGGTTTTTCAACTTCTAAGATGAATATACTATTAGAACTTATATTTATCTGTTTATTTGAAACTATTGTGATTACGAATTCTCTGGTGATTTTTTTCTAGACAATTTTATTACTGCTTTATAGAAAGACTACTGATTTGTCTGTGTTCAGTTGTCCTCTACTGATTTGTTAAAAGTGTTTATTAGGTCTAAGAATTTTATTTTAGAGACTTTTAAGTATGTAATTATGTTAATTGTAAATGTAGACACTTTACTATTTGAAATCTTTTAATTTCTTTGTTGCTGTTGTTGTTGTTGTTGTTGCTGCTGCTCTAGATAAAACTATGAAAATTGCATTGAAGAAGAGGGGTGGGAGTGGCTACCCTTGTCATAATCTGATATTAGAGACTACACATATTTCTTCCATTTAATATAAAGTTGGCTCTAGTTTACTGCATATATAGATATATATTACAAATTACATATTATTTATTTTTAAACATACTTTTATATCTTATATACATTTATATATTTTGTGCTTAATTTTATAAGAATATATCATATATAATTATATTTAATTATATATATTAATCTATATAATTATAGAGTGTACATACTATTGATTGAGTTATATTTCTTCTACTGTTCATCTCTTCTAGGCTTTTATTACAGAAAGACTTAAAAGAATGTTAAAGGCAACTTCTACAACTAGTGCATGGTCATGTGATTTCTGTTCTTGTTTAGTTATACAAAATAGTACACTGATTGACTTGCATACATTTAGCTGAATTGTCACTGCATTGCTGAAATTAAGCCAACTTGGTGACAATGTATGAGTTCCTTAATATATTCTAGGATTCCATGTACAAGGTTGGGAATCATTACATCTATGTTTATTAAGGAAGCTGTCTATTGTTTTCTTTTAGTTGTACCCTTGTCTGGTTTTTATATCAAGGTAACACTGTCTCATAAAATAAGTTTAGTAGTGTTCTTTGTGCTGTTTTTTGGAACAATTTGGAGGGTATTGGTATTACTTTTTCACTGAAGATTTGGTATAATTTGGCAGTGAATATACCCAATCCTAGATTTTCTTTGTGAAGAGACTTTTGCATTAATCTTGTTGCTTCCTCTGATTAACTTGATAATGGATTTGCCCAAATTTTCTCAATGTTTCAGATTTTTCGTATATACACTTTAATTGTAAAACTTAATATTCCTCTTAAATGGAAAGTTTATCAATGTTTATACTTACTTTTTTTAATTTATATATTTTCACTGTTTCTTTTAATCAAGCTTGATCAGGAGTTAGTTGCTCTTATTTATCTATACAAAAATACTCTTTTTATTTATTGTTTCTTTTAAAGTCCATTTGGCAAGTTTTTAAACTTGATCTTCATTTTCCCAACACTCTCCATTTTAGTATTCCACTATTTCATGCTTGTCTAAGGTTGAATTATTCATTTGGGTTTGTCTTAGTCAGGGTTTCTATTCCTGCACAAACATTATGACCAAGATGCAAGTAGGGGAGGAAAGGGTTTATTGAACTTACACTTCCATGCTGCTGTTCATCACAAAAGGAAGTCAGGACTGGAACTCAAGCAGGTCAAGGAGCAGGAGCTGATGCAGAGGCCATGGAGGACACAAACACATCACCAATAAGCCTCGACCCTTACTTCCTTATTCACTCCCAAGATCTAAATAACTTTACAAGTCCCACATTCTTTAAAAATTCTTACATATTAACATTTCTGTCCCTTTTAAACATCCAATCTCTTAAAATTCAAAATCTTTAAAAATTCAGTCTCTTAACTGTGGGCTCCACTAAAATACCTTCTTTCTTCAGGAGGGAATATATATCAGGGCAAAGTCACAATCAAAAGCAAAATCAAATTCCAACCATCCAATGTCTGGAATCTACTCATGGTCTTCTGAATTCATCCAAGGGTTTGAGGCACTTCTCGAGCTCTGGCCTTTGCAGCACACACGGCTCCAGATGCCTGTACTCCACTGATGCTGCTGTTCTTGGTGGTCATCTCATGGTACCGGTATCTCCAAAACACTGCTGTCTTCTGCTGTAACTAGGCTCTACAAACAGCTTCTCATAGACTCTCTTCATGGTGCCAAGCCTCACCTCCTTTGCATGACCCCTTCAATCCTGGGCTGTCAGTGAAACTGAGGCTGCACCTTCACCAATGGCCTTCCATGGCCTCTCACAGTGCCCAGGCCTCAGCTGCTCTTCACAACTCCTTCATGACTTCAAAACCAGTACCACCTGGGTAACTCCTACACATTACCAAGTTCTGCCACAACACAAGGTACAACCTTGGCTATCTCTGGAACACAGCTGCTTTGTGCTCTCAGAAAACATTTCCCAGAAGATGTCACCTCAGTGATGCTGGTCTCTTCTTAATCACTGCTAATATCTTAGCTCCAGCTAACCAGCATCAATAGCCCAGCAATGTAAAGGTTTTGCTTTAGTAGTTCTAGTATCTTGTTAATCACAGCTGATTTCTTCAGCCAGCTAACCAAAACCACAGAATCTTAAATCAAACTAGCAATGACCCTGATAAGAATCTTTAATCTTCCCTCTGAAATTTCACAAGCCAGGCCTCCATCTTCTGTATTGTTCTCAACATTATCTTCCAAGCTCCTACACAACATCCCACAAAGCTCTTAACACCGAATGGATCTTCTAGCCCAAAGTTCCAAAGTCCTTCCACAGTTCTCCCCAATACATAGTCAGGTTGTCACAGGTATACGCCACTTCACTGGTACCAATTTGTCTTAGTCAGGGTTTCTATTCCTGCACAAACATTATGACCAAGATGCAAGTTGGGGAGGAAAAAGTTTATTGAACTTATACTTCCATGCTGCTGTTCATCATGAAAAGAAGTCAGGACTGGAACTCAAGCAGGTCAAGGAGCAGGAGCTGATGCAGAGGCCATGGAGGAATGCTGCTTACTGGCTGGCTTCCCCTGGCTTGCTCAGCCTGCTTTCTTATAGAACCCAAGACTACCAGCCCACAGATGGTACCACTCACAGGGGGCCCTCCCCCCTTGATCATTAACTGAGAGAATGCCTTACCTCTTGATCTCATGGAGGCATTTCCTCAACTGAAACTCCTTTTTCTGTGAAAACTTCAACTTGTGTCAAGTTGACACACAAAACTAGCCAGTACAGGTTATTTAATGTGTCCTATTTTCTTTAATATAACAGCTATAATCATAAACTTTCCTCTTGGAAATGTTAAAGCTATATCATAAACATACTGGTAAGTTGTACTTTTATTTAATTATAAAAATGTTTAATCTTGTTTCCTGATTTTTTTATGTCATACAGGTCATTGAAAAGTCTATTGATATGTCATTTCATATTTGTGTTAGAGTTTTGTTTTTCTTGATAGCAATTTCTAGTTATATTATACCAAAATCTGATAAGATTCAGAAAATGATTTTAGGTTTATGTGTGTGTTTGTTAATTCTTGCATTCTCACCTATAATGAGGTAGTTTTAGAGAAGCCTCCCTAGACTAATATGCAGAATGTGTCTCCTATGTCTTCTGGATAGAATAGTCTGTCCTTTAAATATGTGTGATCTCTGACATAGTTAAATCAAAATGTCTTTGTAGATTTTTAGTTTGGATAACCATCTGAAGAAGACAAAAGATTGTGAAAGTCACCCTTTATTATTTTATATTGTTCTGCATAACTCTTTATGACTATTAGTATTTGTTTGGTGAAACCAGAAGCCATAATGTTTGGAACATCTCAATTCATAAAAAGATTTTTAAGTTTTTTATAATTTATTCTCATGATGATTTTTCCCATTATTGATATTTAGTGGCTTCCTTTATTTCTTCTTAGGAATTTGTTCTTGAAGTCTCTTTCTTCAACTGTCAGAATTCTAGTCCCACTTGTTTTCTGCTTTCATTCACATGATAGAGTAGATTCTTTCCATTCTATGACTCTCGGTTTATGAATGCCTTTGCCTGTGAGGTGGGTTTCTCAGAGGTAACATGTTTTGGTTATAGTTTTATATATACGTGTTTATGCACCCATACAATTTTTGAAACTTTCATATATGTATATATATTTATACATATACATATATATGATGAACATCAGTACATTTTTTTTCTCTTTATATAGTCTCATCTTTTTCCATTATCCTATTGAACCTCCTTCCACCCACAGAGAATGTCCTCCCTGCTCCAATGACCTCCTCCTCTTCCTCCTCCTTCCCCCCTCTCTGTGTCTCTCTGTGTCTCTCTGTCTCTGTCTTTGTCTCTCTCCGTCTCTTTGTTTCTCTCTTTCTGTCTGTCTCTGTCTCTGTCTCTCTCTCTTTCTCTATCTCTCTCTGTCTCTGTGTGTGTGTGTGTGTGTGTGTGTGTGTGTGTGTGTGTGTGTGTGTGTGAGTTTTGCTGACAAGAAAATGGGTGATAAATTACTTACTCTATTTTTCATTTAGATATTATTTTTAATTTAGTATTTTTTTCTTTTAGGGGATAGCATTTTTATTTCTTGAGAAGTGTTTACTAATTTTGATTTTTTTTCTGATTGGTTGGATTACTATCTCTTCTTGCCTTTTTTCTCTTCAGTATTAGGGATGGGTTTGTTTTTTGTGTTGGTTATGACAGTCTTCTTAGCATGTCTATTCTTTCATGAAGTTTACACTTTTTGCAATCTCCTAATTACGAAGGCAGGCCTTGTCTTATGTTTCCTGTCTGTGTAAGATATTGTTTAACAATCTTGTGTGATTTTGGCTTGATGAATCTTATTAGCTTGATTTTATGATTAAATTGAAATATTTTTATTTTTCCATGAATTTTAAACATTGCTTTTTTGTATATGGTAATGTTGTTTGATATTTTCTCTCTTGTAGGATTTGAAATGTTTCATTCTATGATCCTCCGACTTTTGGGGTTGCTAATGGAAGATCTTTTATTCTCCTGGTATATCTGCCTTTGTAGGTAAGTTAGTGTTTTCCTTTGTGGATTTTAATATTGTTTCTTCACTTCGTAGTTTTGATTTGTTGACTATGATACACTGTGAGGTTTGTTCCTTTGGTCATGTTTATTTAATTTTATAATACCTCATATGTTTGTATACCTATTTCTTTCCTTAAAATTGAAAAAATATTTTAATTTTTGGGAAGCATTGCTTTTAATTATTAAAGTTTTAATAAATCAAAAATATAAAATACACAGTTTTTTTTTTCTCATGATGATGATAGAAGATTTTTTTTTTTATTTTTTTTTTCCTCCTTTTTTATTTTTGATACTTTATATACATTTCCAATGTTTCCCCTTTTCTGAGTCTCCTCTTTGTATACCCCCCATCCCCTCCCCAACCCGCCTCTAGAAGGGAATTCCACCTCCCACCCCACCCCCCGTCCACCCATCCCCATTTTCCCGCCTTGATATTCCCCTTTACTGAGGCCTCTAACATCCTCAGGCCCAAGGGCCTTTCGTCTCTCCCTGATGGCCATCGAGGTCGTCCTCTGCCACATATGTGGTCCAAACCATAAGTCCGTCAATGTGTATTCTTTGGTTGGTGGTCC
>CM052709.1:2237268-2286015 GCA_028551405.1 Uromys caudimaculatus
TTCCGATCCATGAGCATGGCAGATCTTTCCACCTTCTGAGGTCTTCTTCGATTTCTTTCTTCAGAGACTTGAAGTTCTTGTCATACAGATCTTTCACTTGCTTGGTTAGAGTCACACCAAGATACTTTATATTGTTTGTGACAATTGAAATACACAGTTTTTAATGAGAACCCTTATCCTCTTAGTTAATATTCTTAGCATCCAAAAGGAATTCATATTAATGCACTAATGTTATTCTCCTAACGATATCACATGGGTGGAAACTTTAGCTTGTTTTTTCAGTATTATTCTTTTTTAAGTTTATTATTCTGTCATATATATCAATTGCTGGTTCTCCTCCTCCCATCCCTCCCCTTTATCCCCCCCTATCCTCTCCTTCCATTAACCCCCTCTCACCCAGATCCACTCTTCTCTCATTTCCTGTTTTCCTTCAGAAAAGAAGGGCAGGCTTCTGTACGATATCAAATGAATTTGGCATAACAAGATTCAATAAGACCAGGGAAAAACTCTTATAGCAAGGCTAGACAAGGCAACCCAGTAGGAGGAAAAGGTCCCAAGAGCATGCCAAAGAGTCAGAGACACCCAGCGTCCTCTGTTCGAGATCCAACAAAATTCCCAAACTAAAAAAATCATAGCATGTATGAAGAAGGCCTAGCATAGACCCATATAAGATCCATGGTTTCAGCTTCAGTTTCTGTGAGCCCCTTTGCGCTTTGCTTAGTTGATTCTTTGGACTGTGTTCTCCTGGTATCATCCTGGTGTCCTTGTCCTCTCTGACTCCTATAACCCTTCTTTCCCCCTCTTCTTTGGAGTTCCCTGAGATCTAACAAATACTTGGCTTTGGGGCACTTTATCTGCTCCCATCAACTGCTAGAAGAAGCCTCTCTGAAGACAATTGGGTTAGGTACTGATATGAGTATAGCAGAATATTATTAGGATTTATTTATCTATCTATCTATCTATCTATCTATCTATCTATCTATCTATCTATCTATCTATTTATTTATTTATTTATCTGAAGTGTATAGTTCTACCCTAGGTCTCTGAGTCATTCAGAGTCCAGTTCCTGGCCATCTGGGAGTATCAGTCATAAGCTCCCTCTCATGGGTGGACCTCAAGTCAGACCAGTCATTGGGTGGCCACTCACAGAAGCTCTGAGCCACCATTGCCCTCGCACATCTTACAGGCAGGACTGGTTGTGTGTCTAACGTTTTGTGGCTGCGTTAGTGTCCACTGTGAGCCTTCCCTGGGTACAGAAGATGGCAAGTTCAGGTTCTAGGTATTCCATTACAAGGAATCCTTTCTATGTCCACCATTATAGGTTCAAGCAGTTACAATTGCACTAGGTTTCCAAATGTCCCTAAAAGACTACCTATTCTAATCATTTCTCTTCACACTCTCTCCTTCCATCTCCTTCTCCTCTACTTGATTCATCCTGTTCTCATCCCCACCTGCCCCCAATTTACTCACACACACACAAAAATCTACTTTATTTTTCCTTCCTAGAGAGATCCATGCACACCACACACACACACACACACACACACCATGCCTCTCTTCTTCATCTAATTCATTTGATCTAAATCCCTCTATTCCATGGAATTGGAGCTTGTGTCTCGGGTGGCAACCAGAGTCCTTGGATCTCGGGCTCAGCTACTTCACTGCACTTTGGATATGGTGTTATGTTATATTTGCTCTCAAACCCTTATGCTTTTCTATGCTTGTCTCAGGCCATTGTTGATTCTTCTGCTGTGTTCCTTGACTGACTGAGGTGTTCATCTCTACCATTTGATTGTTGTAAAATGTCAGGTTCCTTTCTGAGTTCTTTCATGCCATTGACTTCTTCATGTATCTTTATTATATATTGTCTCATCCCATTTTTCTGGTTTTCCTGACTTTCTTTATCAGATCTATATTGGGTTGAATTTATCTTTTTACATGTATTTACCTACTTAGTATTTGGATAGGGTAGAGAAATGGAATTTTGCTCAGATATGTTTTCAGAACAAAGGACATTAACTCTAAGAACCCCAATGTACTGAATGGACCAATATTTTCTGATACTTTAACCTCATATACTATTAAAGAATTTGTCTTGACAATTTTCTAATTAAATCACTTCATATACCTGCATATTATTATACACATATTCTTAGTTGGTTAGGGGTTGAAAATTACAGAAGACAATCTCTGTCTCCACAATATTTGTAAATTTATTAATACCATGGCTGGACCCAATGCAAATTGGTAGATCAGACAAAAACATTTCTAATGAAGTAAATGTATCAAAAAGAATAAACCAAAAAGTTTAAATGGTGAAGAAGAACAGCATTGAATACATAGAATTAGTTTGTGGTATCCAAAGAATATTAAAACAGTGTTATTGTTGGTTCACCTTTGTTAATTGTATCAAACAATACGGGACACAGTAGCGTTTCCCACCATATTTATCAGTTTCTTTCATTCTACTCTCAGTGTACTTCCTATTTGAACTAGTAAGCTTCCAATCACCAAGTCACCTAAGAGAGATTGACTTAAAGGACAAAATATAAATTTGGGTACAAGATATAAGAGATCTCAGCCCATGATTGCTCTTAAGCTTGTGCCATAATAGGACAACATGGCAAAAGCACATGGCCAAAAACCTGTGCTCTCATTGTGGTGGCTAGAAAGGAAAAAATAATAATTTGTATCTTAAATCACCAACCTTAAATCAACATTCCATTAAGGGGTAAATTCATGAATGAATTTTTCCCGTGATTATTTCACAGTCCCAATGATGTAATCATCTTACAAGGGCTCCACTTCTGTTTGCTCCACTGAGGATCAAGCCATCAGAACATGGGATTTGATAAATAATTCAAGTACAGATTATAACACATCCCAGGGACATAATCATTCTATCTTTATGTTCCTATTTCTGCATTTAAGCTTTCACAACAATTTATTGGCAATAATCCCTAACATAAAATTTTAATAAAAATAAAATAAAAATAAAAATGTCTGATTAGACTACTTCCTGGTTTTCTTTTTCCACTCTACAGCATTTCGTTCAAATCGTATTCTTTGCTCTGGGCCATTTCCCTTCATCTACTCTTGATGTGACGGCTTGTTTTTCATAGGAGCAATAATCTTTATGCTAATCCACCCTGTTGACTGGATTCTAAAATAAAAGTCTGGTTCTAGTTAGTTATAAAAATCATTTCAGATACAGACTTCATATATAGATATAGTCCCATCTGTGCTGCAAGACTATGTGTGCATGTTATCATTATTAAAAAGCAGCATCAACACTAAGACAGGTGTTAGAAAAAAAAGATTCCGTTTTGTTTCTTCACACCTATTGGAAATGTTTACCCGCATGTGCTCTTGAACAGGTTCCGGGAGTCTGCTATGTCTCTGAGGAGTCTTCGGTCTCAAGCCCTCACTCTACATTATGGTGCATTAGAACAAAAGACCAAACAAATTCTTCTCTCATAGCTAGTAAGTAGATTGCTATATGCACCTAGGTCTACTTCCCTATTAGATATGCAGATACCTTCTGCTAAAAAACAAACAAAAGAACAAACAAACATAACAATGTTTCCTTACCTTACGTTAAAATTTATGGGTGCTACAATGTCATATCAGTGTACACCCGGCATGTTCAGCACCTGACTTTCCAGTGTGTGTGGTGTGCATCTCTGCTAAGCTGAACCACTTGTTAACCTCTCTGTAACCCTAGTTCTCTGTGTGAAATGCATCCACCTTCTTGTCTTTAGCAGACGTGACACCATTTAACTTTCATGGACTCTGCTTGAAGCTCATTTTGCTTCCTTGGTGGGACATGCTCCTACACCTTCATCTTTCCTGGCAATAGCCAGCTTCCAATATTTTTAAGCTTTGACTGCTGGCAGTGTTTAAGTCACATCCTTCTGTCTTCAGTTGAGCAAATTAATAGGAAAAATCTAACCCAGTCTTCTGTCATTTGTCTCTAATGGGGAGTATACATAAAAGTATTTCCTGCCAAGCATAGGAAGCTTGACACTATCCTCACTGCCAACCCACCAACAAAACTCATGGGCAATCTCTTGTGGCTCCAATCTCAGGCCATTTTGAACCTGTGTTAGAGTCATCCTGATTGCTTGTAAGACTTCGTTAATTGAATCAAATGTTTCTGGATTCTCTCAGAGGTGTGTGTGTGTGTGTGTGTGTGTGTGTGTGTGTGTGTGTGTGTGTGTGTGTGTGTTCATCTGAGTCACATTGTTATGTGATTTATTTTAATCCTGCATTTACTAGTAACTAAAAGAAGAGTGAAAAATGTCACCCTTTTCTGACATATTTTTTGGCCAGTTTAAATGGGATGACCCCATTATAAAAGAAGAAGGCAATACAGCTACTGGCAGTTAATTTTACATATCTTCACTCTGTATCTAGCACCATTCAGTATTGAGTGTGTTTCTAGTATATGCCCCTTACAATTATTGCATTTCTCTATATATTTCAAATTACAATTTTATTATAAAATAGCTTGCATTATATTCTGCACTTAAGCTTTACCAAGAAAAACGATTTTTATACTTTCAAGAGTATTCAAAGTGCCTTTTAAGATAACACAGTAGAGAATATCAGAGTGTCTCACACTGAGTCCTATCCTGAAAGGATGAAGTGACACCAAGAATCACCACACTGCCTCCTTTTTAAACAAAATTCTCTATGCATACACAATCTAATAGCACAGGAAGAGTTATAGTCAGCTATAAAGCCTGTATCCGAGGTCAAATTTCATGACTAAGTGAAACTAGGCTTTTCGTAATTATCAGTTCATCCAGCATGAGGAAGGCAGATTCTTGGCCTTCTGAAAAAACCATTTATCAATTTGATATTTTATTACTGGAGGAAATATTTATTTTATGCAACTACTTGGAATATTTTTATCCAACTGTACTTATAGTTTTCTTGTTTTCAATGGATTTTGAATTGCTGCTGTTCACCAGGGCATTGACTGTATGGATACCACTGAATTCGAGCATTATTGAGTGTCTTCTCTACTCTTTTAGTCACTCAGGCGTCTCCTTTTGTCACAGAAGGGGCTTAGGAAATTGAAACTTAACTTATTGCATTGAATTCTCTTTTACAGATTTTTTAATTAACATTTCTCTTCGTTGACTACAGTTTAATGCTTGGGAAATTCACATGCTTTGTATAATCAGCCTATCATTGGTATTGTTGTTACCAGAATTTTAATAGTTGATCTCTTTTTGTGAGAACAAAGTCCCCTCTTCCAGCTGGTTTGACATATACAGTACACCACTGTGGAGCCTTTTGTCCTGCTGAGAAGTTAGGTGTTGGAAATTATTCCTAAACATAATGCTATTCACTCCTCCTTAATCACACACTTTCAGTATCTGACTACTACCACACTACTACTTTACTTGTGGCTTCTAAAATCAGTCTTTTTATCTATTTTAGATTGCAATGAGATTTTGTGATTTCTGTGATTGACATACTGAGTTTGATGTCCCGCAGTGCACCAGGTCCACAGCATTGACATTATGATTTCCGTTTTCAGTGTTTTTACAGGATCCCTCCGTGAATGTTGAATGAATGAGTGACTCTTGTGCTATCTCTTGGGCTCTTGTCCTTCTGTTGGTGTCTCTTGTCAAACTTTGATGTCATAGTTTTTTTTAACCTTATATCTTATTGTATTTAAAATATGAACAAATGCTCGAAAACCCAGCCACTGGGGTAAAGGTTAACAACTGAACTGTTATTTGTATCTGCTGAGAGAGGGAAAATCTGTTTTCTCTGGTGGAATAATCCTGGGTATATTAAATACCCAGAAATAGGTGACCAACAAGCAATGGATGTGTATGGGGGGGGGGGCTTTTATTTGATTGCAGTTTTGCATTGTTTTGGATTTGGTTTTTAGTGTTGTATTTTTCTCTAGGCTTTGTTTTAATAGGTTGTTGTTGTTGTTGTTGTTGTTGTTGTTGTTGTTGAGAAAGAACTTTAAGTTGTATAATTTATAAATGGAATTTTAGCACTATACCCAACCAAAATATCATTTTAAATCTAAAACAAGCAACTCAAGATGTATGTTTACCTTCATTACATCTGATAAATAAAATCAAAATCTACATTTTAAGCTTTTAGGAATAATTTAAGACAATTGTGAGGTTTGCAGGAGGCATACCATGTCACCCAGCATGTCCAAGAAACCATTGCACGAGATACATACATAAGAACTATGTAACCCCTTCCCCCCACACATACCCTTCTTCTTTCTCTTGGGTGCATTCTCTCCCCATGTGTCTTAGCTACATTTCAATTGATGTAATGAGACACCATGACCAAGGCAACTTATAAAGGAAAGAATTTATTTGGGAGTTACAGCTTCAGATGGTTAGGGTCCAGTCCATGATCATCATGATGCAAGCTAACTCAAAATGGTGTCTGCTTTAGAAACCCCAAAGGGTGCTCCAACCTCCCCAATTGATAGGCTTCCTCACACAAATACCAGAGCATCTTCCATGACAGCTCTGTCAACTAGGAACCAAGCATTCCAATATATGAGACTATGGGGACAGTGTCTTCCAAACCCAACCCTCCTTACCCACTCAGTAATACATGATTGTAACTACCTTTGTCTGTGGATCATTATGTTAGCCTTAATTGTCACCTGAACTGAATTTAGAGTGATTTAGGATACAAACCTCTGAGCATATCTGTGTCAGCATTTTCAGGGAGGACTAAGTGAGTTGCGATGACCCTTCTGCAAATGAGCAGGAACATTTTATCTACTGAACAAACTGAAAGAGAAAAGAAAACAGACAGCATTTGTCTCTCCTTACTTTCCAAATGTGGATTCAGTGTGGCCATCTCTCTCACATTTCTGCTACTGCATCATAATTAACTTGGCTCTCAAAATGTTGTCCAAAATAAACCATCCACTTCCTAATATACTTTGACCAGGTGTATTGTCAAAACAATAAGAAAAGCAATTGAGAGTATCTACATATCTATCATTGTCTGTGCAACCACCTATCTACCCGGTATTTCTCTTCTTTGAGTTACTGGTAAGCATTATTTAATCTTTTGTTTGCAATCATAACAAAAGCAAATATATTGTTTCTTCTTTCTTCTTTCTTGTTCTTGTTCTTATTCTCGTTCTCGTTCTCGTTCTCCTCCTCCTCCTCCTCCTCCTCTTCCTCTTCTTCTTCTTCTTTTACTTCTCATGTTGTTAATTGAGGCATTCCTGTTTCAGTGTGTTGTTATTTCTGCTGGTCTGTAACTGTCTCTGATGCTGCTGCTATCAAGGGGTTTATGTTATGGTAAATTGGAACTGTGTGATTATATTAGATGGCATCTTGACCATAGGTAGACCACATTGTCTGTGGTGTGTATATGTTCCCCACATTCTTACATGGTATGGAAATAATGTAATGACAAAGGATTAAGATGTGATAAGAGTAAGCCTTCCCAGAGTTATTAATTCAGGGCTAACAAAGAGGACTTATCAGAAAGTTGTGAAGCATATAGGTAGGCTGGTCTGACTTAAAGATGACTTTGTAAGTCTGTGAGCACTGACACCTGTATCTTTGACTCAAGTATGAGATAACTAAATAATATACACTGTACACATAAGCAATGTAGAAATTGGTTCTTAGGAGATGGACAATATGTAGACAACTATTATGTAGAATGAAGTTGACATATCAGGTTACAGAAATAGACTTTTACAAAGGCAGAAATAATACAAAACTAGAAGAGGGACAGTGGATAAAAATATTATGAAGAAAGGAGTGAAAAACCAATATATTTAGAGAAGGAGGAAGGGAGGAAGAGCTTGACAGCCCCTCTCTTCAGAGTAATAAGAGGAGTGCCTCCAAGGTAGGAAGTTAAGCATCACAATACCATCAACACTGAAGAAATGCAAGCTATGAAAAATGATGTTTTGCTGGGTTTGTTTTTATCCTTCTACTTTTATATAATTGGGTTTTAACTGGGCAAATATTGGTCAAAATAGCTATCTGTAAGCCACATTCCCGATACTTCAGTCTGTGTTTCAAACTTTATGAAATACAAATTCACCGTGAGAGTGTGAGTTTGCTAGAAGCAGAACACATTATAAAAGGACCGTTCCTCTAACGGCATCGCCTTCCTGTATAAACTTCATGTGCAAGAAAGAGGAATGCTGGAAGGAAATAGAGACAGAGGAACATCCATTTCCTTCTTGATCAAAGATATTCTGAGTAAAGAAAGTATCCCGGTCTCCTGGAAAGTTCTGGTTTTGTTTGTTTGTTTGTTGTTGTTGTTGTTTACATTTAAATCAATTATTAATACATTTGTGTGTACCTGATGTGAAGCCTTTGAATCTGAAGGTATGAATATATTATTGTATGGTTTGAAGAACTGTTCTTTCTTCTGTCCAGTATTGAGGGGTTCTGAGTACTGTAAAACAAACCTATATTGACATTACAAATCATTTGTGAGAAAAAGTTAAGAAAATTGGAAGTTAAACATACAATCCAGAATTTGGAAATGATGCGAAATAATTTAATCATAACTTCAAAACATAATTGTCTTTCAAGTACATTACAATAGCAATATTTTTTAAAATTACCCTTGCTGACCAATTAATATTAGTGGCGACTTAGAATTATCTAATAAACTGGTTTCTAATATCGATAGCAAATTAAGAACAAACTTTTTCTATAAGATACTTAAAGCCATTATTGAGAACATGCACAATTGACAGGGAAGAGCCCCCTACCCCTTATAGTTACACAGAAACTCAGCTTCCCAAAGTGATGTGTTGTTTGTCATCCTCCCAAACATCCATGTGAGCCTTACTCCCTCTCCTGATGAACAGAGCCTAGCAGCTTCTGATACCTTCTGCAGCTAAGCAGAGTCATCCACCCACTAGACCTATTTTTTTTTTAATCTGTTGAGAGTAGATATTAACACTTAACTCATGGGTGCCTGTGAGAATTCAATTACATTAGCTAATGCAATGAAGTTTGGGAGATGCCTGCACATAAGACCATGCTGGATAAATGGCAGTTACCACTACCTCCATTTATGATTTCTTCATCAGTGTGGATGGAGTCAGGTTTGCTTCTGATACTCAGTAATAACCACTGTGATAAAAATGATAATTTTACAGCCATTGTTTTCTTTTATGAATTATTTACCAGTGCTTGAACAGAAACATGTTGAAATGGAAATCTATGTTACTTTAGTATTTCATATTTATATTGCAAAGATGAGTGAGTACCCTTTGTTCCCTCAAATCCTTGGCAACAAATCTGGAGTCATGATGTCAGGGGAATTATGATCTATAAGCTCTGAATGGAGAATCTCCTTTCTAGTCTCTGTAGGAGCTTGAGGCCACCAAACTTCCTTGTCTTAGGATTTCTATTTTGTCTCACTCCCATCTGAATCCATCCCATAATCACCCACCCATAGTCACCCACCAATGTTTAGGAAGCTCTTGCCTCCCTCTGTGAAAACCCCAGTGACTGTATAATTCTGACACGGATAAACCAGTTTCATCCCCCTATGTCAAGATTCTGAAATTAAACACACACAGACAGTATGAAAAGTTAACTCTCCCTATTTTATTTCTAAGTAACTGAGTATGTTTGTTCACTTTTGTCAATCTGACACCAAATAGAGTCATCTGGAAATGGGCAGCTTCAGTTGGAGAATTGCATCCATCAGATTAGCTTGTAGGCAATTGTGTGGGACACTTTCTTAATATTGTCTAACATGATAGAGTCCTGACACAGTGGGTGGTACCATCCCTGGCAAGACGGCACTGGGTGATAGAAAAAGCAGACTGAGCAAGCCATGGAAATCAAGCTAGGAATCAATGATCTTTGCTACAGTATCTGCCAGCAAGTTACTTCCTTGGCTTTCCTCCATGATATTCCTCCATGAATTTTACAACAAATACTTGCATTACCTAACACCTGATTCTATAATTAGCCTTCTGCATGTTGGCCTTGTCATAGGTTTCTCTTTCCATTGGCCTTTATTTTTCATTTGCATGTTTCAAGGTAAATTGCAACAACTAGTGCACACAGTGCTTAACGTTTCACTCTGCTTACTCTTGAAGCTCCACGCATACTCGTGGTTCTTTCTGTTTGGTTGTGCTTTGTGAGGTAAAATTTACACACAGTGAAAAGTACACCTCCTAAATATAGAGGGTTTTGCCAAATGCCTCGATAACCCAAAACTTTAGCTTAAGTATAGAATGTCTCAGTGCCCCAAAAAGTTTCCTCCTGTCCCTTTCCCACGATTCCTAACCCCACTCTGAGGGACAAACCCTACTCTAACTTTTCCCCCAATACTGATTTAGTTTCATATAACCAGTTATCAGTTAGTCAGTGCTTTTTCCTGGGAGTTGTTGATTGAGTTCAAGAACACCATGGATATTTTGCCTGAGGTTACACATACCCGTGACCTATTTTCTTTTAATTTTTAATGTGATTTTTTTTTACAAATTCCTCAATCATTTCATATTATATTCTGATCATATTCAACCTCAACTCTTCTTAGACCCACCTCTTCCTTTTTGTTAGCTTGATTCCTTGCTCTCCCTTAATTTCCCAGTTGACTGTGATCCCCAACAAGAGCCTAGTACTATATCATCAAAAAATACATACAAGTAATAACATCTAAACAGTGCAGGCTATACATAGGAATAAAAAATATATTTATATACATATATATTTATATACATATATGTATGTAATAGTTAATGAATCAGTATGCCATGAATTTGGGAGAGAAAGGATGGAGTCAGAAAGAAGAAACAAAGGGAAAATGATATAATTATAACCTCAAAAGACTTTTCAAATAAAGAATAGGTTAATGGATTAAGAATAGAAATGTATTTACTGACAACATATTTTAAAATGATGATGTACCTTTCATAACTCTAAGTAATGAATTGCCTTTAATACTATGCTTACTTTTTCTCCCCTCTGAATCCTTTTGTAAATTCTGTCTTTTAATAATTCCTCACTCCATTTTTAATTCTATGTTTTATTCTCAATATGTTTTTACCATGCATTCTTTTGAATTATGGTTTTACATAAAAGTTAAAGTAAAAATGTGAATACTGTGAAAAATAAAGTGAAACTTTATAATGTGAGTAAATCCCAAGAACTGAGAGCTCAACACACAATAAAGATATATGGAGTGTGTTCATCCACTTGATGTACTGAATTAAGGTTCTCTTTATGAGCAGAATATTTTCATATATACATGTAAACATATACAACTGTATTACACATATGACAATAACACTCTCACAAACACAGTAAGAAATAATGTTCTATTACTTTAGGTCATATATGTGTATATATGTATAGCATATGTACATATAATATGTGATTACTTAAATGAATATAATCCAGGATTATAGAGTGTGGTTACTCAGGGAGGTTACTGATATTGCTGGCTTAGGTCTTTGCATCTGAAAGCCTAGCCAAATGAATACTTCTGTGGTATAAGGGCAGGAAAAATGCACTTCCTCACCAAAGAAAGTGCAAATTCCTTCCCATTGTGTTGTCTTTCTTAGGCTCCTCAATGCATGCATGTATGTATGTATGAGTACACACACCCACACATGCGCACACACGCGCGTGCGCGCACACACACACACACACACACACACACACACACACACACACTTCTTTTAGACAAATTTTCTGGGTTTTTCTTTACTTTTATACTTCCTTTGTTTAATGTCTTATAATGAGAACTAGGCATCTCCCTCCCCCTTCATCTCTTCCGCCTTTCCTCCCTTCATTCCTTTACCCTCTCTTCCTTTTTTCTTTCTTCCTTCCCTCCTCCTTTACTTCTTTCTTTCCTTCTTAACTTCCTTCCTTCCTTCTTTCCATATTTTCATTTGTAAACATTTGATCCCTCACCCAGCCTAAAACAATCTTCTTGAATACTTTTCTCTCTTTCTTTGAACTTATCTCATATGGACAATGGTGGGGATAATCACACTAATGAAGGTTCTACATCTAGACATGGTGGTACCTGTTACAGAGACACCACATTTGTCCTTAAATATGGGGTGTGCAGTGCCGTGTGTCTTCAGATGCATGTGCCAAACCTTAGACCTCAGAAAAATAAAAGCCCATCTAAGTTTAGTATATTTAGTTCCATTTATAAAGGAAGAAAGAGAGAAGGTGGATTTGCCCAATGGCTGCATCAGAATCTGTACTTAAACAATTATCTTTATTTCTTCTGTATCTCTCATACATAAAATAGTATCCAAGAGAGATTAATGAGGCTATAAGAGAACCTGGATAATATTTACCATCTCTGGATTATATATCATCAAGAATTTCAGATATTTATTTTGATTTAAGTATGTAAGCAGGGATAACATTTAAGGATCAGATTTACAGAACAGGATATTAAAGAGATTTTAAAAGGTATCCATGTGTCTAGCCTAGGAGCCATACTGTCTTGCTTAAAAATTATGAGCCGATAATATCATGAGGAATTTAAATGTTGTGGGTGGGAATAAATGAAATGAATCTCTAAAGAGCGATATTTCTCAAATAAATATAGGTATAGTGAGTTATACTCTGGCATTTTTCATATCTTCAATCAGAATGTGACAAATTTGTAGGAGGCTAGCACCAGAGGGAGAAAGAGTAGAATTCTGTGGATGAGGACAGTGTTGTCATATGCTTATTGTGAGACATGAAACCCAGAAGAGATGAGGAGGCAGCCTGTGGGAACTTGCCAGACTGAAATACAGTTGGTGTCTCTGTGCTGTCAAAGCAAAAGAGGGAAGCTGAAGTAGATGGACAAAATCAGAGATGTCCTGCATGAATAAATTATTTTCTAGGATGACTTGTAGTTCAGATAGTTTTCTAGTCAGGAAGACAGTAGATAGAGTAGTGCACAAGAAGCGTGTCATTATATTTTATTCACTGAATGCAGAGCTGGCCATGGTCTTTGGATCAACTTATGTGAGATGGATAAAGCACTGCTGTAATCCAGTGTGTCAACATCTTTAGCTTCATAGCCTCAGGAAAGGGTAAGGAGACAGAGACAGGACAGTGGCTGCGACACTTCCCACTCCACCTATACACATGATTCATCAAGTAGTTTTCACAAAATGAATCCTCAAGCGTTTGTATTCTGTTGTGTCCAGCAATGTACTAGTCAGTGAAACAAAGACAAATATCTCTCTGATTGTGTTGTTTAAGAAACTCCTACTCAGTATTTTAACCCTGCAGGGATACTAGTAGAGCTACTGTGCCTATGTTATCCATTCCATTAACTACTCACAAGAGGATTCTCCGAATACACTTGACAGAATTTTGCTCATGCTCCTCCTACAACAGTTGGCTTGCTTAAAGCATAAGCATAGACTCTCAAAGGGTCTGCAAGACCCAGAAAGACATTCTGCTGCACCACACAGAAGAAATGGAGTTGCCTAAGAGGATGCAGCCACCTGTAGGTGACTGTGAAGCCAATAGTCCTTGAGGCATTGCAATGAATGATGTATGCTTTATTGACTAGGTGTGTTCCCAAGTTTACCTGTTGGAAGCTTGATCCTCAATGCACGTGTCTGGGGATAAGATCTTGACAATTGTTTGAGTCATGAAGCTCTGCCTCTTGAAGGAGCAAACGCTGTTATTATGAGCAAGAACTAGTGGTTTCAGTAGAGGCATTGTGGTCAAAGAATAGCTTGCTTCCTCCTCTCTTCTTCACCTGCCCTTCCCTGACACTTCCGCTTTGCACATTGCAGTACAAGGTCATTGCCAGATGTGGGCTAATCTGTTTAGGATTTCTCAAACACCCTCCCCACAGAAATAGCAAACAGTACATTTGTTTACCTTGCAAATTTCTCCGTCTCCCAGGTTTTCCTCTGCTAGTGCCATACATGGGAACCTGTACATACACTTGCCTCCAAACAGTCACTTACAAACACATACATCAGTTGATTCTAATTTTGATTTCTAATGAATGTTAGCCCAGACCTAACTGAATTCCTACAGTGTTATTTAGACAAATATTCTCTAAGGTTTATTGTGTGACATACACAGTAGGTCAGATCTGGAATGTTTCTCCAGGTGCCTGTTAAAAGCTTGTCTTGTCACTGGTTCTATTGGGAGGGATGGACAGTTTCAAAAGCTGGAGACTCATGGGTGTTTTTTTAAGTCATTGGATATCCATCCTTAGAGGGAATATAGATATTAGAGCATTTTCTTGTCTCTATTTTTCATTTTAGACATGAGATACACAGGGTTTCTCTAACACATAAGTACTCATGATGTTATATACTACCACAGGTCCCTGAATCATAGAAGCAAATGATTATAGTTAGACATACCAACACTGTAAGTCTAAAGAAACCTTTGTCTTCTGCATTTATTGGTGTTTTGTCAGTAACATAAAGTTGATTATTAGAGGTGACCAAATATAGACATTAGCATATATGACTGTGGAGTGTGGCAATGTGATATCTCTTACACTCAAAGAGTGGAGCTTTTGCTAAACCTTTCAGCCAGAATAAATAACACATCTTGAAGTCACTTAAGACTTCAGACTGCTAACCGACTATGCACTCAGCCTGTTTGTTCAATCGGCCTCTAAGAGCAATGTAACAATCAACTTTCCTTGTCTTGATTTTCTGTGTAATCGATATTATGTTATGGATCCTTCCCATGACCCTAACCCAAGAATGATTCATGTATGTTTGTGTTAGGATAATAATTTGCTAAAAACAGAAATAAAAGTTGAAAACAATCTTACAAAGTGAATATCCATCACAAATGTTGGATACAACATACAGATCTTTTTGATAAACAGTGATATTTATTATCTGGGTCATTTGGTATTAGTTGGAATCAGTGACTCAATCCTTTGTAAATGCTATTAAACATTTCTCTGAAGTATTTTTCTTTCCTTCCCTATGTGATGCTTTCTGTGCTACTACATAAACGAGAGACCAAAATGCTTTGTTGGGGGCAAGCATATAAGGACAGGCACTGACACAGGGATAGACTGCCAAGACAGCATTTGGGCAGGTATAGACTCATATTCAGACTACAGACAGACAAGAATAGCAGAAGACACTGGAAGAGTGAAATAGAGAGTTCAGATCTGGACTTACTCGTGGTTATGTGACACCATAGAGAAGTGCTATGATTTTGTTCCTCATGTGACACTGAGGCGTAACTGATGACTCTGAGTTTATTATTAAGGTCTTCGAAATAGACACTTTCTCATTCTTTGTGTGAAGAATCAATGCATTACATCTATGCAGTAAAAACTAAGCTTAGCCTTTAAAATGCACTTCCAGAGGAATCATTGGAGAAATCAAACAGTCTGGGGGCAAGAGAACCCTTATTTAATGGACATGCACATTTCACTTGTAAGATTCTGAAGGTTGGCATATTTAGAACGTTTTTCCTGTTATTATTTATGCCTTTTCATTTTCAAATTGCATTTGAAGTCAGAAACTGAAGTTTTATATAAAGTGCAGAATCCAAAACAGAAAATAACCTTTAAGTATGCTTTTGAAATATTACCTTTTCCTGGCCATTAACAGTCAATACTTTATTTCAATAGGAAGGGACATTGGCCTGTAATGTTGTCACATTCATGTTGTACCACATGAAAAAAGTGTTGACAGCAAGAGTACATATGGCCTGAAAATTCAAGTGAAGGATATTTTATACAAAAATAACTGAGTCGACAACTTTTGAATTGCTTATAAAACACCATTCAATTATCATTTTACAACTAAAATAATGAGGAAAAAATTTTAAATTAGAAAAAAATGTTCGATTAGCATATTGCCATTAATTTTATTCTGATTGTTCCTAATGCTTTTATTCATAGATTTCATAAGACATGTTGTTACTGTTAGACACTGAAGCTAAGAGATAGCATAGTCTTAACTCACATTAAGTAAAACCTGTGGTTTAAATAAGAATGGATCCCATAGGCTCATATATTTGAATGCTTTATCACCAGGGAGTAGCACTACTTGAGAAGGATTAGGAAGTATGGAGTATGGCTTTGTTGGAGGAAGTATATTACTAGGCGTGAGCTTTGAGGATTAAAATGTCTAAGCCAAGCACAGAGGCTCTATGTCTGCCCATGATCACGATGTAGATCTTAGCTACTGCTCCAGCACCTGCCTGCCTGTTGCTATACTCCCTATCATGATAATGGACTAAACCTCCAAAACTGTACGCAAGCTCCCAATTAAATGACATATTTTATAAGGGCTGTACTGGTCATAGTATCTCTTCACAGCAATAAAATAATAATAAACACTGTGTTTTAATCAAGATATATATACACAAATATATCTGTATATATATATGGGAAGAGAGAGAAAGAGAAATTAGATATGATATAGATAGGATAGAATTGGAGATAGAGATAGTGTGTCTGTGTATCTGTGTATGTATGTATATATAATTAATTATTAGTCTATAATAATTTAATATTCAATTTAATTAATAATATTGAGCATATAATTAATTTAAATATACATTTAATTTACTGTATATATATTCATTATATTAGATATATTTACTAATTTTACATATAATTTTATATATGTATATATATATATATATTTAATTTTGTAGAGTGGATTTTACTAACACATTTTCCCCCTTGTCCAACTCTTCTCAAATTCTCTCCATCTCCCTATCTACTAAACTTCATTTTCTTTCTTTTACATAAAAAAATACCCACAAGTATTCAAAACAAAGAGCAAAACCAAGAAGATAAAAATACTAAATCAAATAAAAACAAAACAACCCCCCACCAAATCACACAAAGAATATGAATGTCTATTTAGTGTTGAGAAAATATCCTGATCATGGGTCCTTCTTTGGAGTATAGTTGGAATACAGAGCATAACTCCTTTGGAGAAAATAGATTTTCCTTCACTTAAATGATATAAATTGCAAGTAGTTTCTTGATTAGGGATAAGATGTTGGGTCAGCTTTCCCTTCTCTCTGCCAGGGATTTTTTTCTGCCTTAAACCTGGGCAGATTTTGAGCAAGATGTCATAGTAAATTCATGAGTACATCCATCACATTGTGTCTGGAAGTCATTCACAAACTCGGATTCCTACAGTATTTTCCTTCTCCAAACATATGTGAGTACTGAGGGGAGGCCTTTAATGAAGACATTCTATTTAGGACTAAGTGCTCCAGCATTTTTATTCTCGGCCCATTGTCCAGTTGTGCATCTCTGTTTTCATTGCCATCTACATCACAAAGAAGCTTCTCTGATAAAAAAGATGCATGAGTACAAAAATACGTCATTACTAGTCACTTACTGATTTGTTCATTTAGCAAAAGAACAGTCATAGGTTTTCCCCTAGGATCTATAACCTACCCAATCTTAGATTGTTGGACTTCAGCAGTGTCTGGAGTATATCTATTATGTGGGATGAGACTTAAAAATGAACAAACAAGCAAATAAGTAAATAAACAACCACAAAATTAAACAAAGCAAAACATATGGCTGGTTTCTTCTATAACATTGATGCCACTATTACAAAATAAATGTTGCATTCAGGCAAATGTTGTAGGGCTGTAGGTTCAGGGTTCATAGATCAGTGATGTTTATGATTACTTTTCTTCTCTAGTAGTGTGGACCATAACACTAGTCAAAGAAGTGAAGCTTCTATTTGATCATCAAATTGATTTCTCCATGTTTGCTGACATAAGTGGTGTTGTTAACTATAGAGCCTTACGATCAGGATGTGGAAGGTCACAGAAAGGAAGCCATGACAGCAGGTAGAGGAAGGATGAAAATCAGACCAGGAAGATAGCTGATTATATTTTCATTCACATATAAAAAGCAGAAAGAATGGAAATGAAGTGAAGTCATATAATGTCAAAATCTATCTCAAGTAACGTACTTCCTTCAGGAAGGCTCGACTTCCTAAAGATTCCTCCTAAATTTTTATAAATAACACCATCGCCTGGGGATAAAATATTTAAATGCCTCAGCCTGAGGGTGTAGTTCTGATTCAAACAACACATCCCATACCCTAACACCCCCACTACACACACACACACACACACACACACACACACACACACACACACACACACACACACAGAGAGAGAGAGAGAGAGAGAGAGAGAGAGAGAGAGAGAGGTGATTCATGCCAGTAATTTGAACAAAGAATTGAAAGTCATCTTGTACTACATAGCAAGTGTGAGGCCATTCTAAGTTTCATGAGATTCTTCTTATTTAATGGTCTGTATATGCTTAACCAAGGGAATGGCACTATTAGGAGGTGTGGCCTTGTAAGAAGTGTGTCACTCTGGGCATGGACTTTAAGACCCTTCTCCTAGCTGCCTGGAAACAAGTCTCCTAGCAGTCTTCAGATGAAGATGTAGAACTCTCAGTTCCTCCTGAACCATGCCTGCCTGGTTACTGCCATTCTACTGCCTTGATGATAATAGACCTCTGAATCTGTAAACCAGCCCTAATTAAATATTGTTCTTATAAGAGTTGTCTTGGTTATGGTGTCTGTTAACAGCAGTAAAATCCTGACTGAGACAAAAGTTGGTACCAGGGACTGGGATATTGTTATAATAGTCCTGACCATGGTTTTGTTTGGAAGAATGTGGATTTTGGTACTTTAGATTTGGAAAGCAATGGAATGCTTTAAGTGGGGCTTAATGGGCCATCTTAGTAGAAATATGGAAGACTTTGTTGCTGAGAGTGGTTTTTCCCATGCAGATCTGGCCCAAGAGGTTTCACCGGAGAAGAATTTCAGTATGTTGCATAGAGATTGTTTTTGTGGTATTTTGGTAAAGAATGTGGCTGCTTTTTGCTATTATCCAAAAGGTCTACCTAAAGCTAAGGTGAAGAGATTTAGATTAATTACTTTGAAAAAGAAATTATCAAAACAGCTAGATATAAATTCTCTTGTGTGGTTATTAAAGTTCACTTTTATGAAGAGCATTTAATGAAAAGGAACAAGCTGAGAAAGGAAAAATACAAAAATATGGTTCAAGCATTAAAGAGGCACCAGAAAGTAGAATGGAACTGAATCCTATGTTCTAGGAGATAACATAGTTTGGGGCAAGATCCCACCCAGCTAGGTTTAGGTCCAGGCATGGTGGTATACATCTTTAATCCAAGGTGACAAAGCCAAGCAGATCTCAGAGTTCAAGGTCAACCTACAAAGCAAGTTCCAAGACAGTCAAACTTCTTCAGTGAGGGAGTTGGAAAACAGAAAGCTGATGATAACAGAACAAGCGGGCTATGTCCCATTCCCAGCAAGCAGCAGAATTCAGGAGCTTTAGCCATTTGGCCCTGGCTTTAGAGTCAAGAATAGAAGGGACTACTGGGACTATTGATGCTGGTTAGCTGGGGCTAAGAAATTAGTGGTCATTAAGAAGAGACCATCATCACGGAGATGAAATCTTCTGGAAGGTGTTTTCTGAGAACACAAAGAAGGTGTGTTCTAGAGATAGCCAAGGTTGTACCTCCTGCTGCAGCTGTACTTGGTAATGTGTAAGAATCACCCAAGTGATACTTGTTTTGAAGGTATGACGGAATCATGGAGAGCAGCTGAGGCCTGGCACTGTGAGAGGCAGGGAAGGCCGTTGGTGAAGGTACAGCCTTAGTTGCAGTTGATGGCCCAGGACTGAAGGTATCATGCAAAGAATTTGAGGCTTGGCATCATGAGGAGGGCCTATGAGAGGCTGTTGGTGAAGCTTAGTCACAATGGAAGACCCCAGAGTATTGGAGATGCCAGTACAATAGATGACCACCAAGAACAGTAGGAGTAGTGGAATGGATCAATCTGAGCTTAGAGTGCTATAGAGGGCAAAGCTCCTTCCTTTGGAGGAACCCAAAAGATTATGTGTTGATCCCAGACATTGGAACAAGAAACTGTGACATTGTTGTTGCTTTGGAGACCCCAAGATGTTAAAGATGCCAGAGCCATGGGAGACCTGCCAAGGAAAGCTGCTAACAGGTAGTGGAACCAGCCCAGAGAAAGAAGGCAGTCAACAAAGAGAAAAAGGAGTAGAGAACTGAAGACCACTTTGACATTAAACATGGAGATGCAGAGTTTGGAGTTTGCCCAGCTGGTCTTCTGTCTTGCTTTGGGGATTACAGTTAAGTGATTTGATGAATCTCAAAAGATACTTTGAACTCTTGACTTTTAACATTGTTGAACTGATATAGACTATGGGGACTTTGAAAGTTGGACTGAATGTACTTTTTAAATTATGCTATGGCTAGGTATGGCCCCAATAGACTCATGTGTTTGAACAAGCGGGAGTGGAATATAATGGTTTGTATATGCTTGACCCAGAGAATGGCACTCTTACGAGGCATGGTCTTGTTGGGGTGGGTCACTGTGGACTTGGGCTTTAAGGCCCTTGTCTTAGCTGCCCAGAAGCCAGTCTTCTTCTAGTGGCCTTCAGATGAAGATGTAGAACTCCTGCACCATGCCTGCCTGGATTCTGCCATGCTCCTACCTTGATGATAGTGGACTGAACCTCTGAACCTGTAAGCCAGCCACAATTAAATGTTGTCCTTATAAGAGTTGTCTTGGTTATGGTGTCTGTTCACAGCAGTAAAACCTTAGCTAAGACATCTTTAAAAAGTATAAATTCAAAAAAATTAAAAACTTTGCATATATACAATAAATCCCTATATGTATGTAATAAATCCCATATATGCATATTATGTGTGTGTGTGTGCGTGCGCGCGCATGTGTGTGTGTATAACATATCCCACATAAACATTTATGTAGGGATAATCTCTTTTGTACATTGTAGAAGCATCATCTGTCAATTAAAAAGCTGATGGCCTTTTAACAAAACGCAAAATGTAAAATGTGGGAATTCTGGTATTGAGATAAGAATGCTGGGAGTTAATTAGACATGAAAAAAAGTCAGCTTATGAGGCTGAATGCCAGGAGGCATCTAGGAGAGGCTAAAAGCTAGCAGGTGATCTTCCAGAGATGTTTCACTGTGGAACAATGATGTAAAAGAGCCTTTGAGAGGAAAGGCCCAAATTACAAAATCTCAGGAAGAAATTCTTGTACCTGTCCTTATAAAATTAACATTATATAATCTTGGTTATTAGTCCATTCTATTGGGCATATTTCTATAGATTAATGAAGGTGTACTGTCTTATAGTGGTGCCATATAGACAAATAAATGATTTATTAATTCTTAATGATGATTCTATAAGAATTCCTAAAATTATACCAGTAATTATTAAGCCCTTTATATATATCCTCTCTAATATGAAAACAACAAGTAGATCTCTACCACCAGTGAATTGCTTGTGAGATTGAAAACAGGTACTCACAATTTAGGGGCCCATTCCTAGAGGCTGTAAAACTATTAACCAAAGGTCATAAAGAGAGCTAAGGATTTATTGTAAGTGCAAGTACAGAAGATAAAATATTAACAGTGTTTGTCTATTCAAAACTGCAATGCTAGCTTAGTCACAAGAAGTATAGTTCTAGACTCTCAATGAACCTGTGGAGTCAGTCACAGATAATGAATTTCTAAATGGATAACTAGTCTTGATGGTAACACATGTAAACATCTTCGATGTAAAATTCTTATTCAGTTTATGACTTGAATTTATGTTTGATCTTTTAGTGAACTTTTGTAAAAGAAAGGATGCTTGAGAAAACCATGCATTTCTCTTCTAGAAAGAGTACAAGAAAAACTAGAAATGATTACATTACAACAGAAGGAGAGGGCAGAAAGGAATGGGGAAGATTAGGAGGAGACAGAGAAGGACAGCAGAATAGAGTAATTTAGAAATTAAGAGAGCAATTCAGAAATTAAGAGCATATAATCTGATAGCTATCCCTCCCTTCGATTTTCCCTTAGAAATAAAGAGTAGAATCCCCTTTTAAAGGGTCTCCCTTTTTTTTTCTCTTCCTGCAACACCTTTCCCTAACTGACAAGGAGTTAAACTCTCATCATTGGGCCCCAGCATGTAATCCCTGCAGAGAAAAGAACAATAGGACCTCTTAATCCCCTGCTGTTATACAATAGGTGTCAGTAGATCCAGAGACCTGCAGGCAGTCAAGAAAGGTAAATGTTATTATAAAACAAACAAACAAAAAAACAAAATAAATCAAAAACAAAAACAAAACAAATTAAAAACAAAACAAACAAGATAAAACAAAACAGAACAAAACAAAAAAGCACAACAATAATCTCTCTGCAAGACCAAGTCTTTCCCCTGAAGATACTTTATTCCCTCAGCTAACTTCAAGAGAGAACCAGAGCTCCAGAGCTGGACCCTGGCATCTATTGAGAGCTAACCAACCATGAGATAGACATAGGAAACCCCAAATGGTTACAAATAGTTCACTGAACATGGGGCTAGAAATCCAAGCTTAGAGTCTGAGAAAAGTTTTGGGTGGAAAGGCAGGGGACAAACACCTCCTGAAGCAGTTTCCTAGCTCATCAGAAAGTGGTTCCCTCCTCAAAGGAGAAGGGAAGGAGGATGGGGGAAGGATTGTGGGAAGGGGTGGCCAGGAGATGGGGTAGTGGACAGGATGTAAAGTGGATAAGTAAAATAATAATAATGATCATAAAATTAATTAATTAATTTAAAAGAATGAGAGAAAGAGAGAGAGAGAGAGAGAGAGAGAGAGAGAGAGAGAGAGAGAAATGCCCTAGCAAACCAAATACCCCAAGGCACAGTAGCTGAGACTTCTTCCAGGTGCGGCAGAGGGACCATGCCTGTGGGAAGCCAGCATATGACCAAGAGAAAGGCCTACAATGACCTGAAGCCAAAAAAAGCTGTAGCACATTGTGGCCAGGAGCCATGTTCACAGAGAGGGCAGAAGTTAGGAGGCAGGTACCAGGTATAGACAGATGAAAAATGCAGGAAAACCTGAAGAGTCAACAGACTTTATTGTAAGGCTCTGTGGAGCCTTAACTTCCTGGAGACCCCCCCAAGTGAACACTATGGAGTCAGGGATCTATGCAAAATGAAAGAGGAATTTATTGTTCCAGCATGCTGGGGTCGCCCTGCACACCAAGGTGGGAGAGAATGACCATGTGCAGCCCGTTCAGTGAGCTATTATATGGTTTTTAGAGCAGCAGCCATTAGGCACAATGTGATTGACAGAGCAGTGTGACTTTTAAACTGATTGGTCTTTAGAGAATGAGGTAGTAGGGGCTTAATCAGCTCCCCCTCCAGCCTACGTGCTCTCTAACCTGTTTCTTCCCGGAGGGGAGGGGTGCCCAAATTTTCCAAAGTTCCTGAGCTGACTTCTCATTCCCCCCTTTTTCTTGTCCATGCTTCAATCCTGAAGCTATTGTTGATAGATATGCAGCTCATACTCCTGGTCTTCTGTATCCAGTTCTTTGTATTTCTGCTTTAAGATCATTAGCTTTACTGTACCTTCCTATGAATTCCTTAACAAAAGTGAACAAGCAGTTCAAAGTGTAGGGGCCAAAAGTCAACAATAGCAAGAGAACAAGTAAGGTCATCTTAACAAGGTAGATATGAGTGTGGTTAACCAAGGGGAGGAGTTAAACCAAGACTTGTACCAGCCTTAACTCTGTTCTCTCTCTCTTCCTCTTGGCTAACCCTATTCTCACCTTGGCCATTGAATCTCAGAATAGTCTATATAAAAGCAACACTCTTCAGCTAAGGCAGCACATATCCCTCCTTGCTGGAAGAAAAGTTAAGCCTAATCTCCTCTTATTCTGTAGCACTACTTCTGATAACTAAGTCAGTGATTCTTTAAGATGACTGATGGAAGCTTCTATTCTCTCCCTATCTAAATCAATGGCTTCCCTCAGACTGCCATAATTTTCCCTTTGAAAGACCAAAGTGGAGGTCCTGGTGGCTTCCCCAGCCACCCCCAACCACAACAGAAGGGAGACAGTGAATGCTGTCCAAAGGTAGCACCAGTCAGTCATGATCAAGGTCAAGTGATCTTGAGCTTGAGTAGATTGTCCATCTTCTGTGCCATGCAGCAGGGGTCTCTGGGAGCAGGGCGTCTGCAGGTTTCACATGGAAAGTGTGCACCCAGGCTGAAATACCATCTACCTTGATGACTGCGGGAGTAGCTTGCGGTGCCAGGAAGAGTCCCTTTCATTGAGGTTCCAGCGACTGTGCCCGATGACTCCTTATATGGATCCAGTCACCAGTCTGGAAGCAGTGAGGCATCTCTGGCATCCCTGGAACATTTAAGGCAGACAGTTTAGACCAAATCTCATGCTGTGGGATACATCCTGGGAGGACCGAGTGGGCACCAAGGGAGTTGTGGTACCACACAGGATCTCAAAAGGGGTTAGGTTAAAATGGTAGGAGGTGTTCTGGGACAAGGGGAGGGGCACCACTCAATCCAAGCCAGCCTCCAAAGTCAATTTAGATAAGGTCTCTTTTTTATGGGGAGAGGGGGTTCTGTTCATTTTCTCTACCTGCCCTGAGCTTTGAGAATGGTACTCACAATGAAGCTTCCACTCTGACCCCAGTACTTTTGCCAATCCCTGGCTTACCTGAGAGACAAAAGCAGGACCATTGTCTGATCCAATTACTTTGGGCACTCCAAACCTTGAGAAATTTTCCTCTAATATCTTCTTGGATACCATGGTAGCTGTTTCCTGCTTGGTGGAGAATGCCTCAACCAATCCAGAGAAAATATCTACAAATATTAGAAGGTATTTGTAACCATATTTTCTGGCTTAACTTCTGTAAAATTGACATCTCAATATACTCTAGGCTGTTCTCCCCTAGGTCTTTTGCTCTGTTTACTCTTGGCTGCATAAACATTCAATTGCTGGCATATCTTACACTGTTCTACTATCTCTCTGGCCCAAAACCTGAGTCCTATTATATATACTTTATGTCCCTTAACTGCTTGGACAAGTTTTTTATCCCCTAAATGAGTCCATCTGTGCATTTGGCCTAGTAAGTCTTTTGCTTGCTTTCTGGGGAGCATAGTTTTCTTTCTTGTGGGCGCCATTTCCCTTCCTTCTCTAGGCGATAGTTGGTAGGGTGGCCAGCAATCTGAGTCCTTTCTTCTTCAGTATATTCTAAGCTAGGCCATCTCTTAGTCCAGTCCCATTTCCCAGCAGGTGTTTCTTGCAGGTCCATAACCAGGATAGGCTTCTGCATAGCCACATCTTGAGCTACTTGATCTGCCTGGTTATTGTCCCAGGCCACTGAGTTTCTCCCCTTCTGATGTCCTGGGAGTGAATAATACTCACATTTGTAGGCTTCATTGGGGTATCCAAGAGATCCAGGATTTCCTGTTTGTTTCCTCTGGTATGAGTAGTCCTGTGGCATATAGCCCTATGGATGTGGGCTGTGGCAAAGGCATACCTGCTATCCTTGTAGATGTTAATCTTTTTGCCTGCCCCCAGGTCTAAGGTTTTGGTCAGAGCTATCAGCTCTGCCTTTTGGGCTGATGTTCCTGGAGGATGCAGTTCTGCCCACACCACCTGATGCCCCTCCACAATTAGGGTCTCCGCCTTGCGTGGTCCCTCCACTAGGTAGCTGTTACCATCAGTGAACCAGGTTGCCTCGGCATTGGGGAATAGCCAATCTGACAGGTCCTTTCCACATCCCTGGTCCTCAGCTAGAATCTGCTGGCAACCATGAGCTTGCAGGTCGAGGTTGGGGTTGGGTAACAGAGTGGCCAGGTTGAGGGTCACTGGTGACATAAAGGTCACCCAATCTGAATTTAGCAACAGAGTCTGATAATGAGTCATGCAGGCATTGGTCAGCCATTAATCCAGGGGCTGGCAAACAACAATCTCCAAGGCATGTCACAGTTTCTGCCCCAGAGTCAATTTATCAGTGTCTTTAACTAGAACTGCCACCGCCTCCACCATCCATAGGCAAGCAAGCTACCCAGCAGTGACAGGATCCAATTTCTTTGACAGATAGGCAACTGGGCATGTCCAGGGGCCAGCCCCTGAGTGAGCACCCCCTTGACTATCCTCCTGTTCTCAGCCACATAAAGGTGGAAAGAAGGTCTACTGGCATCAGGCAGTCCTAGAGCAGGGCCCTTGAGCAGAGCCTGCTTAATCATGTCAAAAGTCTGTTGCTCTTCTTCCTCCTAATGGAAGGGCTGTTCGTTTTTAGTCAGGGGATAGAGGTGACACAGCCAATTTAACAAACCATGGAGTCCATAGCCAGCAAAAACCAGTGGTGCCCAGGAATTCCCATACCTGCTTGGGGCTCTGCAGAGGAGGGATGTGCCAAATAGTCTCCTTTCACACATTGGTGAGCCAGCCCTGGCCATCTTTTAGCAGGTAGCCCAAATAATTTACTTTTCTCTGGTAGATTTGGGCCTTCTTGGCTGAGGCTCTGTATCCCAATCTTCCCAGCTCCTCCAAGAGGCATTTTAGTCCCCTCTAGACAGTCCTTCTTAGTCTTGGGTCCCAGGTTTCTTCATAGGCAGGAGGAGAGTATTCCAAGACTATTGGCACTTCCACAGGATCCCTTATTCTAGGAGCCTGGTAATGTGGGGCCTGATTCCATCCTGGACCTCCCTTGACATTGTATATTGGCACACAGACACTGGGGAGGTTTGGGCTTTGAGCTCCACATGGATGGGGGGATGGTTGGTGGCCCTTCCCATCCCTGCTGTCTCAGCCCAGGCCTGGGGAAAGGCCTCAAGCCACCAGTCTTGGTTCTGGGGTGCCGTATCCGAGGTCTCAAACAATTTGTATTCATTGTCTAACCTGAAAATCAGGACTCTCTGTAGATCCCTTCCCTGTCACTTTTCTTCCTTTCTCTTTCTCTACTTTCTCCTCCTCTGTCTCCCTGTTATGGTGGACTTTCTCAGCAACCTGCACTAACTCCCTCCACAGCCTATCCTGTATTTCTACCCTCTGAAGCTTTTTCCTGTTATCTGTACTAGCCTGGTCTATAAGAAACCATTGTCACAGTAGCTTTATCTTCCTTGCTGCTGGGGTCATAGGGTGTATATTGGCAGAATGCCTCTATGAGCTGCTCTAAAAAGGTTGTGGGTGAGTCATCTCTGCCAAACCTCACCTACCTTGGTCAGATTTGTGGGTCGTTATGCAGCCCCCTTGAAACCTGTCAATGGAGTCTGGTGGTAGACCTTTAGGTGCCCCTTACCTTTTGCCATAGTCAGGGAAAGCCCACTGTTGACAACAGACTGGTCATTCAATGGTGTCTGAGGGGACATTCTTTCTAGCTTCCTACATTATCTTCTCTCACTCTTCGGTCTTGAAGAGCACTCTCACAAGTTGTTGGATATCATCCTAGGTGGGCTGATGACTAAATAAAACAATCTCAAAGAGATTAATTGACCCCTTGGAAAGGGGGAGGGGGTCCTGATCCTCCCCGTAGGAAAGGGAAGTACAATGCTCTAGTCCCATATGGGCTGAGGATCCCGGGACCAGTGCTGGTGCTGGCAGAGTCATAGGGGCCAGGGTAGGAGGAAATGGAGGAGGAGGGTCTTGGAGTAACAGGTCCACTTTTGAAGGTTCTTGGGGGATCAACAGCTTCTCAGGTCTGGATCTCTCCTCCCCATGCTTCCTTCTTCCTGATGGCCAGAACCTGTGAGGCAGGTCTTGGGGGAAAGAAAGGCCTTATCTATGGGAGAAATGGAGTCCTCCACTAGATTCTCCTCCTAGCTTTCTCCTCTTTCCCTAACTTTCCTCCAGTGGTTAACTAAGATGTTTAACAAGGTAAATTCAGTCTGTCCAATGTCCAAGAAATTTCATCAGACAGTTTAAGTTCCAAGAACACAGAATGAGATACCAAGAAACACAGAGGAAAACAATCAATACACAAACAGCTCAACCCTGCCATGGGCAGGTGTCTAGGTTCAAGAACACAGAGATAGAAAATCAACACACAGTTTGCCCCTTTCATGGGTACAGACAGTTCATCTCTTCCATGGACACAGAACACTTACTCAGTCAGATCTAGCTGCACTGAGATTAATCAGGTGGCCCTGCCATCAGTAGGAGCCAGATAAACCAGGTTACAGGAAGACATGCTGTTTCCAGATGGAGAGGAGCCTTCCTGACTTCTTTCAGGGGGGCCTGAAGCATCCTCCAGACCCCCGTGGTCAAGACATTAAGGCACGTCTGTCCACCGCACTTGACCACCCCAAACACCATGGGCTCTCCAAGCTCCCTGAAGCTTGCAAGCAAACTGAAAGTTCAAACAAACTTACAGACTCAGACTCTGACAAACAGTGAGACAGACAAGCACGGTACCTGCTCAAGCCATTCCTCTGATCTGCCGCTCTCAAGTGCGTCCCCACAGAGGGTCAATTCCCAGCCAATGCACCAAATGTAAGACTCTGGGGAGCCTTAACTTCCTGGAGACCCCAGAGTGAACACCATGAAGTTAGGGATTGATGCAAAATGCAAGATGAATTTATTGTTCCAGCATGCTGGGGTTGTCCTGCATACCAATGTGGAAGAGAACGGCCATGTGCAGCCCGTTCAGTGAGCTTTTATATGGTTTTTAGAGCAGCAGCCATTAGGCACAATGTGATTGGCAGAACAGTGTGATTTTTAAACTGATTGGTCTTTAGAAAATGAGGTAGTAGGGGCTTAATCAGCTCCCCCTCCAGTGCTCTCTAACCTGTTTCTTCCCAGAGGGGAGGGGTGCCCAAATTTTCCAAATTCCTGAACTGACTTCTCAGTTATAAGAGTCTTGGGAAGTCCTTAAGGGGTTAGAGATCAGAAAGGAAAATATTTTCCATGTTAAAAAATGAAAAATGCTATGAGATGGGGCATTTGAACCCAATATATTTTCCTTTTAGTCACTGAAGTCATGTGATTTGTTGGGGTACATTGTGTGAAATGTGTCTCTGTCCTTCCTCACCTACCTAAAGCATTCTTTAATTGGCTTTAATAAAAAGTCTGTCGGCCAAGTAGCTTGACAGGAAGAGGAAGGTGGGACTTCCTGAGAGGGAGAAAAGAACTCTTGGAAGAAGAAAGAAGGCTTTTTTGCCAAGAGACAGGAGAGAAAATTGACTCCTCCATCACAGGCCTGGAAGGTATAGCTAGCCACAGGGCTGAATGGGTATAGATGATAGGTTAACTTAGATGAGCTAGTTGGGAGTCTGCCCATCTAAGGCCTAGTGGTTATTTGGTGAACTAGCTATATTAATTTCCAGCAGTAATTAATATATACAGAAAACAATAATTTTAATCTACAGGATCTAATTACAATATGTTCAGTAATGATCACAGTTTTCTGTATCCTTTCTAAGAAAAATCAGAATAAATGGACTTAGATAAGGGAAGGACTGAGGAATGGAATGGTAAGTTACAGGCCAGAGAAAGAGATTAGAGGATTCTTTAAATCAGTAAAAAGAATCTTTAGGATAATCGAATCTGGAAACTAAAGCAACATCAAAAAGATAGTTCCAGATTTGGGTGAAGGGAGAAGTCCACAAAGGCTTGAGAAATTACAATGGCAACCAATAGAAATATAATATAGTGAATTAAGAATACAAATTCTGTTTAATAATACTACCTTAGAGCCATGTCATGCAATAAGTTATGTGTTTCATGTTGTAGAATATGAAGAATTAAGATGTGTACATTTGTTAATATGTCATAGAACTGATACTTACTCCGGATTACTATATATTTCTGCCTTGAGTTCTGAAAGAGCTGATTCTGAGTTTGGAGATGGCTATCTTTCAAAGGCCTTTACAGATCGAAGCTGGTGTTGTTTTGACATATGTATTCACTATAATACAATGATATTTTAGACATTATGATATAAAACATGTTACTAGCGTATCACACAATTTTATAGGACAAGCAATTATACAGACTTTAAAGGGAAGGTTCAAAGAGCAGAAGGAAGATAAGGGATCTCTCAGAGATAGAGTAGAAAATGCTTTCTTGACTTTAAAATTTTAAAATGTCAACGAGGCAGGTAGCACAGCTGCTGAAAAGCACTGGATTTTAGAAAAGACTGTAAAAGTAAATTAGTGTAAATACGTGGTAACTTCAGAATGGAAGGAAGGAGATGTGTTGTATTGGGGAAGAGGTTTTTTTCTTTGTTTCAAGAGGAAAAGAAAAGCTAAGGGTTCAATCAAAATTAATAAAGTTAGACTTGACCAGGGGAGATCTCCTGAAAATCTATGCTGCACTCATGAAGGAAAAACAAAACAAAAGAAGAAGAAGAAGGAGGAGGAGGAGGTGGAGGAGGAGGAGAGAACAGGTAACATGAATGCTGATCCTTCTACATGAGAACAGCTCTGAGGAGACTGGCTGAAAAATGAAAGTTTCTCTGCATAGCCAATAAATCTTGTTGGCTACAGAATCCTCAGGACTTATCAAATGGCATGGGTTGAAATTTAAATTACAGTTTAGATAACAATCCAAAAAGACTTAAAAAGTTTGAGGCCCCTTTCTTCAATCACAGATCAAAGATTTAAAATTATTTAACTGAATTGTGCACAATGTACATTTCATACATTTATTAGTACAGAAATGTATATTACCTTTGAAACTTTATGTTTGCAAATAAAAAGACCAGACACCTAAGAAGACAAATCAAGTAGCTCAGGTGATTCAGCATCACAGACTGCCTCAATAGATGTTTCCCTAAAAATTTGCATCCATAAAAATTTCCACTCAGCTAGTTAGATCATCCAGCATCACAGACTCTTCTAGCCAAGGCTTCAATAAAACCCTGCAGTTTCCCATCGCACAGAGACTAAACAGCAAACATTAAAGCTAGCTTTCCTAGGACTTGACCAGTATCCCAATTTTCTTAATGTCCCCAAAATACAATATCACCCCAAGGTGATAAGAGGAAGCAATTTTATGAGTATGATACCCTATTCCCAAAATATAGGATGGGTGGGTTTTGGTCATTTGATGGGTGATAGATGTTTATCATCATTTAAGGGGGTTGGTCACAAGTCATTAATGGTCATGGTCAAGGAGGAAAAAAGTAAAGGAGGTTAGATTCAGGGATTTCTATTTCCCCTTCCTTTTCTTCTTTCTATCCTTCTTTATCTCCTGCCTAGTGTTAGAGAGGAAAGTAGGAGGAGGAATACAAATTAAAAAGGAGGATATAAGAATGATAGGAAGAAAGTGTAAATTATTGAATCTACCTTTATACCAAAGTACATCAACAAGTCAAATACATTTACATTGGTATAGATTTTATATATTTATTCAAATTTAAGGTTATTTTGCTGTAACATACTATATTTATGTTTCAACTCTTATATATAAGTGATTATACCTAGGAAACTCATTTAAAAATGCAAAGTGAAGTTCTAGTCCATTTGAAAGCTGCTATTCCAAATTGTTTAAGATAATAGAGAAAAGCAAGTTAGTAGTCAATCAAACTTATAGTCATCTTGGATAATCTAGTTAATTACAGGACTATGTTTCTGAATTTGAAGAGATAATAAATAGCTAGAAACAAGTAATGTCTGCCTATTCAGGTATAACATATATAGATAGATAGTCTTCAAAATCCTCAGAGATCTATAGAATATGACATTTAAAGAATTTTTATTAAGAAAAGTCTTTTCTTTGTCAGCTGCTGGGTAAAGCCTCTCAGAGGGCTGCTATTCTGGGCTCATCTAAGTTAACCTATCATCTAGGCTCATTCAGCCCTGTGGCTAGCTATACCTTCCAGGCCTGTGATGGAGGAGTCAATTTTCTCTCCTGTCTCTTGGCAAAAAAGCCTTCTTTCTTCTTCCAAGAGTTCCTTTCTCCCTCTCAGGAAGTCCCATCTTCCTCTTCCTGTCTAGCTACTTGGCCGACAGACTTTTTATTAAAGCCAATCAAAGAATGCCTTAGGTAGGTGAGGAAGGACAGAGACACATTTCACACAATGTACCCCCCAAAATCACATGACTTCAGTGACTAAAAGGAAAATATATTGGGTTCAAGTGCCCCATCTCATAGCATTTTTCATTTTTTAACATGGAAAATATTTTCCTTTCTGATCTCTAACCCCTTAAGGACTTCCCAAGACTCTTATAACTGAGAAGCACAACATAGCATCATTAATAGTGTGAGGGATTGGTATGTGCCCATGGGATTGGCCTCAAAATGGTCAGCCATCCTTCAGTCTCAGCTGCATCTTTGTCCCTACACTTATTTAGACATGATCAATTTGGGGTCAAAAGTGTTGTATGTAGTTTGGTGTCCCCATCCCTCCACTGGGGATCTTGTCTGGCTACTGAAGGTAGTCTTTTCAGGTTCCATATCCCAACTGTTGAGCATTTCTGCTAAGATCACCCACATTGACTTTTAGGAGACTTCCCCATTCCAGGTCTCAGGGACTTCCTAGAACCCCCCCACCCCCAGTGCCCCTCTACTTTTCCCCTAGCCCTACCCTTATATCCAAGTCCCTTCCTCCCTCCCTCTGCCTCCCATGACTATTTTGTTCCCCCTTTGAGATTCCTCACTTGGGCCTTCCTTCTTGATTAACTTAGAGTCTGAGGAATGTATCATAGGTATTCTGAGCCTTTTGGCTAATATCCACCCATCAGTGAGTACATATCATGCATGCCATGCATGTCCTTTTGGGACTGGGTTACCCCACAGCTAACTGAGATGGATGCAGATACCCACAGACAAACATTAGATGGAAGTCGGGTATCCCTATGGACAAGTTAGGGGAAATTGAAGGCCCTTAAGGAGATGGCAACCCTACAGGATGACAAACAGTGTCAACTAACCTAGACCCCTAGGAATTCCTAGATACTGAGTCACCAACCAAAAAGCATACACAGGCAGTTTTAAGGCCCCTGACAGAGGGCTACCACGTCTGGTGGCGGGTAGGATGCATATAATCCAACAGAGGCTTAATGCACCAAGGTGGGGGGCACTGGGAGTGGGCTGCACTCTCAGATATAAAGGGGAGAGGGGATGGTGGGGGACTCTTTGAGGGGGGAACCTGAAGGGCTGGCAATATTTGGGATGTAAATAAATAATTAATTTTTTAAAAAGGCTTTTCATGACAATGAGACAGGTCTGCTCCTGGCAGCACTCCCATTCTACTTCAAAGAAGATGATGAGCATCAACAACCTCCATATCGAGTTTGCTTCATATGTGGCAACTTAGCCACTGGGCAAGAAACTGTGCTTGCCTCAACTGCAGACAGTATGCTGTCCAAATTGGACAAACAGAATGCAGGGAGTTCAACTGCCAAGCTTTTCTAAGCAAGGTAGAGGGTCCTTCATAATTCCTGCTTCACAGAAAAATCTGTCAGATATTCTGGGCCAGAAGTCCAAAGATGATGCTCCAACATTGCAGAAGAACATTGAGTGAGTGTCCAGGTAGCCAGAATCCTCTGTCATTTTTATAGTTTTGGAAGCTGCTTGCTCTGTATTTCCTATTTACTCGGGGAATATTTATTTATTCCTTCTTGTGTCTCCAATAGGTTTGAAGACTATATAGTTATAGACTTACAATTAAGCATAAGTTGTTTAGGATTTAAGAAAATATTTTAAAGTCTGAAAAGATATGTTTTAGGTTGGTGATGCATTTTATGATAGAAAGTGATTTTTGTACAGAACTTTGGACTTACCAAGATAGAATAGAGAGTAGAGTACTTTCTCCAAGTTTGCCAACTACAAATGGACTAGAAGTTGTGAATGTAATTCAGACCTGCTTGTTTTCATAATTGCTCTTATTATATATAGTTGGTTTGATGTTAGAAAAAGAGCTTCTTCTTGGACTTAAGAGGGAGATGTAGGGATATGCTGTTGTGTACTACGTGGAAGTATCACCTGTCAATAAAAAGGTGATGACCTGTTATTGAAAGGCAGGAAGTAAAAAGTAAGAATCAGGGTAGAGGGATAGGAATTCTGGGAGTTAGCCAGGCCCAGGAAAATTCGCCACTAGGACTCTGAGGAAGTTGGACATCTGAAAGTGGGGTGAGGTAGTCAGCCATGTGGCAGACATAGAATAGTTTAAACAGGTTCTGTAAGTCACAGGTTACGAGCTAGCTGAAAAACAAGCCCAAGTTTAAGGCCTAAATATTGTACACAAATAATCCTGAGTTGTTACTCAGGTGGAAAAGCCCACAGATATATATATATTGTAATTATGTTATATATGCATATGCTATAATAAATCCCATATGCTTCCTATATATGTATGTTATATATGTGTGTGTATGTGTATAAAAACCCCATATATATTTATGTACATATGCTATGATATATTATATACACATGTATTATAACAAACCTCATATACATATAAATTATATATGGAAATTATTAGAGTGGCTTACGGAATGTAGTCTACCTATTTTAACAATGGTTGTCTACTGATGGAAAGTCAAGTTAGTCTTCAGTACACATCAAAATAACAAAGAAGTAGATTCTATTGCCAGCAAAGGAATGAACTTGGTACCAACAGCAATGGCAAGCAGGCAAAGAGCAGAAGTTCCTTTCTTGCCTTATTTAAGACAAGTCTTCCATCTCAAATGATCTATTTAACTAAAAATTTCTCACACCTGTGCCCATGGGTTTGCTTTTTTAGTTAATTCCAGATGTAGTCAGGTTAACTGTCAAGAATAGCCATGACAATATCTTTTATAGAGATTGCTCTTGTTGGCACTATCCGTTAAGAACTTTCAATCTCATATCCTATCCAAGTGTGTCATTCTACCTGAGACATCTTCTGGTGGACTCACTGTGATTCTGTTCACTCTTCTTATATCTTGCTGCTTTCTGGAGATTCTGTTAGTAACTGATTTCAGGTTGTGTTCCATTCTGAACTACTCTGTGACTTTAATACTCTTGTGAACACCTGTCTTACATAGATAGTGTCTTTTATTGGAAAATATTCAGCTGTAATTGCTTTCTGTCTTTGAATGTTTATATCCCATTGTCTATTTCCAATATGAGTAAATATAATTGAGAATCTTCTGTAAGTAGGAAAGAAGTAAATGAAAGAATTACAGGAAGAAAGGGAGGTATTGACAGACGGAGGGAGGAAGGTAAAGGAGAAGGGGGAATAAGGAAGAAAGAACAAGGGAGAGTGAAAGAGAGGGAGGGAAGGAAGAAAATAGTCCATCAAGAATGGAAGTGACTCCATTCCTAGAGAAAATATTGCAGAACAATGAGTCTAAAGGTAAGAATCTGAAGTGGCCAGCCCAGCACAAAGAAGGCTGAAATGCAGTACCTGTAAGAACAACTCTGCCAAATATCTCATGAGTCAAAGCAGTCACCAGCAGCATCTCAAACCAAGGAAATGATAAATCATCCTCCATAGTAAATGGCAAGGGCATCTTTGGGATGCAGCAAACATCAGACTCCTAATTTAATCCAACCTTACCTTACTAGATCATATGTGGTTTAACATTGTTGGGAGGTTCTGAAGCTGCTGAAGAGGGTTAGTCTAATGAGATAATGTTTAGGAAGTGCTGTGCAATCTATTGCAGGCAGTCTTGGAATGGTAACTCTGAAACACTGACAAGTCCCTTCAGTGCAGGAATTTATTTATGTGTTTTTTAAGTAGAAAAAAATGCTTGCATATGGTAAGCTCTAATTTAATATTTGAGGGAAAGCATGAATAAATAATTCAATCCTCAATGCAGTAATCTTGTTTTACTTATCTCTGCAGCATTCCAACAAATTCTTCCTCCCATTATTGATTCTGTAAATATTTCTTAATTGGATTCTTGAAGCAAATACTGTCTTTCTTTGTGCATGTAGCATTCAGATGGGCAAAAATACACAGGCATTAAAGGTACTAAATGTGAGAGAATTACGTGTTTCAGAATTTCTATATGTAGATAATTTCTAGCAAACATTTGTTCAGAAAGCAAAAAAATATATAGGAAAGGAGAGAGGTCTATAAATACAGGATTTATGGCTCATACAATTTATTAATGTAGTAGATCTAGAGGTATTTGAGAGCATGGAGGAAAAGAACTATTCAGTCTATAGACAGACAAGATTTTATTTTTACATTGTTTTCAAATGCATTGCACTACAACACGAATTACTTCTGAGAAAATAGTAAGACCAACAGCAGAATAGGTATGACTCCGTAAAGTCCTCGTGATGCTTAGGACACCACTTCAATTCTGTTATGAAAACCATGACAACACCTGACACTTTTATTAGAAATTGTGTCATTCATGTCAGTTACTAATAGATGAGTTTAGAAACTTCGTTTTGCTAACCTTTTAGGGCATAATGTGCCATTTTCCCATTACATTATACAAGGTTGTGGGGAGAGCATTACAAAAAATATATACAGTGTAGAAGAAAATATATAATTTTCACAGTATCTTATGCTGTAGTAAATCACCTTGAGTTTTTTACAAGCCAAGTCCTAATTCAATGATAAATCCATTGTCTCCTTATTAACATCTTGTTGTCAGATTATTAAATAATGTGTTTTCTGTTAGGGAATTGTCCATGGCTCTGTGTAGTAGGCTGGGAGCTTTTCAGAGATATATTTCTCTGCCAGTAGAGGCTTCCCACATATGTAACAGTTAATTAAGCCAAGCCTATCTATTTCACAGTTGAAATAAATGTTCCAATTAAATATACATAAACAGCATAATTTCGGAGTACAGCTTTTTACTTCATTTTTATTTATTTTGGTAAATATCCTAATGTAAAATTGTTTACAATGTAATATAGCCCCATATCCATGTTGTAGCAGCCTCCATAGTAGATCTAGGAACAAAACACTGCCCTTTAATTAAGTTGCATTTGGATTTTATGAGGATTAGGAGATCTGTGTTTCCAGAACTAGCTCTTTAAACCAATTATTTATTAACAGGGCTTATGCCCAGCATGTATTTATGAGCTGGGAGGAAGCTGGGTTATATGGGAAGTGCACAGAAGGCAGGGGTAAATCTTCTTACTTTTGTACATATTTCGTACATATTTACTAAAATAAAAACAGGTTTTTATAACTTAAGTGACTAAATTGTATTTATGACACTTATTTTTCGATTGGTTATTGAAAGAAAGTATGCAACCACATGACACCCCGCCACACTCACTGGGAAGGACTGAGGTGTCAAGGCATACTTAAAAAGATAATAATTATTGTTTCTCTATTTGGACAGTCCAGCAATAGTCCCAGACTTTCGGCTTACCTAATGTCTGTTTATATGTAACATGAATGAATGTTAATTTATACATCTTATACATAAGGTAGAGGGAGCAAGTTACCACATTTACGGTAAGATAGCATATTATTTGGAACCTTTACGATATCAAGTATAATTCATTTTTTGTACCATGTGGTAAGACAACAAGAAACTCAGCAGCTCGGTGTGCTGACACTGCAGCAGAGCATGATTTTAATTAACTCATACAGAGGACACATTGAAGAAAAAGTGACATTTCATTGAGGAATATATTATTAAACACAACCCTCCTTGACCCACCACTGTGATACTAGGCACTGAAAACGGTTTGACTGGATAAGACTCTCTCAGTGTCCTTTTTAACCCAAGGGCATATGGCTCATTTGCACAAACATTTATTTCAGGACTTTCTCAGTACCTTGACATCTGAGTCTTGAGTATCTCCATATTCCCTCCAAGCATAAAACACTGGTCTTTAATAAAATTAAAGGTGTGCCTTTAATTTTGCAAGAAAGGAAGCAAACTGTAGTGATTGGGCACAAAGGTCCTAGCTATTAAATTACAAACAGGTCACTTAACATGTTTCATTTCTGTTCTAAGCTACCCTTTTGGAGAAATGTGATTTGTATTGCCTTTGTCAATTCTCTGTTTGAAAATTAGTATTAATAAAAGATTAATCGTGTTTCCAGCTTGCCTAAGTCTTCTGTTGACTGTAGCTATAAGAGAAACATTGACTCTAGAAAACCAACTGTGCTCTTCTCGCCATGTCTGATGGGCCTTGTATATCTTGCCTACCTGTGAGATTCCCACCTTCCTTAACAACCACTAAGAAAATTATTTCTCTTTTCGGAAATTCCCACAAAATACAAATACCTTTCATCCCTGGGAATGTGTACTCCTATCAATGATAGCTTCGCTCACGCTACTGGAATTATTTAAAGGTCTCTATTTTACATAAAATATATGTTTTCTACCCTTGATGGAATATACACAAATGTATTCAGCCTTCACGCTATTTATTGAAGTAATGTATTCATGAATTAGAGCACATGAAAGATGGCAAAACGGAGCTAATACCACGTATTCACGAAAAGCAATTTTTGCATATTGTTTATACTGTCGTAATGTTTGAGACATTGAGTGTATGACAAGTCAGTAATGTTTCCACAGCTTTGTTAATAATAAACATAGCTACATTTGTAAGTTGCTAAATGCCTGACTGGTTAGATAACCTAAAATTGCCATTAGTAATCACAAGGCATGCGGCAACAAGGGCTTGAAATTCTAATGCAATCCCATTAAAACAGGAGAGGCTAATGTCTGAATAACTAAAATAGAAGAGAGATTATGTTGAACAGGAACTTCTTAAGAATCATTACAAGTTCATTTACAAGGTGAACTACTAGGAAACTCTTGAATATATTTTGCTTCCCAATTTCCATGAAACAAACAGGCCTTCGAATTGAAGGCTGACAAAGCCTACGCTCTGCAATCAGGCCAATTGGACTTAATGCATGATTTAATTTAAATTTCTGGCCGTTTTGCTACCAGGAGTTCTACAATATCATTCTGTGTGAAGCTGTAAATTGTAGTCATGAAGCCAAGCAACAGAATAAGTACGAGTTCCTTACACTTGATCTTGTAAGAAGCAATACTGAAGACCTTCAGTACTTCTTAAACTTGCTTTCATGACAATGTCCAAGATGGAAGTCCAAGACACTCTTTTAAATGTTTTTCTGTGGTTTCTAGCTATACTTAAAAGGATAAAGAAGGTGTACTAAAAAGTACTGAAAGGCAAATAGAAGAGAGACCATAGATGGTTAAGTATATACTATTTTATTTATTGGCCGAGTCGGCTCTCAGAGGTCAACTTCCCTGATCTCTCTGCCGCACCATGGATCCAGAGCTTGCTGATGTAGCCACAGTACTTTCAGGATGCACATCCTCTTGTTGGGAAGTGTAAATTATAATGTACATGTTCAAAATCACTTGTCCACTGAGCGTCTGTAGTTCTTGTACCTTAAAATTGTAACTAACACATATATTTTACATATATATATATATATATATATATATATATATATATATATAGAGAGAGAGAGAGAGAGAGAGAGAGAGAGAGAGAGAAGATGGTCACAAGATTTTTTTTAATTTTTACTTTTATTTTTTAAAATAGCAGTTTTTAAGTTTAATAGAAGATTAGTGATACCAAAAACTAAAATAAAAAAGAATTAGAAAGGAAGCTAAAATGGTTAATATTTGGAATGAAGCCCAAGTGGCCTGAAAAGCAAGAAATAGACGAGGGCACCCAAAGAACACACAGGAAAGGCCTGTATTTACTTGGATCAAAGTTAAAATCATTTGTTCTTCAAATGACATTATTAAGAAAGGCAAAGGAAAGCTACAATATAGTAGAAAATATTTGCAACAATGTTATCTAGCAATAAATTTGTATTCAGAATATATAAATAACTCTTATAATCCAATAACAGAAGATTGAAAACAACACAGAATAAAATGAAAGCAAGGTTTTATATAAGAAAATGCATAAATATCTATCGAGCACATGAAAATGCCTTTAGAAATCGAGTGATTCAAACTGAAACCGTATGAGACGACAAACATTTGTCTCATGTTTTTCAAGCCCAGTCAACATGTCTGTCTCAGACCAGTGGCTCTGAACAAACTATTTCAGGGGTACAGCAAATGGTTGGAAGGGAGTCCAGGCTCAACTGAAGCTTCACTTTGAAGGTTTTCTTCCAGCCTCTGTGGACCTCTGAGCTGAAAGCCTCATTTCTTCAATGTTCCTGCCAATATGGCCTCCTGGTGTATCTTTGAGCTAGTTTTGGGGTGAAGGGCACAGTTCAAAAAGGGATTCCTACCAAAAGCTATTCCTATCAGAAATTAGAAGTAATTTATTAAACACAAAGTTATATCCAGAAGTAATTCACACATCAAATCCTGATAACATTTATATAAAAAGTTGGGGGCAAATCATTACAACTGGCTCCCAAATACTGGAAATTGGGTCTATGAGAAAACCACTAAAGGGCTCATTAATGTCCATTTATAGTCCACAGACAATTCTGACAATTATTGGACTTTATCAGCTAGGATATTGTTTGCTTATTTGATCACATTTTTGTCAGGCTTATGCCTGTGGGGATTTGTAGGGCCTGTGGAAATGAGTTTGGGAGTATATAGCACCCTCTGCTTACTGAAAAAAAAGGTTAAGTTTGGTGTTAAAAGTACCTTAAACATTTTATAGAATTTACCAGAAAATCATAATTTTCAGAAAATCAAGACTCTGTTGATGGGGGTGACATTTACACTTAAAAATTATTAAATACAGTGGACTGGAGATATTGCTCACCAGTTAGGAGCTCTTGCTACTCTTTCCAAGAGTGTGATTCCTAAACACAATGTCAGGAAACTCACAACCACCTGTAGCTTCATCTCCTTTAGATCCTCTTTAGGTCTATGCAGGCAACGTCGCATGTACACACATGAACACGCACACACACACAGAGACAGAGAGACAGAGAAAGAGACAGAGACAAAAACACAGAGACACAGAAAGAGACATAGACACGGAGACAGATACAGAGAGAAAGACAATGAGACCGAGGGAGAAAGAGAGAGACATGGAGACACAGAGAGATAGAGAGACACAATAAATAAATAAATAAATAAATAAATAAATAAATAAATAAATAAATAAATAAATAAGAAAATATTTCTCATGAAATGTTAAATATAATCCTATTCATACTTTCTATTTCAATTTGTGTGGATTTTAGTTATTTGTATCTTTCTCTGACAAACTATATTTTAAGTAGATTATTAAATTTTTTAATTTTTTGTATCTGTTTGTAATAATAATGAAAATAGTGATTTCTGAGAAATGATAATCTGTGTCTTTTTATATTTTTTTTGTTTTCTTCCCTTTGAGGCAATGTCTTGCCAGGTTGCCCAAGATGGCCTTAAAGTGGTACTTCTGCCTCAGCCTTCTTGGTGCTTGAATTATAGGCCTATGTCTCTTGCTCTGACATTTTTCCTAAAATTTCAAACTAAAACATGGTAGTTTATTTAGCTGTCCAAACTGTTGCTCTTGTTTTATGTTGTTGCTAATCCTCTTTCATGCCTGCCCTTTTCATGTAGTGATTTCTCTCTTTCTGTCTAATTTCTTTTTTAATTAATTAATTAATTTAATTTTTTTACACTCCAGATTTTATCCACCCTCCAACTGTTCCACATCCCATACCTCCTCCCCACCCCACTGTTGTGGGGCAGTGATTTGTGACAGGCAATCTGGCACCCAGTTGACCACAGGCGTAAAAGCTGGGTGATCCAGCAGAACAAACCAGAAAACGTTATGCCAACACTCCCGGGAGGCTTTTGGCTCCAGTCCGGGTCACGTACCACCCCTTCTCAGGTAGAGGCATGGCCGCAGCTCCGAGCCATCCCCATGTTAATGAGACACCTAGAAGCTTAGCCACGCCCCTTTCCAGTTACTATATCTGCCTCGCCTCTCCCAGAGGGGAGGGGGTACAATTCCATCCAGGCCACTCTACATGATGAAAATAAATGTCTTAGAATTAAGGACTGTCTCTTCATCTGTACCCGCCGTGGGAAGCGAAGGATCTGGCCCTCAATTAAGGAGCTGCATCTAATCTCTCGCTGAGGGATTCCCAGTGCTTCCAGAAGGTACCCAGTCACCTAAGCCTAAGCAGCTGCTGCAGCTGTGCTCCAGCTAGTCCATCTGCAGCACCCTGCAGTGACTGTGGTGCCCTGGGCTAGAGAACCCACGGAGACAGCTGCCTGAGTTTCCGGAGAATAGCCCCCACCTCCCCACATGGGCAGGGCCCAAAAAGGCTTCCCACAGCCCCCGCCTGCCCATCAGACTGTGTCGGAAGACACAACACCACTTCCCGCATGTCTCCCGTCCCATCCAGAGCCACAGCGCCCAGATCAGACACACGGGGCTTCTTTCCACTGCGCCAGGCTTGTTCCAACACACTGTCTCCATGAGGATGTCCCAACCTCCACCCCACCTGACTTCTTAATGTGAAAGAATAGTTTCATGGCTGTGGTATGGTGGTATAGGTTGGTGATATACTGCTTCCTTCTCTGTCTGTGGTAGTTTCTGGTTATTCTGTGTCATTCATTGTTACAAGCTAGACTACAACATCAGTCTTGATAAGATTTTCACAATCTGTAGGTAACATCTTGTAGTATGCTGAATGTCTTAATTATTAGTAAAAGTAAATATAGATAAAACTTAAATGTGTAGGGAATGATTCAAAGAGAGGTGTGGCCTGGGCAAGTTTCTTCTGCCGATGTGAACTGATCACCTTTGGTTTTCCTGTGCATGCCATGGCCCACACCTGGACATGTTGTAAGGGATGCAAACATTTCCAATGTTCAGATACAGTCCAGTCTTTAAAAGAGAATAGTCCAGAATCCCGAACTGACACTAGAGTCTCTTCAGCCAAAGCTTCTTGTTTCTGCTCATTGGTATTCATGCAAATTAATTTTGGTTCTAATATCGCCAATTTTTATTGAGTCTTTATGTAAGATCTTTGAAGTAAACACAGTTAAGACGAATTAGTGTTCATGAAAAGACAACCTCCATAAGGTATTGAAAATTCACCAAAAGGAAACCAGTCGGAGGACTTAGGGGAAGGACTGAAGGAGCTAAAGGGGTTTGCAACCTCATAGGAAGAACAACAATGTCAACCAACCAGACCCTCTAGATCTTCTAGGGACTAAACCATCAACCAAGGATTACACATGGCTCCAGCTGCATATATAGCAGAAGATGGCCTTGTTGGGCATCAATGGGAGGGGAGGTCCTTGGTCCTGTGAAGGCTCAATGCCCCGGTGTAGTGAATGCTGCAGTGAGGCAAGAGTGAGTGGGTGGGGGGGAGCACCCTCATAGAGGCAGGCGGCATGGGATAGGGTGTTTGTGGAGGGGAAACTGAGAAGGGGAATAACATTTGAAATGCAAATAAATAAAATAGCCAATAAAAAATAAAATAAAGAAAGAAAATTCATCAAAAGGAACTAGTGACACCTCAAATTAAACACATAATGGGGTCTTCTTTCCAACCAAAATTAAATGCAAGAATGGTTTGTATGTTTACTGAGATTATACAGTCTTGGCTTTTTGAGGTGACAGCAGATGGTCGGATAAGGAGCAGCAGGACCAAGTGCAAGAAACAGCATCTCATCTCCGGCTCTCTTAACCATGAAATCTATGAATTTATGCTTAATGGAGCGACAAGGGGCAAAAGAAAGACAGGAAAAGTGTCAGGGCAAAACAGGGGAAAGGCAGCACCTTGTATCTCTCCAGACAAATTAAATTATAAGTATCTTCTCTCTTACCTTCTGACAAAGACAGTGTCTTTTGACTTTTCTTAAAATGTCACTAATCAAAAAAAAAAAAATGTTACTTACACATGCTTGTACTGTATCATTTAGTTTTAAATACTTTGTGGTTTGGCTTAGAACATTTTTATTTCTAATTTCCAAGCTCCAGGTCCTCAGCCAAGTAAGCATCAGCTCTGACTTTATTTCCCAAATTCTATCATTCTTCAAATATCATTCGGGATGGTTTCCAGTGCTCTGGGACTTGGAATGCTTTGCTCTTTTGTTTTTAACTGAAAGTGGGGTAATATGCAATCATGTGATTTTTAGTTATTAGTATACATACTGGATACTTAAACCCTAGTCTTAGTTGGTATCAGATAATTATGTAACTGAAGAAAAACAAATAATAGAATATTTGTATGATGAATTATTTTAAAAGAATTTAAAAACCAATGAAAATATATTGAAATTTTACAAGAGCAATAAACAAATGTGATCAGTTCTCATTTAAACTCTCTTTGCTTTTGTATTTTAATTTTTAAAACAATTTCCTGTTCATAAGATATTTTAATAGTGCTACAAAGAGCTGCCTCTGTCACACACCTACACCCATGATCATGGCCACATTGCAGCCCTGGCTGATCACTCTCTTTTGAGACATTATTCCTAGGTCATGTGCATGCAAAGTGTTAAATATTATACTCTGTATTTCCCAAGAAAAATAAAATATTATATAACCAGAATCCAACACATTCTGAAGCATATGTATTTCACAAGTTCATGAGTATGCAATATACTTTGATTATACACCCCTTCCTCCATTATCTTCTTTTGTCCCTCCACCTTCACACCAAATTGAAACCAGCATAAATGAAGAATAGGTAGAAACCTAGGGATTGTGCTGTGTTTAAAGAACAAATGATGTAAATAAGTAACAAGAGGGCACTGAGCAGATGGGAGGAAGTCGTCACTGCAACAGAATATCAGTGATGGAAAAAACAACAAAGAACTCCCAGATGTTGGCATCACTAAAATCTGCTGGGCCAGACCTGTACATCCCTACAATCGTAGCCCTTAGGAGGCCCAGGCAGTTAGTGAGCTCAAGGCCAGGGTGGACTACCTGCTGCTAAATCAAACAAAGAAGGAAGAAAAAGAAGAGGAATGGATGGAGGGAGAGAAGAGAGGAGGGAAGGAAGGAAGGAAGGAAGGAAGGAAGGAAGGAAGGAAGGAAGGAAGGAAGGAAGGAAGGAAGGAAGGAAGGAGGGAGGGAGGGAGGGAGGGAGGGAGGGAGGGAGGGAAGGAAGGAAGGAAGGAAAGAAGGAAGGGAGAGAGGGAAGACAGGAAAGAGGAAGGGAGATAAGAAAAGGAAGAAGAGAGAAAAGGAGGGAGGGAAAGAAGGGAGAGATGGGGAGAGAGGAAAGGAGGGAGGGAAGTAGGGAAGGAAAGAAGGAAGGAGGGAGGAAAGGAAAGAAGGAAGAAGGGAAGAAAAGAAGGAAGGAATAAGGGAAGGAAGGAAATGGTGCATTCGTTCAGTTGATAGCAAATTTCCAAATAGACCTTACCCAGAAAAATAATTGGGTTTTTAAATCACAAAGTCCTATCTATGTTCACCATATCTCAATAATCTTGCAATTTCTATTTAAGAAATATAATGGTTTCTTTGAGGTTTCCCTGGAGAATCTTTACAGTGATGCCAACAGAGGTTTACACAGTACCCATGCTGCACGCACACATCATGAGTTGAATATGATGGCAGTTTGTAATATACCAACAAGCAACTTAGAGATCCATTCACAGGGGCTGAGAAATCTATACACCTTTTCCTTGAGTACCTTATGGTACTGTATAGAATATGTAGAAGGCATCCAAGTATAAATGAATCAATTATCTAGGTTAAAGATAGAATGGTTTAAAACTTATGATTGAAAACATGTCTTAACTGTATCCTTGCTTCATTTTGTTCTGACTTCACAATGCAGGATGAAACCAAATGATTTTCTAGTGATGAGAAAATGCTTTACACTTCTGTACACCTCCACAACATGCCAAGTTACACATGCATAACTTATTTAAGACCACATCCTCACATAAGTGCCAACTAATTCTTGACATATTTACTTTGAAATTTGAGTTTGTTTTGGGTTTTTTCTTTGATTTTATTTTAAAACAGAATCTCAAATTTTTGACCAGAAACTCACTCTATCATTCAGGGTGAGGCCCCAGCATCTGAAATAATTCTCCTGTTCAACCTAGTGCATTTTGGGAATATAGATGTAAGTTACCATACCTGTCTTTTATTTTTTGAGAGATGTATTTATAAGAAGTGATATGTCTTGACTGTTAACTAATTTTAGAAATTTCCCAAAAAACAATCATAAATTTTACTTAAACACAAAATAAATCTCATTATATCTTACAGGTGGCTTTTTATTCCATGGAATTATATTATAATTTTTGGGATGTATTTTATGATTATTATATATTCTAATTCCTAATATATGTGAATATTTATACAAAATGTTTAGATAATTTAGTTCTTTCTTATTCATTATTACTTAACATTTACAACCAATTTAGTCATGAAATACTAGAAACAGGAAAAATGTTGCCCTCACATAGAAGAATATAGCAAGCCTGAATGGCTTGATACAATGTGACCAGAGCTAAGAGAACAATTGTCAAGAATACAAGAGAGAATGTAGAAACAGTGTAGGTGTCCATTTTTAGGCTTTCTTCAACAATGCTTACAATTCCCACGTTTCCATTGTTTGGCAAGACATAGAGTGTCATTTCCCAGTTAGACAAGGAGAGAAGCTATGCATCACCCACACTCAATGATATAGATGAAATTCACCTAAGAGAAATATTAGGTAAGACTGCCCAGATGACACTCCAAAGAGCCTGGAACACACGATAATAGAAAGGAAAGCAAGAAGCGCTAGAGCAGAAATGAATTGTGAGATTTGCCTAATTATATATACAAAAAAGACTATTTTGCAGCAAGAATCATAAACTCAGTTGTGCTAAAAGTATTAGCAACTATCAAATCTCTGGTGAAGCAATTCTGTGATGTGCAGGGTATATGGAGGTACATATGTAATATTCCAGGAAGTCTGTGAATCATTATATGACTGTTATTATTATTTTATTATCATTTTCTTCTCACATCTGTGAGCTATTATGAAGGAGAAGTAAACTGTTATTTTAAACAAATCTATTAGATTCAGGTGGAAACTGATGGTGTGGATTATTCCTTAAAGAAAAATTCTTTCCAAAGAATGTAAAGAAATGTAATGACATCTTAGAGTAATCTTTCAATAATCTCCAATAGGCCTTCTATTAAGAAATACCTCTTAAATCATCTTTGAGGGGAAATATATTTTTAATTATTAATATTAATATATATCACCTCTAACTGAACCCTGCTACTTCAGTTGGAACATTCGGGCCTTTGATGTTACTGATTAATGTTTCACAAAAGCATCTCACAGTTGCTAAGGAGGAAACCACTGTCTATATGACTTTATGACCATGGTTCAGGAACACATTGTTTTCAAGTTGAAGTAGTATAAATAATGAAGCAACTGTTGCATTTATATTCTGATTTTGAAGAAAAATTTGATTCAGAACTCAGTGCACAGAAATTATAGTTTCTTGATAACTCTGTGAATATCATAATACCGTAGGTTTGTCACTCTTCCGGTTTGTATGAAATGTGTAGCTTGCTTAAATCTATTTCATGTCAGTGCCATGAAATTCTGGTTATTCTTTTTTGCCTATACATGGATCTTAGTGTAAAATTACATATTTAAAACAATGTATTTTATGCAAGTCAGTTTCTATCACTCTATCTAATCAGGATCATATTATAATTTGAATTATAAAAAATAAAGATATGCTTCTACTCTTTGCTATTTTTTCTCTTATTTCTTTTTAATATTTCCCATTAAAAAACCATAAAGTACATGTTAGTTGTCAATAGAAAAATCAGTAGTAAAACCACTTTTTCTAGTATTATTTAGGCAAGTATGGTAAATTCTATACAATTTATTCCAATGTGCATTTAACTTCTTGTTCATTTGAGTAAAACAAAAAGCTGATCACTTGACCATTCTACAGAATCTGGACGAGGAAGTATTAACTTCTTCAGAGCAAGGTTGGTGAAGCGCACTTCCTGTGCCTATTGGAGAAGGACTTAGTGGAAACAGCATCTCCTCCACTCAAATCTTCTTTAAAATTAAAACTGCTTTTCGCAAAAGGCCCTATTTATTTAAAATAACACCTATATGAAACCCATTAACTGTAATCACTGGTTATGTAATGGTTACATAACGCTTATAACATGGTTATGCAAGCCAGGGTTAGCAAAATGTTTTTAGTAGTGATATTTATTTTGGATGAAGTAAAGTACCCCTATGCAGTTTGAATTCATCAAACCAATAAAAATGAACAAAATTGCATATACCACTTGGGAGATTTACCCAGTAGCAAATGGGTAATAACACAATAAAGATATGAAAATATAGTTAGTCAGTAGATGAATTCCAGTGTAAAACAACTGGATGCCTTCAGAGGAGCAGAAGCTAGCACTGAACTCTGGCAGAGATGGGGGCAGCTGCATTTCTGATGGGAACATGCATGCTTTCAGCAAGGCAAGAGGACTACTTACTTGAGAGACTAACATCTCTTCATGAAATACTGCATATTCTAAATTTTTAAAAGAAGAAAACACTATTAAATATGAAATAAATCTTATAAAGCATTCCATAAACCATTAAGATATTAGAAGAAATTCTATGCTCTGTGACTCTAAATGGTATCCAAAAATATCCAATTTTTCTTACTTATTGTCAAAGTCAAATGTTTCCGTTAGTGTGATGAGGAGTGGCAGAGTCTGACCAGAGAAGGTCCCAAGAATTATTTTGGATGTGGAAATATTTTTCTTGTTTGGGTGATATTTTCATCCAATGATTAAATTAATCAGGCTTGCTACATTCAATTCTTATAGCCACAAACATACTGAATTATTTAAATTGAACACATGTGTGCACTTTATATATTTAAACCACTCTCAAATAGAAATAGATACATATGAATGTTAAGATAATCTTGTTAAAGGTAAATTTTCTTTGAAAAGAGTAACATTGAGGTAAATGATTTTTTTTTTTTTTTCTTGTTTTTCTATTTTTTTTTTTTTATTTTTGATACTTTATATACATTTCCAATGTTTTCCCTTTTCTGAGTCTCCTCTTTGTATACCCCCCATCCCCTCCCCAACCCGCCTCTAGGAGGGAATTCCA
>CM052709.1:2286515-2361515 GCA_028551405.1 Uromys caudimaculatus
TGTTCCCGGGTTCTCAGGCCCGGGATCCCGGCAGATCCGGGCGGGTCTGGGCGAGAGGTGCTGCTCCCCTCAACCCCACTCACGGGCCTTCCAAGTTCCTGTGAGGCTTCCTCTCTACGGCGCTCCTTGGCTGCCGAGGTAAATGATTTTTAAGCAGATATCTAAACAAAATATAGATTATACCTGCAGATGATTCTGAATTATGAGATTAAACTGTGTATCATATTATTTTTTTTATAGAGTATAGTCAGGCTAGTAGGCTGAAGAGGTAAAGTTGTAGTGACCTGTTACCAGGTGATGGTGTGCTTAAACCGAACTTTCCAGGAAGTTTAGTATTTGTTTACATTTAGTGTAGTTGATGAAGCTCATGTTAAAATGAATTCTGTGCCCCTCACGAAATATTATGTGTTAATGTAACAACACTAAAAAGTAGATTACTAAGAAATATCACGGATCTCTGTGCCAGATAAAGGATGAATACATTTTGCGTGGGGTTGAAGGCCATCTTTGAAGGTAGATTTTAATATAATAAAGAAGATATCTAGAAAGATGTTTAAGTGTTTAGGAGTTCTTGCCAGTCTTGCAGGGAACCCAAATTCCTCTCCTAGCATCTACACTGGTAAGCTTAACACTACCAGAAACTCCAGCTTCAGAAGATCCAGTGTCTTTTTTCTGGACTCTACAGACACATACACAAGCTTGGAATACACACACACACACACACACACACACACACACACACACACACTTACATAAAAACAAAGCTTTAAAGGTATAATACAACAAACATATCACATGACGTTTTGCTGTCAACATTATTGTTCAAGTAATAGTGTAAATAATATTCTGAATCCTCAGTATTGTTGAGGTTACTTTTTATCACCTTGATAAGAATCATTTTCTTTAGTTCTGTGTAGATTAGATAAGGAGCAGGCATTCAAATAACAGTTTTTTGAAAGATCCATGTTCTTATTTAAGGATGTTTCACAAATCTACGAACTCCACAAGCCTCTTAAAATTAACACTATGCTTTTTGTTCTTTAAGTAGGAATTGTGATCATAAAACACTGCTCGTCAACGGGGATGGAAATAACTCTCCACTGTTACATTAGGAAGACATACTAGTGGGTTTGTCCTGGAGCTAATTATGTTTGGAAAGCCACTGACTGTGACTATGTTATTATATGTAGTTGTTTAGCACCTAAGTACTCGGTCTTCCACCATGTAGCCAAAAATATTTCTGGGATTATTCTAAACCTTCTATAGCTTTCCTGTGGCATTACCTTTGGCTTGTCAGCTGTCCCTTCTTGTCCATGACCACGTCAATACACATATTCTCTTGACACTAAGACTGTTGAGATACTTCAAGAATCGGAATGAATCATCGAATTTATTGAATTTCTAGCTAAACAAGACAGTGCATCCTGTCAAAAGACACAAAGGGTTCTATCTCAAGTGAACTTTATTAATGTAGTAGTCTTGTGACATTCCTACTCGATCTCAAAAGGTAACTTTGAATTTGCTACTTGGCCTTTAGTTGAATTTCAAGAAAATTACGCTGTTGGAGAGCTGCAACATGAGCAAGGTTAGTTGTTGTCCATTCTAATATACAGGTCTCTGTTTTATTGACAGTTAATTTTCCATTGAGTCACATTCTTACAACCTTGTTTCCAAAAGAAGGAGCAGATTTTACTAATTTTGTAAATTAAAATAAATAGTAACTTCTAAATGAATTTAAATTAGGTACATTTATCCTCAATCTCTTTTTTTATATTTTCTCTATTTTCCTTATTTGAAAATAGGTTTTTTCATACGAAATATTATGTCTATGCTTTCTTCTTTTAGTTCTTCAAGATCCTTCCCTCTCATTCAAAATCATACATTTGCGGTCTCTTATTAGAAGACAAACAGTTATCTAAAGAATAATGATAAAATAAAACAAGCAAACTGGAATAGAACAGAACAAACAAATAAGAGAAAGAACCAAAGAAAAATCATGAGTCACACACAGATGCCGAAACATACATGTTCATACAGAAAGCCCGCAGAAACAAAGAAACAGCAACCACAATATGCATGCAGAGAATCTGTATGGTAAAAATGGCCTGACAAACCCTTTTGATGCAAAGAACTTTCAAACTGCCATTAATTCCATTTTGTTTTGACCATGTACCACTGGGCATGGAGCCTGTCCTTAAGAGTGGCTTGCATGCCCAGTGAGGCCCCACGGAAGACAACTAATTGTTCATTTGTGAAATAGCTTGAAATAGCTTCTGGCTTAGGGAAGGGGACTTGTCTTCACCTCTCTCAGCACTGGGACTCCTTAGGGTGAAGACCATGCAGGCCCTGTGCATGATGGCACCCTCTATGTGAGTTCATGTGTGCATCAATCCCACTGCGCTTTAAAGACCTTGTTTCCTCGTTTCAAAGCCCCTCTGGCTGTTACTCTTCATTTACTTCTTCTTCCACTGGAATCGCTAAGCCCTGAGGTGAGGGAAAGGATTTGATGGAAATACCACATTTATTGCTCCAAGGTTTCTCTATACATTGTCTGGCTGTGGGTCTCTGTGTTTTTTTCCCATCTGCTGCAGGAGGATACTTCTCTGATGGTGACTAAGCAAGGCACTGATCTATGAATAATGTCCATGGCCTATTGTGTCTCAGGTTCTTGGCACACTAGGAGAGTTGGAGATGAGTTCCAGCTCTTGGAGTGGGCATGGGATCCAGACAAATATCAGTTGGTTACTCTCACAAGCTTTGCGCCACTATTGTACCAGCATATCTTGCAGACAGGTCATCACTGTAGATCAAATGGCTTGTAGCTCTTTCCTCTGTTATCAGGAAGAGTTCCTTCCAGTACCATGAACACTAGTCAGTAGAGGTGAAGGCTCTAGCTAGGCACCAGCTCATTTTTTAACCATCTTTAATGAGTTGCCTTCAGAAAAGTCTACTATCAATTGGTTGGAGAACAACTAATAGCCTTGTCAAGAACTCTACTAGATGCAACTCAATCCTGGGACCAGTAGCTTTACTTGGTGACAATTTTCCAGTTGGGACTCTTCTTCCTGTTTAACAATTTTATGACGATTGCCTTTATACATGCATATATTTTAGGAAGCTTCTACAATACTAGGCTTCACATTATCCCTCAGATGATGCTCAGCTTTATCTCATCTCCCTGTTTCCTCCCTCTCCAGATGTGGTCCTCCCATTCTTTCTGGCCCCATCCATTCATAGCTTTCCATTTCTTTTTCCCTTCCTAAGGAGATCCATCCCTCCCCACTAAACACTTACTCTACACCTCTGTGACTATCTGGATTTTAGCTTGCTTATTAAAGACAACAAACAGGTAACATCCATATATAAGTGAATACACACCATATTTGTCTTTCTGGATCTGGGTTACTTCATTCAGGATAGTTTCCTCCTCCTCCTCCTCCTCCTCCTCCTCCTCCTCCTCCTCCTCCTCCTCCTCCTCTTCTTCTTGGTCTACTGATTTAGCAACAAACTTCGTGATTTCATCTCTTGTAATGATGACTGAGTGATTTATCCATTGTGTGAATGTTCTGCATTTTTTTCATCTTTTCATGCATTGACAGACAACTAAGCTATTTCCAGTTCCTGGATTTTGTTAATAGTGCAACAATGACCATGACTAAGCAAGTGTCTCTGTGGAAGAATGAACCCCGTTTAGGTAGAGGTCTAAGAGTGAATGGTACGGTTGGATCTTAAGATAGATCTATTTAGATTCCTGAGGATTTTTGACACTGCATTTTGATATTTTTTTCTTATGTGTATTGAAAGTTCTAAAATGATGATTTCACAAGTTTTACAGTCTCTGAAAGTTTCTATGTATTTATTTAATTCTTTGTACTTTGTGTATTTGGGAATGGAGCACACTTGCCACAGCATTCATGTAGAGGTCAGAGGAAAATTTGTGAGTATAACTCTCCTGCCACTTTGCAGGTTTGGGGATTTGAATCCAGGTCATTAGGCTTTGCAGAAATTCTCTTTATCTGATGATTCTGTTGACTGGACTGCAATAACAGCGTTTAATAGCTGCTTGTCCCCAACTCTCTTTTGGTGGGCTAATTTTCATTACATTCCAATTTCTTAATATTTCAACTTCTCTTATAATTTGACTATGTAACTATAACTATAGCAAAGTTTCCTGAAATTCCCTTTATCTATAAACTTTAAATTGAATACTTATTTTTCTATGCCTTAAAATATTTCCATAGGTAAAATAATATAATATTTTATAAAGTTTCAAATACATATTACCTATAATTATCAAAGGTACATGTGCTCCATTAAATTATTTAAATATTTTAAATGGTGCTTGAAATGCAACCTATTTCACCTAATATATTCCATTTTGGCTCTACAGATCTGAAGACTTCTAGGTATTTATTGGAAATTGACAAGATACAAGTACCATGTCTAATACTCCATTTGTTAATTTTCTCTTCATAAGTAAGAACTTACGCAAAATTCAACTTTATTATTTCTAATAATCTCACATATCTCACTGATAGTAAGAATTGAAGATTGTTATATTGTAAAAAAAAATGGCATTGAATAAGTCAACTTACTATAAACTAGTCTTAAAACATATTACAGCATTATAAATAGGCTTTCCGGGGTGCTCATGTAGTTCTGGATGGTCAGGCAAATGAAATAGAAAGAGCCTATGATTTTGTAGCAAGGGGTGGGTGAGCTTCTGCAAATCAAATAAATATTGGCCTTAAAAATTTGTAAAACACATTTTAGAACATAAATATGAGGAGCTAAAAAAGGAATTTCCAATATGGGAATATTCTTGTGTAATTAAGGATAATGAGTGATATATGGTTTGTTTGTTTGTTTGTTTGTTTGTACTTAATCATTTTACATCCCACTCACTGCCTCCCTCCTGGTCACCCCCTCCCACAGTCCTTCCCCCATTCCTCCCCCTCTTCTCCTTTGAGCAGGTAGAGACCACCCTGCCTATCTCCCCCCACCATCATGGCACATCAAGTCTAGCTACTTCATCTCCCACTGAGGCCAGACAAAGCAATCCAGCTAGAAGGACATATCTCACATACAGGCATCAGCTTTTGGGAGAGCCCCCATTCCAGTTGTTCAGGGCCCACATGAAGACCAAGCCACACATCTGTTACATGTGTGCATGGAGGCCTAGGTCCAGCCCGTGTATGCTCTTTGGTTGGTGGTTCAGTCTCGGAGAGCCCCAAGGGTCCAGGTTAGTTGATTCTCTTGGTCTTCCTATGGAGTTCCTATCCTATTCAGGGCTCGAATCCTTCCTTCTCTTCTTTCATAAGAACCCAGAAACAGTAAGCTATGGTAACCAAGTGTAGTAAGCACTGCTTGGTTTCCTTCTAAAGGCTTAGGGGATTACAATTAAATGCTATGGCTCCAGCACTTCTTATTCTCAACCCTGGAAACTGAAAGTTTCTCATAATGCAAGTGGGTATTTACTAATCAGAGTTTGCATGCCCCTACATATGACGTTAATATGTATTATTTGGTGGGGATGGTATTCTAAAGAAGAATAATGTCAGATGATGGCCACCAGTGCGCAAGGCACATTTTCTTCTCTCGCGTGCTGAGGCGCCAGCGGCTGCTTCACAAGTGGATAGAGAGTCCCTCTGTGCTGTTCCTGGTATTGCCATCCTGACCGTGGCTGGATCCTGCCTCAGCCTCGTTCTTCCAGTCTCTGTTTGGCCCTTAGTTTCCTTTGGATGAACGTGCATCCTTTCTCTGATCCGCCGTGGAATTCTGCTCCGTGCTTTTAGCCCTCCAGAGCCAAAGAAGCCCCAGACAACAGATGCCCAAACGCAGTGTGTAGCAGTAACTCCCCAGCTCGGTTTCCATGCTGTAGTTTACAGTATTTAATTTTATATAACATATACTATTTATTATAGCATTTTTGATACCTCATTCCGTTTACACATCTTGAAAGCTGCTCAGTAATTCTCTTACTATTTAAAGAACCACTACACTAGAGAATGTCATCTACTGTGGCAACAATTACGAGAGATCACTAGTATTCTCGCTGCTGTCACTGCTTCTGCTCCACCGAAGTATGATAATCAATGGATCCCCATCCTGAGCTTCATCATTGCAATTGTCTTGGCATTTTCCGTGGGAGCCAATGATGTAGCAAATCCGTTCGGTACAGCTGTAGGCTCAGGTGGAGTGACCCTGAAGCAAGCCTGCATCCTAGCGAGCATCTTTGAAACTGTGGGCCCCGCTTTGAAACCATCCGGAAGGGCTTGATAGATGTGGAGATGTACAACTCAAGATCTGCTCATGGCTGGCTCAGTCAGTGCTATGTTTGGTGCTGCAGTGTGGCAACTAGTGGCTTTGTTTTTGAAGCTCCCTATTTCTGGGACCCATTGTATTGTGGGTTCAACCATTGGTTTCTCCCTTGTGGCAAAGGGGCAAGTTGTCTGATCTGATAAAAAATTCTGATGTCTTGGTTCGTCTCTCCACTGCTTTCTGGTATTACATCTGGAATTTTATCCTTCCTTGTTCATGCACTCATCCTCCGTAAGGCAGATCTAGTTCCTGATGGCTTACGAACTTTACCAGTTTTTTTATGCCTGTACGAATGGAATGAACCTCTTTTCCATTATGTATACTGGAGCACCGTTGCTGGGTTTTGACAAACTTCCTCTGTGGGGTACCATCCTCATCTCGGTGGGATGTGCAGTTTCCTGTGCCCTTATCTGGTTCTTTGTATGTCCCAGGATGGAGAGGTAATGTGTGCCACTGGGCAACTCTGGGTTGTGGTAGAGGAGAGAACAGTGTCATTCAAACTTGGTGACCTGGAGGAAGCTCTGGAGCTTCCCATGGACCTGAAGGAGCAGCCCAGCATAGATGGTACCATCAATGGTGCAGTGCAGTTGCCTATTGGGAACCTTGTTCAGTCAAACTGTCAGCATCACACTATCAGGATCACACCATGCACAAGCTGCTGCACAAGTTACATCCGGCCAAGGTGGGAGACTGCATGGGAGACTCTGGGGACAAGCCCTTGAGACACGACAACAGCTACACTTCCTACGCTACGGCAATATGTGACATGCTCCTGGATTCATTCCATGCCAAAGAAGGTGAACAAAAGGGAGATGAAATGGAGATGCTGACATGGCCTAATGCAGATACCAAGAAGCGAATTCAAATGGACAGTTACAGCTGTTACTGCAGTGCTGTGTCTGACCTTCACTCTGAGTCTGAGATGAACATGAGTGTTAAGGCTGAAATGGGTCTGGGTAGACAGAAAAGGAAACACTGGCTATCTTGAAGAATGATAGGACCAGGATAAGCCTGAAGTGTCCCTTCTCTTCCAGTATCTGCAGATACTTACAGCCTGCTTTGGGTCATTTGCCCATGGTGGCAATGACGTCAGCAATTCCATTTGATCTCTGGTTGCTTTGTTTCTTACTTATGAAACAGGAGATATCTCTACAAAAGGAGCAACACCCATTTGGCTTCTGCTTTATGGTGGTGTTGGCATTTGCATGGGTCTATGGGTTTAGGGTAGAAGAGTTATCCAGGCCATGGGGAAGGAAGTGACACCGATCACACCCTCCATGGGTTTCAGTATTGAACTGGCATCTGTCTTCACTGTGGTCATCTCATCAAACATTGGCCTTTGGTATCAGCACAACACATTATAAAGTGGGGTCTGTTGTGTCTGTTGGCTGTCTCTGGTCAAAGAAGGCTGTTGACTGGCGACTGTTCTGAAATATTTTTATGGCCCTAGTTTGTCACAGTCCCCATTTCTGGGGTTATCAGTGCTGCTATAATGGCAGTATTCAAGTACATCATCTTGCTGGTGTGGAGCTGGGATCAAAAATTGTGTCAGTATCTGGGACCTTGTTCACATTCCTGTCCCTAAAAGAATGCTCACAGTGTTGCTAAAGACAGACAAGGGTTTTAAAGTTCAGGAGCCATGGGAAGGAAGTGTAATTTACACTATAATTGCTTTTGCACTAAGTATGACTTCTCTCAAAATTAGCTATGTAAAATAGCCAGGTTTCCATTGATCCATTCTAAGGTCCCTTTCTTCTGGGCTATGAATTCCTATACATATTCTCTACTTTTGTATCAGGCATCAATTCCATTATGATTAATGTTGTCTGTGAGATAACTTATGTGGATTCTTTGCAAACAGCCAGGCATATACTGCTTTGTTGGCCTCACCAGCTTCTTCACCAACACACACAGGGATTTAACAAACATGTAACTAAAGCTCCTTTCATAGTCTTTGTAGAAATAGTCGTGGCACTCTGCTCCTTGTCACTAGTGGCAGGTTCTGTTGATATGTGACAACTTCTTAGAGGGCAGAGAATCTTTGGCACAGTGAAAATATAAGTGTGTAGTAACTTCTTTGCAAACAGTTCATGGACATGTTGCTAAGAAGTAGGAAGACAAAGCCTCCTGGTGGTTGTGGTTGTTCTTTTGAGATTTCTGGCAGTGTGGGATGGGTGAATGAAGTGGAATGTGAATTTTGGGCAAATTCAATGGGACAGCCTTCCATGTTCATCTGTCTACGTCTTAACTGAATAAAAAGCCTACAGATTTTAGAAAGAAAAACAAAAGGAGAATAATGTCTTACACTAGATTGTATAGCTTGAGATCCCAAGATGAAACCTCCTATACATGGTAAGCATACCATATCAGCATTCACATGTTAATGTTAAGAGAAAGACATTGGAAGCAAGGGACTCTAACAGAGTATCTAAGACATACATGTTTAAAATAATCTCTACATTTTATGTAAGGTCACTAAGTCACAGTCAGAGCAAGCAACCTCCCCCAAGTAAATTCCTGAGTCTCATTTTGAGACAAACAAGATGGTTGTGGAGTCCATGTTGCCTGTCTTTCCATCAGTACTCAGGATGCTTTAAAAAGTCAATTGAAGCCAGACTTTTTTTTCATTTCTTTAGTTCCAAACCAAAGAGTTTAAGCTTCATTTCTCTGAAAAAGAAATTTGGAAAAAAAAGGGGTGGGGAGATTATATGTGTTCCCAGATACTGGAGAATTAGAGATATATACCACATAGACCGAAGCAAGAAAATTCTATGCCAAACAAATTAATCTTTTAAACAAGAGCAATTTGCATTTTGAAATTTACAGGAAAAAAATTTGCAATAAGAGTTAGCTCATAGGAGGCAGATTCTTGGGAAGATTCATATTACTGTGGCATGTACAGGATAAAATAAGTTTTCCAGTGGTTTCTCAAAGCACAAGAATGACTTATGCTGTCAGTGTAACCATGATTACCTCCATTAGTGAAACGTAAAAGCCCAGCTCAATTAAATTACTTATGCTATTTTTTTCCTTTCCCTATGAATATATTTTGACATTCAAGTACATCTTCAGGAACTAACGGAAACCAAAGCAGCTACAATTTATTCTGCTTCTAATTGTGGCTAAATGATGATGCAACTCATCTATAAACAGATAGCTGAGTTTCACAGTATATCCTAGTTTACAGAGAGATTATGATGCCATGGCTTGAAATAATGAAGCAAGGGGCAGAAGGGGGATGCAGATTTGTTATTTCACAAATGCTTTGTAACTTAGAGTTTGATTTAATGTTTTGGCTGAATGCTGTTATCCTAGAGGAGTTCAGTAAAACAAATTTTTAAAATGTAAACTGTAAGGGAATATAACATTTCATCTCACTTAAGAGGCTGTGATTATTAACAGTCATGTAGTAAGCAGAGACTTGAATGGAGAATGGGGGTGATTTTTATGTTATTACACACCTACTCATTCATAATGGAACTAATTAAATCAGAAGGTTTGATTATGAGAACAAGCACTAAATCCATGGTAAAAATTTGTTTTAGTGTATCTGTCTAATGTGTAGCTTAAATTACTCTTTACTGGCTTGCATGAATATCCTGCAATGTAGCTTTGCAAATATGACAGGCAATACAAGTGATGTTGCTACTCTCAATGATATTACTAATGAACAGACCACACATTATTACCAATCATATGTCTACAGTTACACTGCTAATTACATACATGATTCATATAATTCTTTGAGAAATAACCATTGAACTATATTCTCTCTGCCTGTTATCAAAGATAAGAGTGAGGTACAATGTTGGAATGCTATGGTTTAAGCTACAGTGCTCGTACTACTCTCGTACGAGATTTAGGGCATCTAATGAAGTTGGAGCGGTCCCTTGGATCTCAATTAAGCTGAGAAAATGAAAAAAGTGAGCAGCCACATGTGGTACAGACCAAGCATGTGTCATGGTTTTGCTTTCCATCAATTTACTTTTCTAAAAGATATTCCAGGCTATGAATTGGATCTATTCCACTGAGTTAATTGACTCAGGAAGATCGTGAAGGCGTGCCCTAATTGCTTCCCATAAGCACTGTCTCTTAAAGACACACGCACTTCTCTCAGCATCATGATGCTAGGGACCAAACTTGGAACACACACACATTTGACAAGAACACTCAAATCATACTATTTTATATGATAGAAAGAGACAGGTTGCAAACTACTAGCTGAAACCAAGTGTATTTTGCACACCAGAACTTTAGTATTTTATGGAAATCATACTTTGATAAAACAGAAGAAGCCTAAGCTTTATATTCACATGCTAAAATCCCAGTTTGTATGCAGTCCTACTGTCTGTATATAGAGGTTTAGCAAAGAAACTACTTAATCTTTATCATCTATAGACAGATTGACATAATTTATTTTCAAATATAATACTGTTTTGACAATTTAAGGCATAGTCTGTGGCTTCTCTTCAATTAAATGTACACTTCTTCCTATTTTTTCACATATATGTTTGTGTGTATGTTCATACACACACACACACACACACACACACACACAATCTTTCCTTGTTACCCAATGGTGATAACAAATAAAACAGATTTTTATGGCTGGTACTCATGGACTTATTCAGAAAATTTAATGAAGGAGCTCTCTTTAGAAAGAAATAGGTGGTCAGTATGTAAGACATTATCCCACTTAGATTCTCAGAAATCATGTGAATTATTACAGAATTCAAGCCATCAAGATAAAAATATTAAAGGGGTTGATCTATAAAGCTAAGTCGACAAACATAATGGGCCTAGGAACAAGACTACATCTGAAGTGTGCAAATGAATGGGTTGCTCTGGAAAATGTGGTACATTGGAACAAAGATCTGAGTTTCTTGATTGCTGATAGTTTAGAAAAGTATCCTTTTTGAAATGAATTTTCCATGCTCAGTCTTTGCAAAACAGTGCTTTATGACATTGAGGAAATTTTAAAGACAAAACCTATTCATGATAGAAGGTCATATTGTTTCCAGTGCTGTAAAACTGTTCATTCCTGAGAATGTTGTAGAAATTGTAGCCAATATTGTCTCTTTTTCAAAGCACATAATTATAAAAGTAAACTTGAGGAGAAAACACTTTTTGCTGAACATTATGAATTCAAAACAAAATAATAATACTTTCCATTATTGTAGAAAGTCTGGCCCCAGATGTGGAAAATAGAAGCAATAATAATATTCTATGATATTCTCCAATGCTTCAGTTCACCTTAAGTAAATAAACAACTTACTATATATTGTATACTATCTACTATAGTATACTGTAGTATACTAAAGTATACTGTATACTATATACTATATAAACAATAAACTGTGAACCATTTCAAGGTTCAAGGCCGGATGGTTTGTAAAGTTCAAAATTTAAACATTCACACATTTCCGTGGTGAAGATTTTACTTGTTTACTTTGTTTTTGGAGCCTTTTTATCCTTTTTCAAATGCATCAGCATATATACACAACATGAATATGAAGTTTAGGACTCCTGGGCCAGAAAGATGACTCTATGGGTTAGGACATTTGTCACCAAGACTGAAGACCTGAAATATAATCCTGGACACATATGTTGGAAGGAGACAGCTAACTTTCACAAGTTATTCTTTGACCTCTATGCATGTATATACTCAAGAGAGAGAGAGAGAGAGACATGCAATTCAAAATTAAACAAGAAGTAAACAGGATTAATATCTATAGTCTTACAGGAATTCAGTTTCGCATTTACTTTCTCAGTATTGTGTGTTTGAAACAAACCCCTATCATATTCCACATTTCCTTTCCTCTCCTATCTTGTACCTTGCATGGGTCACCACTTCCTCACATCAATAAGCCCAAAACCAGCATACATCCTATAGCCTATAATTAGATTATAAGATAACATAACAATTGAAATCAGCCATGTAATGTATCCTCATTTTCCCTTGTTTTCTTAAATAAATCAGTCCTGGGCCCTTTGGGAACTCAAGGTATAGTACCCATGGACCTTAGTAAAGGCATGATCCCACGAGCCAATCTTGTCCCCTCCCTCCCTCTCTCCCTCTCCTTCATTTTCTATTGGCTGAACTCTTTGTAGCTTTACTTTCAATTTCCCACCAGCATCTCCAATTTCTCTAGAAATCAGGGACAATATATTTTACCTAATCCATACATTTTAAGTTGATTTCATATGACCTAGCATACATGAAAGGAATTCCCCTCTTGATTGGGTATTACTAGGTTTTATGAATACTCTTAAGTGAGATATATCAAGACCAAGTAATTAAAACTGAAATCATAAATGTGAAAATCATGGCAGATTGTACCTGATGATCAGATTCTACACACTGGCTTCAGTCATCTCATGAGAAAAAAATCTAGATTTTGTTGGTTTCAACAAATTTCATTAAGAAAAAGTTCTAGGAAAATTTTACAAGTTCTTTTTCCATTCAATTCAAAATAACAACTAACCCATACCAAATCATTTAAAATGTAAGTATTATGATATAGGTAAGTACTATTTTCATTTTAGATTTTTATTAACTTCTTTCCTCATTTTACAATTCTATGTACAATGGATAAAAACTGTCAAATCCAAATACTTTGGGATATATGTAGCCAAAGAGAACACTATATTTAAAAGGCAAAACATCAATGAAAAAGAAATGCTACAAATAAAACAAAACAAAATAAAACAGAAAGAAAAACAAAAACAAACAAACAAACAAAACATACCACAGGGACCAAGGGGTAGCCTTCCAGTTTCCATCTGCAGCCAGGGAGCTAATCCTGTACCACAGGGCTTCATACCCAAATAGCACAGGTAGAGAGCTAGTCTCCCAGGAGTGTGGACAAGCCTATGAGCGGAGGTAGGACCAGCACTTCTGCTCAGAGGGACTCACCCGGAACGCTCAGGACAAAGAGACCAAGGAACAGCTTGGTACAGGAGTCTTCCAATTTCTACCTGAGGCCTGTGCTACAGGGCTCCATACCCAAATAGCACAGGGAGAGAGCTAGCATCTGAGGAGTGTGCACAGAACTGTGAGAGTGGGTAAGACCAGCACCTCTGCTCAAAGGGACCTGTCTGGAACCCTCAGGACACAGGGACTGAGGGGTGGCCTTCCGGTTTCCTTCTGCAGCTAGGGAGCTGAACCTGTAACACAGGGCTTAATGCCCAAATAGTGCCAGGAGAGAGCTGGTCTGCCAGGATTGCCAACACACCTTCAAGCACAGGCAAGACCGCCACTTCTGTTCAAATTCCTGGCTCAAGAGGGACCCTCTCAGAGCCATCAGGACATAGGAACCAAGGAACAGCTGGGAACAGGATCTTTATGGTTTCTGTCTACACCCCAGAGCTGACTCTGAACCACAGCTCTTCAAACCCAAATTCTTCTCAGAGGGAGCTGGTCTCCAAGGAGTACTGAAATATAGGCTTGCAGGAAGGACAAGCCACAGTCAGAGACAGCAAGACACAAGAGTTAACCAGATGGTGAAAAGCAAGGTCAAAAACATAAGGAACAGAAACCAAGGCTACTTGGCATCATCAGAACCCAGTTGTCCCACCACAGTGAGCCCTGGATACCCCAACACACCAGAAAAGCAAGACTCAGATTTAAAATCACATCTCATCATGATGATAAACTTTAAGAAGGAAATAACTCCCTTAAGGAAATACAAGAGAACACAGGCAAACAGCTAGAAGCCATTAAAGAGAAAGCACAAAAATCCCTTAAAGAATTACAGGAAAACACAATCAAACAGGCAAAGGAAATGAACAAAACCATCCAGGATCTAAAAATGGAAATAGAAACAATAAATAAATCACAAAGGGGGACAACCTTGGAGATAGAAAACCTAGGAAAGAGATCAGGACTCATAGATGCAAGCATCACCAACAGAATACAAGAGATAAAAGAGAGAATATCAGGTGCAGAAGATACCATAGAAAACATTGACACAAAAGTCAAAGAAAATGCAATATGCAAAAAGCTCCTAACCTGAAACATCCAGGAAATCTAGGACACAATGAGAAGACCAAACCTAAGGACAATAAGTATAGCAGAGAGTGAAGATTCCCAACTTAAAGGGCCAGTAAATATCTTCAACAAAATTATAGAAGAAAACTTCCCTAACCTAAAGAAAGAGATGAACATAAACATTCAAGAAGCCTACAGATCTCCAAATAGATTGGACCAGAAAAGAAATTCCTCCCATCACATAATAATCAAAACGCAAAATGCACAAAACAAGGAAAGAATATTAAAAGCAGTAAGGGAAAAAGGTCAAGTAACATATAAAGGCAGAACTATCAGAATTACACCAAACTTTTCACCAGAGACTATGAAAGCTGGGCAGATCTCATACAGACACTAAGAGAACACAACTACCAGCCTAGGCTGCTATAACCAGCAAAACTCTCAATTACCACAGATGACAAAACCAAGATATTCTATGACAAAACCAAATTTACATAATATCTTTCCACAAACCCAACACTACAAAGGATAATAGATGAAAAACGCCAACACAAAGAGGGAAAATACACCTTAGAAAAAGCAAGAAAGTAATCTTTCAACAAACTCAAAAGAAGATAGTCACACAAACATAAAAATAACATTGAAAATAACAGGAAGCAACAATCACTATTCCTTAATATCTCTTAACATCAATGGACTCAATTCCTCAATTAAAAGACATGGACTAACATATAGGATACATAAACCGGACCCAGCATTTTGCTGCATACAGGAAACGTACCTCAGTGTTAAAGACAAACACTACCTCAGAGAAAAAGGCTGGAAAACAATTTTCCAAGCAAATGGTCCCAAGAAACAAGCTGGAGTAGCCATTCTAATATCAAATAAAATCACTTTCAACCAAAATTCATCAAAAAAGATAAGGAAGGACACTTCATACTAATCAAAGGCAAAATCTTCCAAGAAGAATTCTCAATTCTGAACATCTAAGCTCCAAATATGAGGGCACCCACATTCATAAAATAAATTTTACTAAAGCTCAAAGCACACATTGCATCTCACAAAATAATAGTGGCAGACTTCTACACCCCACTCTCATCAATGTACAGATCTTGGAAACACAAACTAAACAGAGGCTCAGTGAAACTAACAGAAGTTATGGACCAAACACATTTAAAAGATATCTATAGAACATTTCATCCTAAATCAAAAGAATATATGTTCTTCTCAGCACCTCATGGTACCTTCTCCAAAATTGACCATATAATTGGTCACAAAACAAACCTCAACACTTATAAGAAGACTGAAATAATCCCATGCCTCCTATCAGATCACTACAGATTAAGGCTGGTCTTCAATAGCAACAAAAATAGCAGAAAGTCCACATACACATGGAAGCTGAACAATGCTCTGCTCAATATTAACATGGTTAAGGAAGAAATGAAGAAAGAAATTAAAGACTTCCTAGAATTGAATGAAAATGAAGGTGCAACATACCCAAACTTATGGGTCACAAGGAAAGCAGTGCTAAGCGGAAAACACATAGCTCTGAGTGCCTCCAAAAAGAATATGGAGAAAGCATATATTACCAGCTTAACAGCACACCTGAAAGCTCTAGAACAAAAAGAAACTAATATACCCAAGAAGAGTAGAAGGCAGGAAATAATCAAACTCAGGGCTAAAATCAACCAAGTAGAAACAAAAAGAACTATATAAAGAATCAACAAAACCAGGAGCTGGTTCTTTGAGAAAATCAACAAGATAGATAAACCCTTAGCCAGACTAACCAGAAGGCACTATGCAAATTAACAAAATCAGAAATGAAAAGGGAGATATAACAACAGAAACTGAGGAAATTCAAAAAATCATCAGAGCCTACTACAAAAGTCTATACTCAACAAAATTGGAAAATCTGGATGAAATGGATAATTTTATAGACAGATACCAAGTACAAAAGTTAAGTCAGATATAAACACTCCCATAACCCCTAAAGAAATAGAAGCAGTCATTAAAAGTCTCCCAACCAAAACAAGCCCAGGACCAGATGAGTTTAGTGAGAATTCTATCAGACCTTCAAAGAAGACCTAATACCAATACTCTTCAAACTATTCCACAAAATAGAAACAGAAGGAACACTACCCAATTCATTCTATGAAACCTCATTTACACTCATAGCAAAACCTCACAAAGATCCAACAAAGAAGGAAAACTTCAGACCAATTTCCCTTATGAATATTGATGCCAAAATACTCAATAAAATTCTCGCAAACCAAATGCAAGAACAAATCAAAACATTGTTTTCACAATCAAGTAGGCTTCATCCCAGGGATGCAGGGATGGTTCAATACCTGGAAATCCATCCATGTAATCCACTACATAAACAAACTCAAAGAAAAAACCCACATGGTCATTTCATTAGATGCTGAAAATGCATTTGACAAAATTGAACATCCCTTCATGATAAAAGTTTGGAAAGATCAGGAATTCAAGGCCCATACCTAAACCTAGTAAAAGCAATATACAGCAAACCAGTAGGCAATATCAAACAAAATGTAAAGAAACTTGAAGCAATTCCACTAAAATCAGGGACTAGACAAGGCTGCCCTCTCTCTCCCTATCTTGAAGTTCTAGCTAGAGCAATTAGACAACAAAAGGAGGTCAAAGGGATACAAATTGGAAAGGAAGAAATTAAAATATCACTATTTGCAGATGATTTGATCGTATACTTAAGTTACTCAAAAAAACTCCACCAGAGAACTCCTACAGCTGATAGACAACTTCAACAAAGTGGCCGGATATAAAATTAACTCAAACAAATCAGTAGCCTTCCTATACTCAAAGGATAATCAGGCTGAGAAAGAAATTAAGAAAATGACACTCTTCACAATAGTCAAAAACAATATAAAGTATCTTGGTGTGACTCTAACCAAACAAGTGAAAGATCTGTATAGCAAGAACTTCAAGTCTCTGAAGAAAGAAATTGAAGAAGACCTCAGAAGATGGAAAGATCTCCCATACTCATGGACTGACAGGATTAAAATAGTAAAAATGGCCATCCTGCTGAAAGCAATCTACAGATTCAATGCAATCCCAATCAAAATTCCAACTCAATTCTTCATAGACTTAGAAAGGGCAATTCTCAAATTCATTTGGAATAACAAAAAACCCATGATAGCAAAAACTATTCTCAACAATAAAATAACTTCTGGGGGAATCAGCATCCCTGACCTCAAACTGTACTACAGAGCAGTAGTGATAAAAACTGCATGGTATTGGTACAGTGACAGGTAGGTAGATCAATGGAATAGATTTGAAGACTCAGAAATGAACCCACACTTCTAAGGTCACTTGGTCTTTGACAAAGGAGCTAAAACCATCCAGTGGAAAAAAGACAGCATTTTCAACAAATGGTGCTGATTCAACTGGTGGTCAACATGTAGAAAAATGCAAATTGATCCATTCCTATCTCCCTGTACAAAGCTCAATTCCAAGTGGATCAAGGACCTCCACATAAAACCAGATACACTGAATCTAAAAAAAGAGAAAGCTGGGAAAACTCTCAAACACATGGGCACAGGGGAAAAGTTCCTGAACAGAACACCAATGGCTTATGCTCTAAATTCAAGAATCGATAAATGGGACCTCATGAAATTGCAAAGCTTCTGTAAGGCAAAGGACACTGTCAATAGGACAAAACAGCAACCAATAAATTGGGAAAAGATCTTTACCAATCCTACATCTGATAGAGTGCTAATATCCTATATATACAAAGAACTCAAGAAATTAGACTCCAGAGAACCAAATAACCCTATCAAAAAATGGAGCACAGAGCTAAACAAAGAATTTTCAACTGAGGAACTCAAAGGGCTGGGAAGCACCTAAAGAAATGTTCAACATACTTAGTCATCAGAAAAATGCAAATCAATCAACCCTGAGATTCCATCTCACACCAGTCAGAATGGCTAAGATCAAAAACTGGCGTGACAGCAGATGCTGGCAAGGATGTGGAGAAAGAAGAACACTCCTCCATTGCTGATGGGATTGCAAGGTCATACAACCACTCTGGAAATCAGTTTGGCGGATCCTCAGAAAATTGGACATAGTACTACCTGAGGACCCAGTTATACCTCTCCTGGGCATATACCCAGAAGATGTTCCAACTGTAATAAGGACACATGCTCCACTATGTTCATAGCAACCATATTTATAATACTCAGAAGCTGGAAACAACCCAGATGTCCCTCAACAGAGGAATGGATACAGAAAATGTGGTACTACTCAGCTATTGAAAATAATTACTTCATGAAATTCACAGGCAAATGGATGGAACTTAAAATTTCATCGTGAGTGAGGTAATTCAGTCACAAAAGTACAAACATGGTATGTACTCACCGATAAGTAGATATTGGCTCAAATGTTCGGAATACCCATGATTCAATTCACAGACCATATGCAACTTAAGAAGAAGGAAGACCAAAATGGGGATTCTTCAGTGTTTCTTAGAAGGGCGAACAAAATACTCACACGAGGAAATATGGAGACAAAGTGTGGAGCCATCAAGAAAAGGCCATCCAGAGACTGCCCCACCTTGGGATACATCCCATTTATAGCCACCAAATCTGGACGTTATTTTGGATGCTGGGAAGTACTTGCTGCTGGAAGCGTGATAAGCTGTCTCCAGAGAGGCTCAGGCAGAGCCTGACAAATACAGAGGTGGATGCTAGCAGACAACCATTGGATTGAGTGTGGGGTCCCAGATAGGGGAATTAGAGAAAGGACTGAAAGAGCTGAGGGGGTTTGTGTCCTCATGGAGGAAGCAACAGTGTAAACTGACCAGACCCCCTGGAGCTCCTGGAGACTGGACCACCAACCAAAGAATACACATGGAGGGACCCAGGGTGCTGGCCACATATGTGGCAGAGGAGGGCCTTGCTGGCCATCAGTGGGAGGAGAGGCCCTTGGGCCTGAGGGTGTTAGATGTCCCAGAGCAGTGAAATGCTAGGGATGGAAGACAGGAGTGAAGAGGTGAGTGGGGAACACCCTCAAAGAGGCAGGAGAAGAGGGATGGGCAAGGGAGGTTCCAAAGGGGAAAACATTTGAAATGTAAATAAAGTAAATATCCAAAAATAAAATAAGACATATCAAATAAAAACACTAGAAAGAATTTCTACATTTTTGTCATGATTTTTCTAACCTCGACAGTTGATTATATAGTTCTTTTATACTTCAAAAAGCTATTTAAAATGTCAGCAATTTGTATGAGTTCATTGTCTGAGAATGGGCATGAAAACACTGATTTTATTTACACTATAGCAGTGATAATCCAGTATACAAGTACGATGCTGAGTAACTGGTCAGAGACTTAATATCTTAAATGACAACACAGAACCCATGAGCTGCTCCCACTTACCAGTTGATTCCATGATGGGACTGTTAGGCACTGAAGAATGAGTTTAGAACCACTTCTGCAGTATCCAGTCGAATCCCAATCAGTCACATGCCAACATCAGCCTGAACCATCATGAAACACTACTGTGGTTTGGTTATTAGCAAAACTGGATGCATTATGTCCCTTAGTGCTGCCATTATGTTAGTACATTATAAAAATACTTATAAAACATAGCTACATAATCACTAGATCATGAAGGAAGGATTTCTGTGTGTGTGTGTTGGGTTTTGTTTTTCATATTATAATGTTTTCTGTGATGACGATTAAGTGAAGCTGGACTACCCCTTCCTCCTCCTCCTCCTCCTTCTCCTCCTCCTCCTCCTCCTCCTCCCCTTCCTCCTCTTCCTCCCTGTTGCTATTCCTCTTGCTCTTCTTCTTCTTGTTCCTCCTCCTCCCCATGATCTTTCTCCTCTTCTGTCTTCTTTGTCCTCCTCCTCTTTAATTTTCTTTCTTTCTTTCTTTCTTTCTTTCTTTCTTTCTTTCTTTCTTTCTTTCTTTCTTTCTTTCTTCCTCCTCCTCCTTTTCCCCCTACTCCTCTTCCTTTTCCTCCTCCATCCCCCTCCTTCATTTCATAATTTCAACCTTCTTGTTGCATTCAGTACTTCAGTAGGTTTTGTTTTCATTTTTTATTGAAAATAAATTTATTTCTCACACAATATATTCTGATTATATTTCCCATCTCTCTACTTTATTAGTTCCTCCCTACCCTCACTGCCCCCTTGATCCACTCCCTTTCTGTCTTTCATTAGGAAAGAACGGGTTTCTAAGACACAGCTGCCAAATACAACAAAATAAAATACAATAACATGAAGCAAAAGATATCATATTGAAGTTGAACATGCCAACCCAACTGGAGGAAAAGAGTCCCAAGAGCAGGCACAAGAGTCCACTTGTTTTCATAATGTGGAGTCCCATAAAAATACTAAGTTAATAGATTAATTCACACACACACACACACACACACACACACACACACACACACACACACACACACACACGGTCTCATGGTACCCTTATCCCTTCTGGCTCCTCTACTCATTCTGTCTCCTTTTCTCTGTGATTTCATGAGCTCTGATGGAAGGGATTTGATAGATCTCTAATTTTAGACTCTTTCTCTGCACAATGTCTGGCTGTGGATCTGTGCATCTGTTCCCACCCTGTGCTGCAGGAAGCCTGTGTAGTGATGACTGTATAAGGCACTGGCCTGTGAGCTTAGCAGAACATCATTAGGAATCAATTGGCTGGCTGCAGTATCACATATCTTTAACTCCAGCACTAGGAATGCAAAGGCAGTTGGATCTCTGATTTCAAGATCAGCCTATACTACATAGTGAGTTCTACGACAGGCAAGGATACAAACAGATACTGTCCCCCAAAACAAGCAACAACAAAAATCCAACACAACAAACAAAAATACTCCCTTTTAATAGAGTTCACCTACACCTTCACACAAATGTGAACCAGATTGTAAGATTGTATTTTCCAGGGTAGTAGAAGAAATAACTGATATTTCACTTCTCAATAAATGATATGGCACCACTGAAAGTCTTGACAGAGTTAAACTTATGCTGTGTTGGAACATGCATCTTTTCCTGGAACCCTCTTGCACTTTTCTTATAAAAATGGCAGATGTTAAGATATTAGTTTCAGTATTGCATAAAGAAATGTCTATTTTGCAGAAACATATCAAGAGAGTGTAAGCAAAATCATTAACAATGTTCTGTTGTGAATGAGTGGCCTTATACATTACAGGAAAAAATAATTTTTAAATGTTGATTTTCATATACCACAAAATTCCTAACATTATTTTCTTTAGAGTGACAGAAAATTGTTAAGAAATAACATTATTTGCATTAGAAAGAATGATATGAATTCTTAAGGGTAGTGCCATTTCTCAGAAATTAGCATCAAATTCAATAAACAAAAAGTGGTCTGACATTTCTGACTCTGAAAAATGCTCAAACTTAAGTGGATGCAAAGGCTTCTCTAAATCATCACTGGTATTTGTGGATGAAGACGCACAGACTATATTTTTTGTTTGCTTGGGGGGTGTTTTTTTTTGGTTTTGTTTGTTTTGTTTTGTTTTGTTATTGTTCTTTGTTTTTTAATTTACTGGCTGTATTTTCCTCTCAGAGACTGATTCTAACAGTAACATTCCCCCTTTCATTGTTCCTCTAATAAAGTCACCTAACATACAGAATAGCTGCAGAAAAAGCCTCTCAGAGGACAGCCATGTTAGGCTCCTGTCTGCAAGCATGACGTAGCATCGCTAATAGTGTCAGGGAATGGCACCTGAGAGCATCAGTTATCAACTTGTGGGTCACAACTTCCATATGGGGGCTCACATATCGCATATCCTACATGTCAAATGTTTACATTAGGGTTTGTAGCAGTAGCACAATTACAGTTACGAAGCAGCAATGACATTTGTTTACGGTTGGGGTCACTACAACATGAGCAACTGTATTACAGGATGGCAGATTTGGGAGGACTGAGACTGCTATTTATGGTATTGTTTCTATAGAAGCATGTTAGAGAACAATCCTGCTCCCATCGTGAGTTCTATGTGAGACTCAAAAAGTGAAATAGCTCTTGGTGTGCCATGAGAATGTCAAACAATAGTGTTGCTTTCGATCTGCTTTCCGTTCTTCTCTTTTGTTTCTTCTATTTCATTTTGTTTTCACTTCTTAGACATTTGCAACTAACAAATGTCATTCTAGATAGTGAAGCGATGACTCGGTTGCTGGGATGTCTTGCCATGCAAGCATGAGAATATGGGTTTGAATTTCTACCTGGGTGCTGTGGCAAATATCCGCAATCCCAATCTATGTAGGAGCAGGAGCCCTGGATCAAGGTAGACAGCCAATCTAGCGAAGCAGGAAGCTGTGGATTTAGCACTTTTCTGTAAAACATAAGGTGGAAAGTAATATGGGGAGATATTCAAAGTTGTCTTCTGGACTCAACACACGTGTAGACACACACACAAACATACAGATGTTCCTTCACAAACATACATATACACACATACATATATACATCATCATCGTCTATGTTAATTGCGTATAACTAGGCAAGATGGGATCCCTTGTTAAAAAGGCAAGAAAATTAAAACTGAGTAAGACTCTCTTAATACATACATACACTTACACACACTTACACACACACGCACACACACAAGCACACGCACACACAGACACACACACACGCACGCACACGCACTCACGCACACACGCGCACACATGCACACACACACGCACACACACACGCACGCACGCACACACACGCACACATGCACACATGCACGCACACACACATGCACGCACGCACACACACACGCATACATGTGCGTACACACGCGCACACAAACACACAACACACACACATGCACACACACACGCACACACACACACATGTGATTTATATTCTCTAGTAAATTATCTTCTATTGAAGAGATGCTTGGCATAACAAATTAATACATTTGATTTCTTTAAAGTTAAAAGTTTTATCTCTTCAAGAGGCTTTTTACTAATAACAAAGTGTGTGAAAAGACACGCCGCAAGTTGGAAGAAAATAATTTACATGTCATGTGTCACATAAAGGATGCATATAAAAATACCCAAAGACTCTCTAAATACCAAAACAAGGAAACAACTCCATAAAAAGGGCAAAACATCTGGACAGATACTTTAATTATGATTTTTCAAGTGGTAAATAAAAAAAAAGTAAGATTCTCAACACTGAAACCAAAGACTAGTGCAATGAAAATACAAACTTGAATCACCAAACTTAAAATAATAATTATGTCAACCATGGACAATTATGTGGAGGAAATGAAATTCTAAAAATAAGTATAATACAAAAGCCTCCAAATGTTGTGGAAGACAAACATTCTCCACAGATCCAGGACCAGTCAGGTGCAGGAGCTACTTGTAAACAAAATTATAGGCTGTGACATTTGTCTCTCACTGCCTACAATGATACCCACTAAAACTTTAAACATGTTTTCCAAATCTCGTTTAATCTAGGTACAAAAGGATGGCATTTTATCAATAGCTACAAAAGTATGTAAGCTATCAATCTGCTTAATTTTTTCACAAATGTGTGTGTGTGTGTGTGTGTGTGTGTGTGTGTGTGTGTGTGTGCACCTGCATTGTGTGAGCACGCACATGTTCCTATGGAGGCCAGAGAAGAAACTTGGGTGTCATTTTCAAATGCACCATCCACCTTTAAGACAGGAGCTTTCATTTGCCTAGAAATCATCAGTTGGGTTAACCTAGCTGGCCACTGAGGGTCAGGGATCCTCTTGTCTCTGCTTGCCAGCAGCATTAGAATAAACATACATACCCCGATGCCAGGCATTTTCTAATGTGGATTCTGGGGATTGAACTCTGGTCGTCTTGCTTGCACAGGGATCACATTCATGGCAGAAACAGCCCAGGAGTGTTTGTCTTCAATGCTCACTGTAGTCTTTACTGTTAGCTTTACACTCCATGACTAAAAAGGGAAATGATGTTTTGTCTCTTGCAAAGGTGAGGAGGTAATAATTAAATTTCTCTCTCAGCACTCTACATTTTTTATTCCAGGGTTGGATATCTACTGTTGCTCTTCTTCCACATCAAACACAGGCTCTCTCTTTACCTGGTATCAAAATGTTATCCAATACCTTGAGAGTCTCCCATTATTGATCTAGTCTTTTCCCCATTGCTCAGGCAGTATGGATGCTCTATTTTATTCTAACATTACCATAGGTTTGGGAGGTAAACCTTGGGATTTTATAAAGAGGAAAAACTAATATAAATAGACATAGGAAATATTTCTTTTTATTTTTCTCTTATTAAAAATATTTTTACACAATTTATTCTAACTACAGTTTCTCCTCCCCAATCTCCTCCCAGTTCCTTCTCCCCTCCACTCCCATCCAGATACACAGCCTTTCTGCCTCATGTTAGAAAAGAAACAGACATTCAAAGGAATAGTCTTAAAAATAAATAAGAAAGAACAAAACAAACTGGAATGGTACAAAACAAACAAGCAAATTGAAGAAAAATATCTAAAGAAAAGGCATGGGAAATACAGACAGGCGGAGACACACACATTTACACACACAGGAATCCCATACAAACATGAAACTGGAAGCCACAATATATACACATAGAATATATAAGATAAACAAAAAAGTAAAAACAAACACAGACACACAGACACACACACACACACACACACATACACACACACAAACCCTGACACAACATTATGCAAAAATCATCCAAAGATACTGTTGATTTCACTTTCTGTTGGCCATCTACTGTTGAGCATGACGACTTCCCTTAGAAGCTGTTTCCAGAGCTTCCACATTAGTTGTCTCCTTTGGAGAAAACTAATTTTTCATTTGCAAGTGGTCATTAATTATAGTTTCTGGTTTAGAGATGGGTATTTGTGTTTATTTCTCCTCTCAGCATTAGGATTACATCTGCTGCAAATGTGTGTAGGCTCTGTGTATGCTTCTTTACTCTTTGTAAGTTCATTTGTGTGTCAGTCCTGCTGTGTTTAGAAGGCCTTGTTTCCTGAGTGCTCTCCATTACTCTGGCTCTTACAGTCTTTCTGCCTTCTCTTTCTAAGTGTTCCCTGCCCTGAGGGGAGGGATTTGATGGAAGCATCCCATTAGGTCTCTCACTCTATATATTGTCTGTCTTTTGAGCTCTGTATTTGTTCTGAATTGCTGATGAAAGATGAGCAAGGCACTGATCTATAAGTATAGAAGAATGTCATTAGGGGTTATTTTATGGTTATGTTACTCCATCAGAACATAGTATTTGGTTTTCGCTCGGACCCTCTTCTATCTAGTCTTATATTCTTAGCCATCGTTGCAGTGTTGGATATGGGTTCCATTCCATGGAATGTGCCTTAAGTCTGCTCAGATGGTGATTGGTTATTCCCACAAACATTGTGCACCATTACAGGAGCTATCTTGAAGACTGGTCATTATTGCAGGTCAATGGATTTATGGCTAGGTTCATGATTACATTTCTTCTTTGGTAACATCCAGAATGTCCACTAGAAGCATAAACATTAGTCCATTGGGGAAAGGTTCAAGGTCGGCAGTACCAGGTCCGTTTCCATAGCCAATATTCCTGAGGTTCTTTTTTTTTTTTTTTATCTTCTCAGGCAGCGGTGAATCTCAAACTATTATTTTCTTCAAGACAACTGGGACATAACAGTTTTTGTTTTACTGTCATTGACAATTGAATGCATGATTAAGAGTAAACTCCTAAAAAGTCTAGGACAACAAGTGTCATTAAGCAAATATGTTTTCATTAAGCTCTGCTTTGCTCATGGTTAGAAACCTAATGCCTGGGCTGAACCCCAGGATCCCTAAAATTAAGTCTTATGGTTATCATTTCAAAACTGTAATGGAATAATGCAGGCTGTTAATTTTATAAATCAACAGCTGATGTATCTCCGTGTTCTTGAGATTCTGAGACAGGTTTCTTCATATGCTGAGTTTCTGCTGAGGAACTGAAGTCAACTGGTAGAAGCAAAGGACAAGTATACATCAGACAAATAGCCACATCTGAGTACAGAAAGAGAAAAATGGAAACTGGGTTCTTACTGGGTATCTATCTACCTCATAATCTAGGACCTTCCACTAGTCCTATTGATTCAAAGTGTGACAGCGTTCCCATGCTGCCTATCAGGGAACCTAGGCTATAAGTGCAGTGTATTTTGGAGGAAGCCATCATATTACAAATACTGTGCTTCTTACTAACCTTGATCAGTCTGTAATCATTTGTAATAGTAAAGGTAACTTACTGTGGCCATAATGATGACTATCATTAATTGTCAAGCTACTTAGGAAAGAGTCTCAATGAGGGGTTATCTACATTGGATTGTAATGTACATATAAACAAGGAGTGTTGTCATAATTAAGTTAATTGATTTGGGAAGACCAGCCCAGTATCAATGGCACTATCCCTTAGACAGGGGACTGAATAGTAAAAGATTAGAGAAACTGAGATGTACACAAGCATGTATACGAGTAAGCATGCTCATATTTATTGCTCTCTTACTTTTGATTCTGTATGTAACATGATTTCAAACTCTGTGCTGTGACTTACACACAAAAGCAAAAAGGACTGCAATTTTAAAATGTAACATAAAATAATCCTTTCTTCCTTAAGCTGCATTTTGGTAGAATATTTTATCATAACAACAGAAATGAAACTAGGAGAGCCCTCAAAAGAAATAGAGAAAATACAGAGTTAGAAATAGGAACTTTGAGGTTGGAAGTTCAGCATGGTTAGATGGACTTTGATAAAGGAGCTAGTAGCCTATAGCATACAGAAGCAATGGATAAGAAAATAGGAATATGAGAAATACAGCCCAAATAAATTCCTCTTAAGGCAAATAAACTCAGTTTCTGAGGTTGAGAACTCTATGGTCCTACATTTGGTGAGCTTAAGCTGGTAATTTTTGTGATAATTTTCTACAATAACAGAAATCATACACATAAAGCACAGTAGCCAGAATGAATGGATATGTATTAAAAGTGAGTATTTGATGTACCTTAAACTCTTGGACCTGTCACCTTTACAAGTGAAATTTTAATAAGATATTTTAATGAGATGTTTTTGTCAATTCTTTGCTATTGCACTCAGTGAATCTTGATCATATTTTTCTCATTTCTTTCCCTCTAACTACTTCCATATCTACTCTCCCCTCTCTACTCCAGCCAAATTTATTTACTCTTTTTTTTTAAAAAATAATCTACTGAGTTCAGTTTGTGCTACATATACACTCATGGATGTTAAGTTATCCCCTGGAGCATGATCAGGAACCACACCTGTCTTAGAGTTGTATTGCTGTGAGGGTACACCATGACCAAGGTAACTCTTACAAAGGAAAACATTTAATTAGGATTGGCTTATAGTTTCAGTGGTTTAGCCCATTATATACAAAGCAGTACATATGACAGCATGCAGGCAGGCATGGTGATGGAGGAGGCAAGAGTTTTACATCTTGACTCAAAGACTCATAGGAGACTGCTTCACTGGGCACAGCTTGAGCTTAAGAGACCTCAAAGTCTACTCCCACAAGGACAAACTTCCTCTAACAAGGCCACACCTACTCCAGCAATTCTACTCCCTATGGGTCTAGCATACAAACACATGAGTCTATTGAGGACAAACGTATTCAAGCCATCACAACATCCGTAAAGGAAACTTGCTGTCTCTTCCAAGGTAGACCTCAATTGCCAGTAGCTATTAAGTTTAGATAGGGTCCTGTAAGCTCCTCTCCACACCATCCTGAAATGATGAGTGGCTTTATCTTGTGCAAGTCTTATACAAGCAACCATGGCTACTTCAGTCCTGTTTTGTCCAGAAGACTCTTTAGTTCCAGTGTTTCCTAACTTGTATATCTTACAGTTTTCTCTCTCCTGCCATGATCCTTGAGTCTTGGGTAGAGGGGGCATAGATGTCTCATCTGTTGCTAAAGACCACACTGACACTTACTCTCCACACTTTGATTAGTTGTGAATTTTTGCATTAACAGCCAGGAACTTCAAAAAGATATTTACCTGATTAGACCATAGTGACATAAATTTATAGAAAAGCATGATCCTATATATATTTAGCAAAATAATCCCAGTAGGTTCACCTCTGGGGCCTGGAGGTTTCTCAACCAGAAGTTCTTTGCCAGATTTACAATGCCATTTACAAGACCATGTGCTTTCTTCTATGGAGTGGGTCTTAAATCCAAGCAGAAAACAGTTGGTTGCCCCCATAACATTCACGCTACTATTACACTCATGGAAATATCTTACCAAGCGGGTGATCTTTGTAGTTCACTGGCCCCACAGCTGGGTAAGGCTGTGATTTTTTTTCCCTAAGCAGCCTACATAGTATGTTCCAGTACTATGAAATCAGCCTATCAGGGAGGAAGCTTTCGAGCTAGTACCTACATGATTTCTTCATGTTGTAACACCGTGTGTGTGGTTTCTTCAGAATATGATCTTACCATCAAGTTCTTGTGGGCAAGCAAAAGTACTGGCAACCACCCATCTTGTGTTAGGGATCTGCAGAAAACAACTTAGAGGGAAATGTCCTTTACCTGGCACTAAGTATTGTATTTGACAACATATGTCTTCTGGGAGGAACATTATACCAGCTGGAACGCAATTCTAAGTAAATTATCTTATATGACTCTATGTGTGCACATGTGAATATTTATGAAGTTTATAAACTAATAGCTTTATTGTTAGTTTTCTCACTCCTCCCCATTCTCTTTCTACTGACCCAACCCTCTCCGCATATAAACTCCCTTCCCCTTCATATAAGTTTTGGATGACACTTAAAACAATTTGAACATCATTTAACCCAGCTATATCCCAGAAGAACATATAACTGAAGGAATATACATCCTATCACTCAGGTAATTTCACACACATAATTCCTGAATTCTTTACAATTATAAGAAAATAGAAGTAGCCTAAATGCCCATCAATAGATTGATGGATAATGAAAATGTGGTACCTGTATGCAATGGAATTATGCACAACTGAAAAAAAAAATGAAATTTTCAAGTAAATCCATGGAACTAGAAACCATCATTGTGAGTGAAGTAACTCAGAAATAACAAGGAAGACATCTCATGCTCTTACTCTATCTGGATCCTAGCATCAAAAGCTTAGATCTGTGTGCTAGAACACCTGTAGGATGTAAGGAACTAGAAAAATACCACTGATAGGAATGGAAAGAAAGAACCTAAGGGAGGAGGCACAGCAGAACACAGGGAATATAAAGTAAAATTGTATTCTTGAGTTCAATATGGCTTATAGGAACACACCTGCTTTTAGCAGAAGGCTAAGATTTTTCTGTTACTATAACAAACACAAAAATAGCATTGTTATACTTACGAAAATTACATAATTCATTACTACCAAGGTCCTTGCTTTCCAGTGAAAATTCGCAGGAGTAGCCTGTTATTTCCCACCATTTAACAGAGTAAGTCTGTATCACTGGCATTATAAAATATTTTAAAGCATGTTTAATTCATTGAAACTTTCATACACACATACAATTCATTTTGATGGTATTCACCTCCTTCCAGATTCTACTGGATCCCTCCTTCACATCACACTTCCAACTTAATGTTTTCTTTACTTCTGATTCAGGTTTTATAGCCACTGAGCCAAAGTATACCACTGTTTTTGGATGGAAAAGGAGCAAACCACTGAGGTACTGTCACAGTTTGTATATGCTTGGCCCAGGGAGTGGCACTATTAGAAGATGTGGCCCTGTTAGAGTAAGTGTGGCCTTGTTGAAGTAGGTGTGTCACTGTGGGTGTGGACTTTCAGATCCTCATCCTAGTTCCCTGGAAGCCAGTGTTCTGCTAGCAGCCTTCAGATGAAGATACAGAATTCTTAACTCCTCCTGTACCATGCCTGCCTAGATGCTGCCCTATTCCCACCTTGATGATAATGGACTGAACCTCTGAAACTATAAGCCAGCTTAATTAAATGTTTTCCTTAGAAGAGTTGCCTTGGTCATGGTGTCTGTTCACAGCAGTAAAACCCTAACTAAGACAAGTATGGTCAATCTAACCCTTAAGAAAATCCCCCAGTAGCCATCAACTATGAATGGCTCCTCAGCTGGGCATGAGAGTTCATGCCTCACTGCCCATGTATATATTGGACTATTGCCTTCCTTGATCTTATCCAGTCTTAGGCAAGCTATCACAGCTCATGTGCGTGCATGAAAGTATAATCCCTATGATGTGCAGAAGTCACTGTTTGACAGTAGTCATCCCTGACCTCCTGTTCTTGCAATCTCTCATCCATGACTTTTCTTGACCATTGGGAGGAAGGGACTATGATGTTGATATCACATTTATGAGTTGATTACCCAACAAGCACTTATTCTCTGAATTTTGCCCAGCTGAGAATTTCTGTATTAACAGCCAAACTTGGCACAAAGAAGCTTCTCTGATAAAGACTGAGAGTTGTACTAATCTGAATATTGACATAAATATTTATCAGACAGTCTAATATTATACCTGACTTAAAAATAATGCTATGGTCTTAACAGTCATGGGACTTTGGCAAAAGTTTACAGTATGAGGCTTGAGTTTCTGCCTGTGAAGTAGGCATTAGCTCCAATAAAGTAGTAGTTTGTAACCCCCAGATATCCATACTCTACCACGTATCTGTGGGCATAGGTTGATAAGCCAGTTATTACTGTGGCCTGAGGGCTTCACACATGTGGAAAGCTGTTGAGGATTTTCATCTTCCACCAGTCTACATGGCACCTTCTGGCACAATGAGAACCAGTAAGCACGGAGGAAGTACCTGGGCCAGCCCAGTTGTCTCACTGTCTCACAGCTGAGCTTTGTAAGTGTCATGGGAGAGACTTATTGTCAAGCTCTTGTGTGGTATTCAGATTAATGACAATAACATGTATTGTGTTGGGGGCGTCTCTGAGACACCCCATCCCAAGCAGCAGCTTAAAGTAGAATACCATACATCTGTTACTAGACGTTTGGCTTGACAACCTACGGCCTCTGACAGTAACATTATCCACCGTTCAGTAACTTCATTTCAATTTTATTTCAGGAAACCAAGGTATTTTCATATGTTTACATTTTATAGAACCATAAATTTGTTTCCCTGATCAATTCCAATATAACATTTGTTTATGGTACTCAATATTACATTTATTTGATTCATGTGTATTCATAAAAATATCTTTTTAAGATTATTTTTACTGCTATAGAGTACCCTAAAGTGTAACTATATGAAGCAGGCATATGAGTAGTTTCTTTGTTTGGCTTTTGTTTTTCCATACAAGCTTCTCTGACCACAAATGTGCATTGTCTCTAAGGACGGAGTGGTTTAACAAAGCATATACATTTTATTGTATTTTATTTTTATTGGATATTTTATGTATTTACATTTCAAATGTTATCCCTTTCCTGGTTTCCCCTCCAGAACTTCCTTATCCTATCCCCCTCCCACTGCTTCTATGAGTGTGCCCACCCACCTACTCCCACCTCACCGCCCTGGCATTCCACTGCACTGGGGAATCAAGCCTTCACAGGACCAAGGACCTCTTCTCCCATTTATGTCAGACAATGCCATCCTCTGCTACATATGTGGCTGGAGCCATGGGTTCCTCCATGTGTACCCTTTGATTTGTAGTTTAGTCCCTAGAAGCTCTGGGGGCTCTGGTTGGTTGATATTGTTGTTCTTCCTGTGGGGTTTCAAACCCCTTCAGCTCCTTCAGTCCTTTCTCTAACTCCTCCAATGGGGACCCTGTGCTCAGTCCAATGATTGGCTGCAAGGATTCGCCTCTGTATTTGCTTTTTAACCTATGTATACTCAAGCTTAAAGACTTTCAGAATTCCTACTTCCTCATTCTCTGAACAGCATTTAGATGAAAACCTTCCAGAGTAAAATAGCAGAAAATGATAGAGCATTGAAAAGTTCTTTATGCTTATTTATTTAATTTTAAGTTAAACTTGCTCATATGAAATTGTTCTTGAAGTCAGGGAGAGACTGTGTGAACACACTGAAAGCTTTCCCTCTGGTGCTGCATGCATGCATGCATGCATGTGTGTGTGCATGTATGTATGTGTAGTTTGAGGTGGAGCTTCACTGTGTGCCCCGGCATTATCTTAAGCTCACTGTGTAGACTAGTCTGTTTTCAAACATGTGGGGCTATCTTCCTGATTCTCTCGGTCTGGATTTTCTGTCCCCACAACTGGATCAACCCTTTAAAGGGAATGTCTTCTGAAGAGTTTTCAAACCTAGAGTCTGAAGGTCTGTAGAATTCCTGAACGCCTCTGAGGCCTCTTCCTGTGAGTCAGTGCGAATTGTGTCTTCTTTCTTATGTATGTATCTCCAGAGCAGTCCCAGTTCTTTCATCGCACCACTTCCTTGCTCTCACACTTTAGTCAGGGTCACATTCCTTTCCTGGAAAAACTGCAACTTTTCCAAATTCTTCAGCTTGATGTTTTTTGTTTTCACTGAAAATCCAGCTAAAAGCAGCTGATAATAACCACAAAAATAAAAACTTTACTCTGTAATGTAATAAGTCTATTCTTTTCACATTTGTTCATCATATTAACAAAACTAAGCAGTGTTCAACAAGAATTGCAGACAGAAAGTATGTAGGTTATAAGTAAAAGTAAAAACAACCCCAGCGTAGGGGAATGCTAGGGAGGGAAGACAGGAGTGGGTGGATGGGTGGGGGAGCACCCTCATAGAGGCAGGGGGAGAGGGGATGGGATAGGGGGTTTCCAAAACATTTGAAATGTAAACAAAGTAAATATTCAAAAATAAAAAAGCAGGATAATAATAACAAACAATAAATAAAATGGGCAAAGAATTCAAAGCTAAAAAAAAGTAAAAATCAAAAAATCTTAAGAAATAAATTGCCAGAATTTGCCTGTAAATAGATTTTTGTGATACAATCCTGGTATATATACATATTACCTCTAATTATTGATTGGATTCATTTAGTTGACAGAATAGATTGAAAAATGCATTGAAAATCAATTTATTTTGTATATTAGCAAGACGCGAGTAGACAATAAAATTAAAATTATATTAAAACTTATTCAGATCTGTAACACATATACAAACTTAGTGAGCCATGCATAACATATCCATGCTGAAAGCTTCATACACAAATAAATCACCTGCATAATAATAGGACTGTGTCTACAGTTTGACTAATTCATCACAACAAAGATGTATATTCTCTCAAATCTCAAATAAAGGTCAATTGCTATTCTTATAAAAAAAATCTATGAAAAATTTTTCGAAATAAAGACAAGTATTTGCTTTATTATTTTTATGATAATGTTCATGAAAAGGCAAAGCATTTGGGAAAGCTAAAATAATTTCAGCAATCAGGAAAAAACCTGTAGAAGAATCAGACTCCCTAATTTCAAGACTTATTATGTAACAGACTAATTAAGTCTAATTTATAGTGGCAAGAAATAAAAATAGACACACAGTTCAATGGAATACGTTAGGGACTTTACCCATAAAACTCCAGAAATAACTTCCCATCCAGCCTTCTGAAATCCCATATCATACTCAAGTTGACAAGACACCACACATACATACATACATACATGTATGTGCGTATACTCATGTACACTCATGCACGTGCATGTACACACATAGATGCATATATCTGTATACTCATGCACATGCATCCACTTACATATATATGTTTACCCATATATGTGCACTACACTAATGCACATGCACACAGACATACGTATGTGTATATATATGTATACTCATGCACACACACTCATGAATTTGCACACACATACATACATGCATATGTATGTATACTTATATACTCATGTGTATATATATGTATATATATATATACTTTTATACATGCACACACACATACATATATACACATGTATACTCATATACATGAACATACACTTATACACATTCACACACACACATACATATATACTCATGAACATGCACATACACTTATACACATGCACATACAATACATGCACACACACACACATATATATATGTACACTCATGAACATGCACATACATTCATGTACATGTGCACACACATATGCACATACACATGCTTACACACACATGTACACACACATGCACTCACATAAACACCCAAATCTTCCCAGAAGCTCCATTAATAGCTATACGTGACAACAGGTGTCATGTGCATGAGGAGATAAACAGATACATCAATTGGGCCCTGCCTATATGTTGACTCTTTCCTTAGGATAAAAAAGCAGTTGGGTATTGATAGAAGAAAACAAGTGTTTTAGAATTCAAGCTTCATGAAACAATTCTAACAAAGTAGAAATAAAGTCATGTGATATCATGGTTCTATTCATAGGAAACTGAAAACATAATACATTCTAAGAGACAGAAAGCTAATGGCTGCGGCAGCCAGGAGTGAGACATAAGGTACATTACAAAGGACCCGACTCATGATAAAGTGGAATCTAGGCATAGGAGATTTTCTGACCTATAAGGCTGTGTCTCTACACCAAAGCACATCAAATTGTTCACTTAAAATACGTGTACTTAACACTAGTAATCAGTCTAAATACAGCTTCTTTCTTTTGTATCTCTCTCTCTCTTTTCTTTTCCTAAAGACATGTGACTATGTGTTATGGTTTTTTGTCCAAATACTCTAAAGGCAAAGATAAATGATTTTCCCTCTTTGGATTCCAGAGCCTTCTACCACATGGCCTTATTTCCTGTCTTGGGATAACTGATTGGAACAATTGAATTTGCTTCAAGGGAAACCAAGCTCTGTCCTAGCTCTGGTTCTTTCTCCCTCAAAGAAATGAAGCAGTTACACAAACAGGCAAACGTCATCTGAATTTTGGCTCTTGAATATTTCATCTTAACTTAGCATTTTTGTGAAGCCCAGTTGTTTCAGTGTTTATAGGCATCATGCTGCTACTCTATCCAATCTATATATCACCCATGACAGTCCACGACATTTGGCTAAACTGAAAGCAATTTCCTTACTGTATCAGCATATACCAAAAGCACCAGTTGGGTACCCCCAAATGAAACACTTACTTGTGCGTAATTGTTTCTATTTTTCCCACTGAGCTCCCAGAGCAAATCAACTTCTTGACTTGAATATTGAACTGTAGAGTATGGGGGCAGGTAAAGCATCTTCCTACACTTTTACAGGTAAGATGCAGTCGGTTGACTCATTCTTGATCACTTCCCCCTTCCAGATTCAAACTCCGAATCTTCTGTTGAGCATGCATTTGTAATAGTAGCTGGAGGTGTGACCACTGGCAATCCCTGAAGCAGGCTGTCCTCCCCCCATGGGTTCTGCAGTTATTTATTTAATGTGTGATCCTTTTCATTCATATTCTCAGAATAAGTTCTTTTTCAGCCTAGGTTATTTTCAATCAGTATCTGCTCTATGTGATTAAGGGTAACAAATGTGGGCTGGAGAGATGGCTAAGTGGTTAAGGGGGCTTGTGCCTTCTGCAGAGGACTCACATTTGATGTGTTTATAAAAAGATAAAGAGGGGGAGATATGTTCTATGGAGGTGTGGTGAGGTATGGGGGAATGGGATGCTTCAGTGGGCCCTTGCCAAAGCATCCCTTCCCCCTGAGGGACCAGCCACACGAAGAAGGTATAGTGTAGAATAGAGTTTATTAAGGGCATGGGGAGGGAAGTTGAGTGGGTCGTAGAGGCAGAGAGGGAGGGGGAGAGGGAGAGGGGGAGAGGGAGGGGGAGAGGGAGGGGGAGAGGGAGAGGGAGAGGGAGAGGGAGAGGGAGAGGGAGAGGGAGAGGGAGAGGGAGAGGGAGAGGGAGAGGGAGAGGGAGAGGGAAAGAGTAGAGGTCAGCCATGAGCACATGGAGAGAGAGGGAGGAAGGGGCGAAGGGACAGAGCAAGAGCAAGAAGGGAAGAGCAAGAGAGAGGGCAAGCAACCCCTTTTATAGTGGGTGAGGCCTACCTGGCTGTTGCCAGGTAACTGTGGGGTAGAGCTTGGACAGAATGCTAACATTAGGTTCCTAGCACATATATCAGGACTCACAACTATATTTAACTTAAGTTGTAGGAGATCCAGTGTTCTCGCTTCTGCAGACACTGAGTACCTATATGATGCTCATGCACGCATGTAGGCAAGCACCCTTACACATAAGATAAAAAATAAGACCTACTCTATGCGTTTAGTGCTCTGAGCCCATGGAAAGCAGACAGGGAGGAGAAGAAGAGACCCTCAAAACCCTTGCTGTAACCAGGAAGACTGTGGACTTCAATTCAGAGCCATGACTTTTTACATAAAAATGTATAGGAACTGAAGCAAATAATGTCTCATCTCCGAGCCTTGATTTCTACATAAATACAATGAGAACAACGCTCTTCAAGTGAAATTATTAATCCATGGTAAGATTCAGTAAGTGATGTACATGGTGTGTAATTACTGGTTATTTTTCTTGTTATTACTGCTGGTGTAGTACATTGACTGGGCAGTCTGATGTCTGAACTCAAATGCATGTGTGGTCATTAATGTCTTGTTCTATCATCTATGTGATAGAGATAGTAATATGATTATTACATAGTAATCAAATAATGAAAGCAGAACATTTAGCAGTGGCTACGCAGCTAAGTTAAAAAAAAACAAAACAAACCACTGTGCTCGTGGTCTCAGGCATCTGAACGCTTGATTCCCAGTTAATGGTGCTGTTTGGGGAAGTTGAAGACTGAGGTCTTGCTGAAGGAAGTATGTCACAGGGGAGGGGTCTGGAGTCAGGGGTGCAGGGGAAGCTTGTCTAGGCCTTGCTGAAGGAAGTATGCCACAGGGGAGGGGTCCTGGTGCAGGTGTGCAGGTGTGCAGGGGAAGCTTTTTGTGGCCTTGCTGAAGGAGGTATGCCACAGGACAAGGGACAGGGGACAGGCACTGGGATGTGGAGGTTGGGGGTAGTTGGGTGGGATGACGGAGTGGGGAGGAAGGATGGGTTGGGGTAGAGGCAAAACCCTGGGAGGGGCTTTACTGAAAGAAGTATGCCCATGGGACAGGGCCGGGGAGGGGCAGGTGAGCCTTGAAAATAAAAATATCTTGAATCACTTCAAGTTCACTGACTTTGCTTTGCGTTTTCAGTTCCAGATGCTGCTTTCAGCTCCCCAGATCCTGCCACTGCGACTGCATCTGCTACTGTCTTGCTGACCCAGTCCCCATGGATTCTAATCCTACTGAACCTTACATCAAAATGAACTCTTACTTTCTTAACTGGAAAGTAAGTAATATAGTCTCTGAATAAAGTATGGATATTAGCTATTAATTTAAGTGTTAATAGTTTTAATTTTTAATGTGTGTGCATGGTTCTGTGGAGTGTGTGTGCCTATGTGGAGTGTGTACGTGTGTGTGTGTATGTGTGTGTGTGTGCGTGTGTGTGTGTGTGTGTTTCTGTATGTGTGTGTCTTTGTGTGAATTCAGGCTCATTTATGTGGGGTCAGAGGATAACTTTAAGAAGTGGTTCATCCCTCTACCATGGGTTCTGAGGTGGAGTTCAGATGTCGATTTGGTATAGCAAGTGCTTTTTGCCATGGGGTTATCTCCCTGCTCCAAACAATAACTGTATGATTGAATTTCTCCAGGCTTTTCAGTCCTCTTTACAAAGCAAAGGTGTTGGAACTAAATTAATCTTTCTGTTTATCATGGGTATAAAGTGATTATATTGTTCTTCTAACTGCTTTTTTTTTAGGTCAACTTAAGCAAAATTCTTAATTACACTAGGATCCTGTTTCTTGTACTGAAGCCAAGAACCCACTGAGTCAGAAATACTCTAAATGATCATTTACATAAAGATTTTTGGACACAAAGTAACTTGAATACATTAGAATTTTTATAGTGTGGTACAGGAGTACGGATCCATCCCCCCACCTCTCTCTCTCTCTCTCTCTAACTCTCTCTCTCTCTCTCTCTTTCTCTCTCTCTCTCTCTCTCTCTCTCTCTCTCTCTCTCTCTCTCTCTGTTTCTCTTGTTTGTTTATTTGTTTTGAGGCGGGTTCTCATTATGTATCCCTAGCTAGAATGAAACTCACTATATAAACCAGGCTCACTGTGTAAACTCACAGTGTAAACAGAGATCTACCTGCCTCTGCCTCCTGAGTGCTGGAGTAAAAGGTGCCTGCCTCCACATCAGGAAGCTGAGAGTTCAAAATAATCTCCTTAGTTAAAATTAGGCAATCTACTTTAAGAATAATTAACCAAGTCTCTTCAATCGAAAATGTTATAAATAAATAATTTTGTACCAAGAATATGTGAACATAAGCCATGGAAATACACAAGGAATGAGGTGTTTCTGGATGACTTGTAATCTGTTGAGGACAATAAGACAAGAGTAGGCTGAGTCTCAGTGTTGCAAGGTGGCCTCTGACTGCATGAAGATTTATGGTTGCTGGTGTGAATGAGGATGCTGCAGGCTGGAAATGCTGAGAAGCTTTAACTCTGGGAAATCTGGGTACTACAGTCTGGGCCACTTGGTCTTGCAAATTGTCTTTCCATGAAAGGTCACACCCGCTTTATAGGCAGACATTATAGAAGTTCCCGGGTCCATAATCAGCAGAGAGGGAAGCTTTGTTAACACCACTGAGCCTACCACATGTGTATCATGTTGACATGTGTGTGTACAATCCATGTTCAGGGTATCGAATCCTGAGAGACACAGATGAGAGCTATTGGTCTCTGAGTTTGGTTTCCATTGACTCTAGCTGTGTCTGTTGCTGAGTCAAAATCATTGACAATAGATGGCATCTCTACCTATTATTAAACCAGATTGGTTTGAATTGACAGAAGGAATTCTGAATCTGCACTTTCAACATCTGGGCATTTTGATTGCCAATCAGAACATGATGATCAGGATGTTAAAATGACTGATTTATTTTTCTATGGCTATTGCTTGGTTTAATTTAGTCTGAAGGAGCCTTTTCATTTTTCCACCGACATTTTTAGCTACAGAGGTTATTTACTACATCTAGCAGTTTTGGGATCTCTGTTCCATGTCTGGAATTTTGTGAAGTAAAATGTTAAAAGTTACTCTGCAATGAGTATTTTTTTTTGAGGAATAACATAGGTCAGTTCTGCAGGGAGGAAAGAATTAATACTTCTTCAGCATCATAATACTGTACCTCAGCAGTTGATCCCCTACTTGTGAGTTTCAGTGAACCTCAAGGTTCACTCATGTCCCCAGGTGACTTCTGCTCACATGGTAACCTATCCCTGTTGGAGGGTAATTACTGTGTGGATGCTACAAACATTGGCCCAAGCCCTCCATCTAGAAATTGCAAGCCATCAAGATTGCTACAGGCTGCCTTCTCCATCAAGATTGCTACAGGCTGCCTTCTCTGTAATGCGACTCTTCATGGTGGCCCAGGCTCTGGGATTAAATCATGCTTAATTTTTAAAAACTTTAGATCTTCAAAAAGATTTCTTTTTAAACCTAGAAAATATGAATTCTCTTCTACTCTTAATGCAGGGGAAGGAGGGATTTTTTAGCAAGGCAGGACTTAGGGTTCTAAACATGACCTCAATATGTCCTTGACAGTTCCATGTGAGTCTGCCTCAAGCAAAATGCTTATTTTTGACACGTTCTTAGAAAGAGGCTCTTGGGAGGAGAGTTTCATCTCAACCAGTAAACGTCAAATCGTGGCAACATGAAGAAAAACCAAACTTTACTGTTTACTAAGTACAGAAATAATTGTCTATATTTATTTTAATGTATTTTAAATATTGCATTAGTTATTTCTGGCACAGGGAAAGGAGGGCTTTTAATTCTACTGTGGTATTAATTTGGTTTTAATTGAAAGAAATGTATTTGTAATTTCTAATGAGATTTATTAACTCTGAGTTCTACCTTTCATTATCTGTATATGATCCTGGGACAAAAAATTAACTTATCAGTATCTCAGTTTCCTCAATTGTAGTATACAAATTATAAGAGTATCTAACTTTAATATGGTTATATAAAAATTGCAATCATGTAAAATGATTATGAAAATATTTGCTATAGGCTACAAGATTGTGCAGTGGACAGGGAACACTGTTGCCAAGTCTGATGACCTGAGTTCAATTCCCATAACTCACATGGTGGAAAGGTAAACTTATTCTCTCAATCTGATCTCTAATCTCCACACATTAGAAGCACCATGCACCCTTTACACATACACATATACAATTTTTAAAAAATTAACGATGAATGCTTGTCATATAATAATAAATCCTGAACCATATTGACACTACTATAAATGACAAAGAATCCTGTGTAGCATCAAGTATTTGTCCATGAGATCACTGTGTTAGTACTTCTAGTGGAAGACAGTCATATAGACAGTGTGTCTCCCAAGTCAGGCTGTGGTGATGGGCCCCATGTCAAAATATCTGCCAATGGAAAAGAATGTTATTGTCAATCTCTGAGTTATTAAAAAATAGACAAACCTAGAAAAACGATGCTAGGCGTCAATACTATTGTTTCAGGAAGTTTATAGCTCACATTCTGATTAAAATCATGGAAAATGGGGCTGGAGAAATGTCAGTGTAAGTCAGGAAACTTAACATCAAGCCTGCTGAACTCAATCTGATCAGTGAGGCCCACACAGTGGACCCACACGTTGTCTTTTGATCTCACAGGCTCACAAGTCCAAATAGGGGCTGGAGAGATGGCTCAGTGGTTAGGAGCACTTGCTGATCCTGCAGAGAACCTAAGTGAGATTCCCATTATCTATATCAGGCATCTCACAAACATCTGTAATTCTAGGTCCAGGAGGTTCAACACCCTCTTCTGGCCTCCTTGGCCACCTGTACATACATGTGCATACCATCATACACATAATTTAAAATAATAATGAATATATCTTTTTAAATGTCTGAATACTCTCAACAGATTTGGACTGTTATGAACATAATTACATTGGCCATGTGTTTATTATCCTTTATCATGTTTTATATATGTTGTTAATATTTAGGTATAAGAGTGACTTTACTGGAGTCATTTTAATAATCAGCTTCTTAGTTTTGGCAGTCTGCCTTAAAAACATAACTATGCTCTATTAAAGAGCTTTGAGAGCTAAAGTGCTGCTCTCTAGCCTGCTGAGTAAATATGGATTTCACAGTTAAATACATAAAATAATGATTGCATCCAATGGTCATGAGGGACATGTTTTAGGAGTATACTAATTAAACTACATCCTTCAAACACCATGTTCCTACACTTACTAGCAATGAACCATATCTGATTGGTCATTAAGTAATTAGGAATGCTAATGTAAATAAACTGTCATTCAAACGGGGGTTTCAGACTCGGGATGAATCATATATTCTGTCTTCTAGTCTGAACTATATACACATCCATCAACTAAAATAACCAGGGGAAAGCGCTGAATGACAGGCTGAGGAAGATGGTTCTGTTGCTTACGCTAAACAGAACATATTTTAAAGCAGTGTTTTAAAACTTTTATTGATGATATAAAACTACTCTTGAAAAAAAGGCTTGGCTCATGTTACTGGTTTTCTATGACTATAAGAATCCCCCCCCCCTCATCTTTTCTCACGTCTGTGGCTATGTATCTATTTTCTATGAAATAGGTAAAAATAGTTCAAGAATATACAATTGTAAAGATAGTGAGAAAGCAATAGGGAATTAAGTGGCAATGGTCCAAGGAAGATAAAATGGGGGTTAAAAGATTAAAGATGAGAAAAGCAAGAGATTTAGGAAAATTGAAATGTGGATAAGTGAGGAAGCATTGAGGTTAAAGAAGCCACAAATTCTCGGTCTAATTGGGCACTTTTAGGGTCTTCTGATGCTGTTAAGGGTACAGCTTAAGAAAATTGAATAAATGTATTTAATATTTTAAAAATTGTAATGAAATGATAAATTATAAAGATATTAGCTAACATTTAAAAATGCCTCAACATGTGCAATGTGTCAAAGAGATTATTTTGGGTTAAACAATTAGGAAAAAATTGTCTGCCAAATATTTGTTAAATGAACTAGTGAATGACCAAGCTGCTTAGATTTCATCATAAACTCATCCACTTCCCTTGAAAGGAAACATAACCCAAAGTGGTTTTTAATTACCATTTTGTTACAGTTTTAGTCTTTTAATAACGTCCCCACCATGTCTGTGTATTAATATCATCTTTGTTAACAGAGATACAATTCACATTGAATAAACTGTTCACATGCCATATGTAAAGCGTGATAACATTGGCTGTAATACATAGCTTTTGAAGGCCAGCCAAATAAGCTTATAGTACATTTCTATAACACCAGAAAATGCAACATGCTTGTTGTATAAATGTCAATTGCTTTAAGGATAACCACCACAGTTTATACTTCAGAACTCCTTACAGATGGAAATACACACCATATTCTCTCACTTTAGCTGTCCTTCAGTCAGCATAATGTTGATAGCATTCAACCATGTTTGCTAGATTTCATGCATTTACATAGGTTGTCATACATGGACATGAGATGTTTATTTTGAACACGCAATCTCTATTTGTTATGCACATGTGTTAAAGTGAATTCTTTCTTATTTCTGCAGAGTGCTAAAATGCAGTAACACTGTAACATGCTTATTCATCCTTCCTTTGAATGATGGTTAGTTGTGTTCAGACTTGGCAACTATAGAACTCCCATTAAAAATATTACAGAAAACACTCTACTCACATCTCCTGCCTATGTATCGAAGTTTTGGATGGCTAGTACCTAGAATGTAAATGTTTACTGTGAAACCACGTTCTAAATGACACTGTGCAATCTCACTTTAAAAGAAAAAATAAACACATCCTCCTCTCCACCACAATTTAACTATTATGCCTTGATGACTGATAGCAGCAGGATTAATTCACATTTGTATGTCTGATGATGTGGGATATACTTACCTATGGATTTTGAGTAATTTCTTTTTATGAAAATGCATTATGTTGTATAGTACAAAGAAATGATACTTTAAAAAACGTCTAGCTCTGTGTTGGTTGGTTTTCATCAACATGACCCAAACATATTCAAATCTGGCAAGAGGGAATCTCAATTAGGAATTGTCTCCATCAGATTAGCCTAAGGTATTTGGGGGTGGGGCATTTTCAATTAATGATTGATGTGGGCGGTTCCATCATCCTGTGAGCAGTGCCATCCCTAGGCAGGTAGTCCTGAATTGTGTAAAAAAAGCAAGTTGAGCAAGCCATGGGGAACAAGCCAGGGAGCAGAGTTCTGCTATGGTCTGCTGTTACTTGAATTTCTTCTCTGGATCTTCCTTAATGATAGGCTATATTTGGGAAGTGTAAACTGTATAAACCCTATTCTTCCCAAGTTGCTTTTCATCAGAGTATCTATCACAACATGAGAGGAAAAAGACTAAGATAGTGCTCATACTTCACACAATAATATATTAAAATTTATTTGAGATGGTTATCAAATATGTAAGTCGAGGTAAAAATAATATACTTCTAGGATAAAGATCAGCAAAATGTGGGTATCTGATAGTTTCTGTTCTGCTGCTGTGATTAAAAACAAACAAAATAAAAAAAACTGATTGAGAGAATCTCAGGGGAGGAAAGTGTCTGTCTAATTTTCACTAAGGGAAATTCAAGCAGGAACTTGAAGCAGAAACTACGGAGGAATGCTGTTTGTTGACTTGCTAACTGGTTCATGTTCAGCTAGCTTTCTCATGCAGCCCAGTACAACCTGTCCAGGAAATGGTGCCGCCCACAGTGGGCTCCAGCCTCCTAAATCAATTAACAATTAAGATAACATTCCACAGACATTTCCACTATCAAACTTGTTCTGAATAAAATCTGTCAAATAAGAATCCATTTTTTAAAAATGAGTCTGGCTTTTGTACAGTTGAGAGGTAGGGCTAACTAGGAAAAGATTGAAGGCCTCCCTGGCCTATACCTTCATTTCAGGGAAGGAAAAGACAATATGATTAAAATATATTAGGAAAAAATCTTTTTAGGTATATTGTTTTTCATTTTGGCCTGGAGCTTTCAGGTGTGCTGCTAAGTTACTAGTATCAGATCTCTCCAGTTCATTTGTTTGCTTGCTTGCTTTATGTAGGCACTTGGTGTATGAACTGACCTCTTAGAACCACTTTCGTTGTGCTTTATGTGTTTGGATATGCTGTGTATTCATTTTCATTGAATTCTAGAAAGTCTTTCATGTCTTTCTTTCCCTCCTCCCTTCCTTTCTTTCTTTTTTTTTTCCCCTTGAACCTTTTTTTTTTCTTTCATTAAGTAGAGAGTTGTTCAGTTTCCATGGGTTTGTAGGCTTTCTGTTGTTTCTGTTAATGATATCGAGCTTTTAACATCTGGTGGTTTGATAACATGCAGGAAGTTATTTTGATATTTTTTTGTATCTGCTGAGACTTGCTTTGTGTACAAGTATGTGGTCAGTTTTGAAGACATTTCCATGAGGTGCAGTGAATATGGTATAGTCTTTTGTGTTTGGGTAAAATGTTTTGTAAATATCTGTTAGGTCTATTTGGTTTATCACATCTGTTAGCACTAGAATTTCTTCATTTAGTTTTTGTCTGGATGACAAACTATTGGAGAGAATGAGATACTTAAGCCTCCCACAGTCAGTGCGTGAGAGTCAATATGAGATTTAATCTCTAGTGGTGTCTCTTTTACAAATGTGAGTGCCCTTGTATTTCAATCATAGATGTTAAGAGTTGAAATGTCATATTGGTGGATTTTTATTTTTACGACTAGGTAGTGTCCTTCCATATCTCTTCTGCTTAGTTTTGATTTGAAGTCTGTTTTTGTGACGTAATTCACCAGCTTGCTTCTTTTATCTGTTTGCTGGGAATATCTTTTCCTAAGCCTTAAACCTGCAGTAATGTCTGTCATTGATGTTGAGGTATGTTTCTTGGATGCAGCAGAATGATGGATCGTGTTTTCATATTCCATTCTGTTAGTCTGTGTCCTTTTACCATGGAATTGAAACAATTGATATTGAGGTATATCAATGACCAATAATTGTTGATTCTCATTATTTTGTTGTGTTTTTGAGTGCTAGTGGTGTTAGTGGTGATGGTGTGTATACATGTGCATTTCCCTTCTTTTAATTTTGCTTATATGAGATAATTTATTCCTGTGATTTCATGATAGTAGTTAACCTCCTGAGTTTGGAGTTTTTCTTCTAGAACTTTCTTTAGGGTTGAATTTGTAGATAAATATTGCTTAAATTTGGCTTAATCTTGGCATATCTTATTTTCTCCAGCTATATTGATTCAAAGTTTTGCCGAGCATTGAATTTTGGGCTAGCATCTGTGGTCACTTAAAAGCTGTAGTATATCTGGTAAGTATCTGTCAAATACTCCCCTAAAATTGGGGAGTATTTGAAGAGCAGTATAGAAGACAACTGTAGTGGAAACTTCCTAAATTTCTTTGAGTACAATCCCAATTAAATCTTCAAATAATAAGGGAGACAGAACCCTAACTGTCCATCTCTTGTCACTAAACAAAACTTCCAGTACTGAGACCAATTTCACCCAATTGAATTGTTAGCTAAAGGGGTCTCATGGAAATTTCCAAATAACACAGTCTGTTGTAAGACAATAGGATGCCCTCTACAAATTAACAGCAAAGATCCATTTCAGAATACTATATCCACACAAAGCAATTGACCACAGAGAGGTCGAGCTGGTGCCTACATAGATCCTTCCTTCCCTCCCTCCATCTTCCAATGTCTTTGGTCTTGTACTCTGGAGGCCACTAGAAGACAAACATGAACACAAATCTAGCCACAAAATCTTTGCTCTACAATCTGTGCTGCCTGTAAAATATGCTAGGGCAATAAAGACATAAACCTTGTGAAAGTAACCACCTAATATCTGATCTGACTTAAGGCCCACTCCACAAAATAGAACTCATTATCCAACCCTGCCTGGATGACCAAGAACCAGAGACTAGATAGTTCATAGACCTAGGGTAAAAGCAAATACTACTGGTTAAAAAAAATGTAAAAATAAAATGACTCCTAATGATATCCTGTTATATTCACAAATCTGTGCCTTATCCACCCATCATCAGAGAGGCTTCCTATTGCAGTGGATGGGAACATATACAAAAACCCACAGTCAGACATTATGGAGAGAGAGAGAGAGAGAGAGACCTTGGAACACATAACTCTAAAAGTGATGTTTCTATCAAATCTTTCCCCTCAGAGCTCAGATAACCCTGCAAAAGAGGAGGCAGGAGTAGGAAAATCAGAGGGGATGAAGGTTACCAGGAGAAAAAAGTTCTCTAAGTCAGCATAGAAAGGCTCATATGAACTCACACAGAGGCTGAAGCAGCAAGCATAGGGCCTACACAGGTCTGCACCAGGACTTTTGTACATATATTATAGCTTCCAGATTAGTATTATTATGGGATTCCTGAGTCTGTGAATGAGTGGGTCTGTGATTGTATGTGTGTGTTTGCCTTTTCTTGGGCTCTTTTCCTTCTATTGGTTTGCCTTGTCTAACTTAAATATTATGGATTTTTTTTGTTTTATCTTATTATATTTTGTTTTGTTATGTTTCATTGTTATCTCTTAGAAGTCCATTCTTTTCAGTGAGAGACAGAAAAGGACTAGATTCTGATATGGAAGAGGGAGGTGGAGAGGAACTGGGTGTACTACAGGGGGTGAAACTGATATATGTATAAGAAAATAATCTATTTTTAATAAAATGGGAAATAAATTCTCAAAAAGAAAATGAAAACATAAAAGTATTTACTTAGTTGTAGATTAGCACATAATATCAATAAATAAAAACACATTGATAAAAAAATTAAGAATTTAGAGTAAAAGAAAATGTCTTTAATGTAATAAAAGACATCTGTAGAGAAAACACACAGCTAATATCAGTAAATTAAGAAAACAATCAAATATTTCCCTTAAAATCAACCATAAGACAAATGCCTACTCTTGACACTTTTATTTAATAGTAACTATTGTTTCATGATTAGAAATTGTACAAGAAAAGAACTAAAACCTCTCAAATAGAACTATTTATGTAAAACATCCCTAACATTCCTTCAAATACTATTAGAACTCATAAATATAATCAGCATAAAATAATTAAAAATATGCACTTCACCAATGAAGAATTCAAAAGTCAAAGTAAACCTGTTCCACTTAAATACATAAAACATAAAATAAAAATAAATTTATAAATGAATACACATGATTTTCACTTCAAAAATGATAAAACATGGTTGAAAGAAACTGAAGAATCTCTATACGCATGAGAAGATGTCACAGGCTCCTACACCAAAACACTTTAAATCTCAGAGCAGGCTGCAAGGAGTCTGTATCCCTGACCATCTAATCTTGATGTTCATACATTAATTTAAAGGGTCTTGAATCATGAAGTTATCCTGAAGGATAATGTCAAGATTCTCTTACTTTAAAATGCACAAAAATTGGGCCCTTTATAGAAAATACTAAGTTTTTCTGTTCTAGAAGAAAAAAAATCATATATATATATATATATATATATATATATATATATATATATATATATATCCTCATGGAATTAGCTAGGCATTCTTAGGCTGAAGTTGCACTAATTGTTAATCGTTACAGGAAAGAAAATGGGTAAAATGTTACTGGCACTCAAGAGACTGAGACCAGTCTAGCAACTCAGAAAGATCCTGTCTCAAAAGGAAAGATGAATACTTCATAGTCTTTCTCATATATAGACCCTAGCTTCAAATCTTTAGATTTTGTGTTTGACCTAGAATACCTATAGAAGCCAACTAGTGAGAAAGAGGTGATTTGGTTACCGGATGCTTTACTGATATAGCAGCTTTAATTACATTAACGGCTAGCACCAGGGCTTCTACAATTGTTTCCACACAAGAAGTTAAGACAGCTACTTTTGTTAATCATTTAGCAAAAAATGTTACTAATGTTCTGAGTATTCAGAGAATTTAGATTGGCATTTAGAACAGCAGATTGACCCCATGATATCTCAACCCTTACAAATTCATTATCACTGCCTCGATATGCTTGATCTTGGAATTACGATGCCTGAAGCCTATGATTCTCCTTTAGGAGCTGCATAAAACCCAGATTATGCAAACCTGCTTTCAAGCAGCATGCGCATCAGTGGGGTGCAAGGCTAAGCACTGCAGGGGAAGCCGCTATGCACTGCTTCTGGGTCCCCTGAGGAGCAAACCCGTTTGCTGGAAAAAGCATCACCCAATAGGTGAGCTTTAGTCCTCTCCACATATAATTGCCATGCCAGCATACGGTTGCCACTCCCATTCAAAGCAACATATACACATACACATCATATACACACACGTGCATGCCGCACGTGCACATGCATATAACAAATATGAAAGTAAAGATGGCAAATACTATAATTAGAAGAATTTAAGTGAGGATGGAGAGTTGGGGACAAAGGAAACAAGCATGCTGTCAGGGCAGTAACTACACAAAAGTTTGTTTGAAAATGCCAAGAAGAAACCCGCACTTTGTAAGCTGGTTAAAAAGTATAAATTCACAAAACGTCTAGAAGGGAGATAACTTGCAAGACTGGATAATGGTGTTCTAAAACTCAGGAGTTATTAAACCAAACTCGCAGTGCCAGACTTATTAGCCATGGAATCCCCCAGAGGACCCCAAAAGCAACACAGGTTCTGGTCATTCTACTTGATTTCCCACGAAACCTAGTGGTAAAATGCTACTGCTAAAGATGGCATGCATGTTTATTGCAAGATGCATAGAAATAAAGCTGGAGTTGAGTTGGAAAGATAGTGTCTGCTGTCTTTCTATCTATTTTCGACTCAGAAGATCTATGCAGGTTGCTGGGACAGAAAATTCACTAACAATCTAAGCCAGCTGGAAACCCCATAAACTATAATCCCAAACTACTAGGCAAGATATACCAACTACTACAATAGTAGCATAAGTGTTTGAGGGGTAACCCAAAAGACTCTGATTAATCTTGAATCCCACTCAAGAGGAGAGAAGTCAGATACTCTAAACCCAGAAAAATCCCAATGGCCGAGGGCTTTAAACTTCAGTGTGAAATTGGATGTTGTATAGCCATGGCCTGGACACTTAATGCCTTCTGCTGCATTCAATGGCAGTTGATACAGAGACAGTGGCAGCTCTTACATGTTGAACTGTTGAGAAAGAGTTGAGTGTTCAGCCCCAAATAGAACATTTATACCCCTATTGGGCTCAGAAAACCTTTTGGAAGATTGGTCAAAAGTCTTTAGAACCAAAAGATAAGGCAAAAGGCTATAAAACGTGATCTGGGGGCATCAGATAGCCCTTGAAATCATGATCACATCACAGGTGAAGTCGCCTCCTTTGGGCCAGCACAAAAATTAGGAGTGGTTCTGTCTTAGTCAGGGTTTCTATTCCTGCACAAACACCATGACCAAGATGCAAGTTTGGGAGGAAAGGGTTTATTGAGCTTACACTTCCATGCTGCTGATCATCACAAAAGGAAGTCAGGACTGGAACTCAAGCAGGTCAAGGAGCAGGAGCTGATGCAGAGGCCATGGAAGAATGCTGCTTACTGGCTTGCTTGCTTCTCCTGGCTTGCTCAGCCTGCTTTCTTATAAAGCCCAAGACCACCAGCTCACAGGTGGTACCACCCCCAAGCCCCCCCCCTTGATCACTAATTGAGAAAATGCCCTACCACTGGATCTCATGGAGGCATTTTCTCAACTTAAATTCTTTTCTCTGTGATAACTCCAGCTTGTGTCTTGTTGACACAAAACCAGCCAGTACAATTGACCTATTGTCAACTTGACACACAAATACATCACTATTAAGCCTCAACCCTTACTTTCTTATTCATCCCCAAGATCTAAATAACTTTAAAAGTACCACAGGCTTTGCAAATTCTTACATATTAAAAATTCAAACCTTTAAAGATATTCAATCTGTTAGAATTCAAGGTCTTTTTTACCATCAAAAGTCTCTTAACTGTGGACTCCACTAAAATACCTTTTTCCTTCAGGAGGGAAAATATATCAGGGCACAGTCACAATCAAAAGCAAAAGCAAACTCCAACCATCCAAAGTCTGGGATCCACTCACGATCTTCTGGATTTCTCCAAGGGCTTGAGTCACTTCTCCAGCTCTGCCCTTTGTAGCACACACCTTGTCGTCTAGACTCCAGATGCTGCTGCTGTTCTTGGTGGTCATCTCATGGTACTGGCAGCTCCAAAACACTGCTGTCTTCTGCTGAAACTAGGCTTTACCAACAGCCTCTCATAGGCTCTCTTCATGGTGCCAAGACTCACCTTCTTTGCATGACCCCTTCAGTCCTGGAATTGCAACTGAGGCTGCACCTTCACCAATGGCCTTCTGTGGCCTCTCACAGTGCCCAGGCCTCAGCTGCTCTTCACGACTCCTTCATGCCTTCAAAACCAGTACCACCTGGGTGACTCTTACACATTACCAAGTCCTGCCACAGCACAAGGTACAACCCTGGATATCTCTGGAATGTAGCCTCTGTACTCTCAGAAAACACTTCCCAGAAGATTCCACCTCATTGATGCTGGTCTTTTCCCAATCTTCGCCAATTTCTCAGCTCCAGCTAACCAGCATGAATAGTCCCAGTAATGCAATGGTTTTGCTTTAGTAGTTCTGTTATCTTGTTAATCACAGCTGATTTCTTCAGCCCCAGCTAACCAAAACCACAGAATCTTAAATCAAACTAGCAATAGCCCTGATAAGAGTCTTTAATCTTCCCTCTGAAATTTCACAAGCCAGGCCTCCATCTTCTGCACTGTTCTCAATATTATCTTCCAAGCTCCTACACAACATCCCACAGATTCTTAACATCCCAATGACTCTTCGAGCTCAAAGTTCCAAAGTCCTTCCTCAGTCCTCCCCAAAACATAGTCAGGTTGTCAAAGGAATACCCCACTACTCTGATACCAATTTGTCTTAGTCAGGGCTTCTATTCCTGCACAAACACCATGACCAAGATGCAAGTTTGGGAGGAAAGGGTTTATTGAGCTTATACTTCCATGCTGCTGATCATCACAAAAGGAAGTCAGGACTGGAACTCAAGCAGGTCAAGGAGCAGGAGCTGATGCAGAGGCCATGGAGGAATGCTGCTTACTGGCTTGCTTGCTTCTCTTGGCTTGCTCAGCCAGCTTTCTTATAGAACCAAAGACTACCAGCCCACAGATGGTACCACCCACAAGGGGCCCTCCCCCTTGATCACTAATTGAGAAAATGCCTTACTGCTGTATCTCATGGAGCCATTTTCTCAACTGAAACTCCTTTCTCTGTGTTAACTCCAGCTTGTGTCAAGTTGACACACAGAACCAGCCAGTACAGAGGATCCTTTCTCTGTGATAGGTTCCTAGAGCACATTCTTCCTTGGTGTACTATTGATTATTGGAAGATCCAGGGGAATAGGAAGGTGTTATCTTCATTTGTCTTCCATATAGTGAGTTTACTGATCTCACATGGACAACCTTTGCTCATTTATCCCTGTGAAGTCACTGAGTCATAAACAAGATTACAATGTGGAGAAGAGGGTCAGGGAATGGGGATGGGAGGAGAGAGAGGGTGAGTATGAGAGTGTTCACTGTGACTGATACACAAGGAGGAGATACAAAGAACACATTTAATAAAAGTTACAGTAAAATAAAAAATGTAACAAATAAAAAACCCTAAAGAATTCAAGATTTCAGTAAAAGTAAAAGTTTATGCATAACAAACAACACTTCTGAGACAAACACAAATTTTACATAGGGGATAGATTTTAATTCAAATACCTAGTACAGAGCCTGTATTGGAAATAAGAAAGAAATCAATTATAAGAGACGGAATATTTAACCAATAAACTCTAAGTCCAGCTTCTTAAAATATGGTATGTAGTTTTGATCACCTGTTGTGTTATGCAAATGCCAGCTGCCAGAATGGTCAATGGAAAGTTTGCAGTCTCCACCATGGAGCTGAATTCCATAGAAGAGGACATCACATTTGCTCAAAAAAGTGATTGGTTATGATTTTAGCTAAGTTTTGCAATGTTATATTTTTGCATGCTTCAAACATTAATTTTCCCTCTCCATTCCCTGAAGTTCAGCATATGAAAAAAACTAAAGACAAAGAAGTCAGAGTGATGCAAAGGTACAATAAAACAAGAATGCCTCTATTCTACTGCCACTTGTAGCTGTTCCAGATGCTGAAGCAGGAGGTTTCCTTGAACCTAGTAGTTTAAGGTCAGCCTGGTTAATACAAAACAGATAAATTAAATTAATGGAAAAAGGTCAATGGAGGAATACTGTACAAACCATTAGAAGGAAAAGTCCTAACGAAATTGTGAAATAGCTCTATGAAAAATCGTTGGATCAGGATCCAATTTATATACTGCCTATGTTTTCTTAATTTGTATTGTAATGCATATAAGTATAAGTTGGGATGTTTCTTTACGATCTGTTTTTGGTTAATATCCTATAACATTTTGTATCATTAAGTTTCCATTTTGATGTCTTTTGACTGTAATCTGTATTTGTATATTCATATACGTGTGGGTCTTCCTTTCCTCAGGAATCGTTGGTCATTATTCCATGAGGGCTAAAGGAGCTGAAGCAGCTAGCAGAGTTAGGACAGTCATGAATATGACAAAGGACATTGGAGAGATAGGTGCAGTGAGACAGCTCTACCCTATTGCTTTGGAGGTAGGGTATATAAGTGCTTTTGGGGTTCCTGATACAGTACCTAGTTATCCTATCGAAGGAAGGACTGAGCAGCACTTAAGTGCTGAGTCTTGCAGCACTTGCAGGAAGATCTGTGCAGGTCATTCTCCAGATAAGGTCAGGCACCCGTGCTTGAAGACACTCTCCAGATGAGGTCAATGGACACAGGGAAGCTCTTCTGAGAAAGGAAGCTCGTCATTTTGCACTGAGCTTGAAGTCCTAGCCAAACATGTTGGGTAGCAACTTCAATCGCAGGAACTTTCAACATATGTGTATACCTGAGTTAGTATGTATTTAGAATATCCAAGTATTGTCTTTGATATATTCTCATTGTTCATACACCTATATACTTATTTATATAGATGTTATTTATGTTTTTTTAATTCTTCATCTAACTTGAATGCTCAGTGTTCAACAAGTACCTTCATTCTCAGTTGTATTTGATGGGGTTAGCAAAAATATTACTAAGTGTACAATTATCAAGATGTGGCAATTCAAAAACTTATTAAGATGTTTTATGTTAATTCCAGTGGAAGCAATAAAGGGAAGGATTTCCTTACCTGGAGCCCTATCTTATAGTATATATAACATGTTACCTTATATAGTCACATTTATTTAAAGGGACCCTTCAAATAATCATTGCACAGTTGAAGTTACAAGATCCATGAGTAAGTTTTATGCCCTTATCTGTTTGCAGTAAAAGTAAGCTGCTTCCCTTCCTCGTTACCTAGGAAATAAATGCTTTATTCTGAAATCTATCTTTGCTCTTCCTTTCTACAAGCAATAGTATTCCAAGTTCTGTGGATGGACAATCTGAACACTATAATGCTCCAAGTGTAAGGAAGTAACAGGAAACGAATTACAAAGAAGAAAGCCCTTGTTACACAAGCTTTGATTCTCCTTAATTTTGAGGAGAGAGATAGCCAATCAGTGGTTTTGTCTCATAAACAAAGCAGAGTGATCTGCGCTTGGGTTGTCAAAGACTGCCTTGTAACGGTATGGCCGATCACAGAGCTCATGACAACTCAGCTCATCAATACACATGCAGCATATTTACCTGAATCTTTCGATTAACTTCCTGGAAGTGATAGCCTCTAATCATGACACTTCCTCAAGGAACTGCCAAAAACTCGTGAAATTTCTGTGTTTAAATGACAAAATCTTCTCTTCTAAGAGAAAGGCTTATAATTGACACTAATTAACATGTTACACTTTACTGGGACTTTTCTACCAGGAAGATCAGAACTCTGTGGGTAATAATTACATATGACTAGACCTTTCCTTTTGTGTGGTGTATTTGTAAAAATTAACTAGAAAACATCAAGAGTAAAGTTGCCAGGGAGTTCTGAGGCAAGAAGACAAAAGAAAAGAAAGTGTTTTGTACGCATTGGCTGTGTGAATTGTTCTTTATTTTTAACTTGAATATTTAATGAACTTAAATTTAATATCCATGTTGCATAATGGATGGATATAACATTTCTTAGCAAAGATAATAAAAAACATTGAAAAGTAGGGGCTGGGAAGATGGTTCAGCAGGCAAGAGCACAGCCAGGCTCTTGGAAAAACCCAATTTCTGTTCCCAGCCCCTACTTCAGGTTGATCAGAGTTGCTGCAACTCCATCTTGAAGAGATCTGCTGCCTTCTTCTGGCCTCTCCAGAGATTGCACTCATGTAGATACACACACACACACACACACACACACACAAACACACAAAATTTAAACATTTTAAAATCTTTAAAATATGTGCTAAAAATTCCTTCCTGACCATGGTTTTCAAGAGAAATGAAGATTCCAGAATTGTGGCTGGAAAGTCTAGTTCTGCTTCTAAATTAATTTTAATATAATTCAGGTAATTAAAGCTAAATGGATGATCAAGTGAAAGCTTAGTGTTTTCCTTATCCTAATGCCTCACAGTAGAGGTGGAAATTATCCACAAAAGTCAGCAGTGTTCCATGAATTCTTATCTTGGAACTTGGTAATGGAATCAACTAAATGAAAGTCTGGTAGATACCATAATCCACTGACCAATCACAGAATCATCAACTATAGGAGGATGTCCCTGCAAACAGTAAAAAACGATATAATTCGTAACATCACGTGTCTCCCTCCATAGCTAGATTCAAACCTTAATTTTACAAAAAAGTATACCTACCCAGTGTTCTTTTGAAAATATTTATGTAGCAGTTCTACATTCTTTTATTGGTCCATTTAGTTCCTAACAACTAAAGTTTATATTTGATATTAGCCAACTGTAATTTCATCAATTTCTACTCTAGTTGTTATAGCTCCTTAAAAAGCAAATGCTGTGAAAGATAAAATTGTCAAGAGAAAAGCACTAATTTCATGGACATCCCATAATAAGTTCAGAACCCAAAACCACGATGTTTCATTTCCCTAGCAGTTTAAATCTCATCCTACAGGGTTGGAGAGACAGTTCTCGGGGTAATCATGCGTTCTTTTCCGCAGAGGACTGTCCCTAGTACTCATGCTGGGTGACACACAATCACCTGTAAGTCCACCTCAGGGGAGCCGACGTCTCTGTTTCCCATGAGTACGTGCACACGTGTGCACATACACATGTGAAAAAAATAAATCTTAAAAAAATCTCACAGCAAGTTAATTCTTATCTCATACACTTAAAGCTAATTTTTTGTGATTCTGTTATTCACCATATTAATCCATTTTAAATACTTAAATTCAGAAGATAATTGGAACCAGTTTCAATGAAACAGAGGGATGATTCCTCTGGAAATTGAATGCAGTAATTTATATTTAGAGTTTGAATTTAACAAAAATTTTTGACACAAGTAAAAGACATGAGAGCATAGAAGACTTACTCATGTTCTGACAAATGCTTGGCAGATATCGACAGGGAGCCAGAGTGACGGTTTTAAGGCAGTTTCCAACTTGCAATCTAATGTCTGGGTTTTACTTATGGAATAAGAATTGCCTGGGAAAACATGCACAGATGGTTAACTGAGAGAAAAGAAATCCTATGACCAGTTTTCTACCAAGAACAACTTTAGTATATTATATGTATATTTTAGTCTGAGTTCATAATAGATGAAAAGCAGGCTTTTCATAGCATAAATGACATCACGGCTCCCCTGCTGTAGGGCTTACTCAAGACATTCCAATAGAGACATAATCCCTTTTGTCCCTCTGAAATTAAAATGAATCATATGTAAAAATAGAGCTGGCTGAGAGGGTCTATGTAGCCATTATGATGATTGTGCTTTGTAAAACTGTATGCTGGGCTCTGCAATAGGTAAATTGTGCTAAATAAAGAATAGCATTGGTCCTCCTGATAATTACATTTTGCAAAATGCGTACTTGCCAGAGAGTAGATGGAGTAGAGGAGATTTAGATTCATATTAAAAAAAAATCTTGAATAGAGTGCAAAGTTTAAAATGGTGCCATCGATTAAAACTCCATTCATAAAGGATATTAGAAAAATAAGAAGCAGAAGTAAGGGAGGCAGATGTTGGCAATTGAAGTCAGCCAAAAGGCTGTTCGACTTTACTCAAGATTCAGAAAGGCAGGTTGCAAAAGCGTCAACAAAACACAAGTATTCTCCGGAATCTGGAGCGTTTCTATGCAAATTGGTCACATTCTTCTGAAAAGGATAACTTCTCTCACCAGTTCATGTGCATCTTAAAATATTTAGAGTAAATTTTCATTTTTATCATGGGACTCTCACCTCAGAAATATGTAAGGTCATGAGAAATCTGTTAGTAGCATCTGAAGATGTCCCAACTACAAATGATAAAGACAAACTTCTTGACTCCTGTTTATTCACTTTTAAAATAAATCCATCCTGTTAGAGAAACATTACCCAGCAATCTCCCATCCTTCAGTGGCCAAACTACCCTTGTCCTATTAAAAAAAAAAAACAGCCAAGCTTTGTAGAAGCATGTTCCCTTAGAAGGCAATGGCTCCCCACAGTATCTTGTAAGGGAACGTTTACGTGACAAACTGGAAGTCCAGATAGTCCTTTCATAGATAGCTCTTGCTGCTTCTCCCAATTTTCTCATATTAATTTTTCCTTGTCAGCCCCACTCCCATCGTTGTTAGGGATTATTTTTCCCCTCTTGGGAACTCTAGAGTTAGCTAGAACAATCTTAGCCTGGACACATTGTCATACTGAACAAAGACAAACTCTATACTTGATATAAAGTCAATATTAGAAATGTCAGATGCAGGAAAAAACAAAAATATGCAAATAATATCAGTCAAAGTATAATTCACTAATAGAAGTGATATTATTTATTTATAAAATCATAATATAACATGTAATATTGAATTATGTATTATGCAATTGTTATATCATCATACAATAAATATGATGCAATATATAACTACAAAATTTATATTATTCAATATAAGATAATAACATAGACAGGTTTACATATATGTGTGTCATATTTATTAATCACTAATTAGTTATTCATCCTTTACTAATTGTTTTAATCAGGGTTTGTATTCCTACACAAAACATCATGACAAAGAAGCAAGTTCGGTGGGGAAAGGGTTTATTCAGCTTACACTACAACATTGCCATTCATCACCAAAGGAAGTCAGGACAGGAACTCACACAGTGCAGGAACTTGGAGGCAGGAGCTGATGCAGAGGCAATGGAGGGATGTTGCTTACTGGCTTGCTTCTCCTGGCTTGCTCAGCTTGCTTTCTTATAGAACCCAAGACTACCAGCCCACAGATAGTACCACCCACAAGGGACCCTCCCACCCTTGATCACTAATTGAGAACATGCCTTATAGCTGGATCTCATGGAGGCATTTCCTCAAGAGAGGCTCCTTTCTCTGTGATAACTCTAGCTTGTGTCAAGTTGACACAAAACCAGCCAGCACACTAATGTAAACTACCCAAATAATATACTTCTCCTGGATAAGTTCTGTTACTTTGTGTCTTTCAATTAATTTTATCATTAGGTTACTTAGTAATTTTAGAAGAATATACTTTTAGAAGTATGCTTTCTCATCAATAGGTCTATAGTGTCATGGTTTTATACTAATCTATTCAGAAAATAGTCCGTTTCAAGTTTTCAGGAGTTTGAAAGAGTGGAGCCCTCTACTTCCTCTGGTGTCCTTTTTCTCCTATCTTTAGACTTCTTTAAGAGCTCCTTGTTTCTCTGACATCAGATTTTGTAGTTCTTTAAACACTATAATAAGAGGTGTAAGGGGATGGAAGTATCTATAATTGATGACTCATTCTTGATTAATGACTCAATCTTGAGCAAAGACTATTTTCCTAGGCTGCACTGCCTTATGTGAGACAGAAAGGTTAGAAGATGCTGGAATCTGGGATCCTGGATTTAATGAGATAAGGGTATGACTTAATACAGTCTGTCAAAGGTCGTCATTATCTGGAAGAGTCTGGGAGTGTATGCATTTTATGAAGAATGTATCCCTCCCCATGAAAAGATCATGGAGGGATTTTGCTTCTGTCCATCTGTCTTAGTGAGGGTTTTACTACTGTGAGCAGATACCATGACCAAGGCAACTCTTATAACGACAACATTTAATTGGGGCTGGCTTACAGGTTCAGAAGTTAGTCCATTATCATCAAGGTAGGAACATGGCAGCATCTGAGCAGGCATGGTGCAGGAGGAGCTGAGAGTTCTACATCTTCATCTGAAGACTGCTAGGAGAAGTCTGGCTTCTAGGCAGCTAGAAAGAGGATCTTAAAGCCCATGCCCACAGTGACACACTTAATCCAACAAGTGCCACTCCCTGGGCCAAGCATATACCATCACACCATCCAATATAAAAAGCTCATGAATCCTCTCTCTCTCTCTCTCTCTCTCTCTCTCTCTCTCTCTCTCCCCTCTCCTCTCTGTTCTCTATGTGTGTTTCTTTTCTTTCTTCTCTCTCTCCCTCTCTCTCTCTCTCTCTCTTCCTCCTCCTCCTCCTCCTCCTCCTTCTTCTTCTTCTTCTCCTCTCTCTCTCTCTCTCTCTCTCTCTCTCTCTCTCTCTCTCTCTCTCTCTCTCCTCTCCTCTCCTCTCTGTTCTCTGTGTGTGTTTCTTTTCTTTCTTCTCTCTCTCCCTCCCTGCCTCTCTCTCTCTCTCTCTCTCTCTCCTCTCCTCTCTGTTCTCTGTGTGTGTTTCTTTTCTTTCTTCTCTCTCCCTCCCTGCCTCTCTCTCTCTCTCTCTCTCTCTCTCTCTCTCTCTCTCTCTCTCTCTCTAAAACTCTTGAAGATTCCATTGCTGCCACAGTCCTGTATGTGGCCACCAGAATTTTGTCAGGATTGGTTTGAGAATTCCCATTACTCTATCAAGCCAGTGGTCTTTTCAAATAAGCAGATCGTGTTTTGTGCTTTTGACTTCTGAATTCACTTCTTTCCTCTGATTTTGGAGTGGCAGTTAACCTAAGTGCTAGAATAGATTCAAGAAATGACCCTGAAGCCAGGAATGGTAGCATACGCCTTTAATCACTGCATTCAGGAGGCAGAAGCAAGTAGATCTCCGTGAGTTCAAGGTTAACCTTGCCTACAGACAGAGTTCCAGAACAGTAAGAACTATGTAGAGAGACAATGTCTCAAAAGAAAGAAGAGAGAGAGGAGAGACAGAGACAGAGACAGAGACCGACAGAGACAGAGAGACAGAGGGAGGGAAGAGGGAGGAAGGGAAGGAGGGAAGGAAGAAGGAAGGAAGGAAGGAAGGAAGGAAGGAAGGAAGGAAGAAAGGAAGGAAGGAAGGAAGGAAGGAAGGAAGGAAGGAAAGAAGAAAGAGGGAGGAAGGAAGGATGAAAGGAGAAAAGGAAATAAAATCAAAAAGGAAGCAAACAAAAAACAGTCACTGATTTTTGTCTTTTAATTTTGCCTTTCTTTCCTGCTTCCTTCTTCTCTTTGCACATGTAATAACTTCTAAGCCTTTTACACAGTAGAAATCAACAGGGTGAGAGAGATAGTTCAGCAGTTAAGATATTTGCTTTCCCCACCCCACCCCCACACTCCAGCCGGACAAATGGCCTGTTTCTAGCTCCCAGAAATTATATAATGTCTGTAACTCCAGTCCCAGGAAGATCTGATGCCCTCTTCTGGCCTCCATGGGCCCCAAGAACACATGTGGTGCACAGATATTCTTGCAGGCAAAACACTCAGACATATTGTGGTGGTTTGAGTGAGAATGGCTAACATGAGCTCATAGTTGAATGTGTGGTCCCAAAATGGTAGAACTGCTTTGAAAGGATTAGGGGCTATGGGTTTGTTCAAGGTGTGTCACTGCTAGTGGACCATCTCTGCCTCTTGCTTGTGGATGTGATGTAAGCTACTCTTAGATCTTCATGCCTGCCTGCCTGCCTGCTCTCTGTCATGATAGTAACGCACTTTAACCCTCTGGAACCATGAGTCAAATGTTTTCTTTTATAAGCTGTCTTGGTCATGGTGTTTGGCATAGGAATAGAGAAGTAATTAAGATGTATATGAATGAAATTAAAAACATAGACCAGTAATTTTTAATCCTGATCCACTCCGTTCTCTTCATGTGCCTTAGAATAACCCCTGTTCTTGGGTGTGCAGACACAGAGGAAGAATCTATAGACCCCCAGAAAAGAGAACATGTGGCTATATTTTTACTCTTCCTGTTTATTGTATCTTTCATGGTCAGATAAACTCCAGTCGTATTTTAATCTTTTCTTGTATGAAGTTTCATCCCAAAGTAAGATCCTGGTAGGAACAGTACAAAGTACCTGAATGCGCCCTTCAACGTAGACAAAGGAATGCCCTGTTTTTATGAGGAAAGACATGGGGGGGGGGAGGTTACGAGAGCAAGTGATTCAGTAAGCCTAGCATCTCTGTATTAAAATCAAGAGACTTGCACCAAACTTTCGCACATTTCTGCCTGATCTGGGCACCATGAATGTACGTTCAAGGACAGTGGATCAAGGGATATCACACAGCTTATAGTAATATTCAGAGGTCTCATGTTTTTGTAGGTCCTGGGGGATGGTCTGCTCTTAATTGAACATTTTGCCTTCTTTGTAATAGAACACTGAAATATATTAGTGGACATTTGGGCTCAGTAGGACTGTCTCCGTGAAACTATGTAGGTCACACATTTTGATCCAAATGTTAATTGGCAGTGCACTTTAATGTGCATTTGGGGACTCAGGTAATAACAGTGAGGGAAATTCATTATCAGGTGGCCAAGAGAAGACTGCACAGCATTGTGACATGCCATCTGATTCTCAAACGGGTTTCACTGAATTCCGGGAGCTTTGCCTAGGGATACAACCACCTTTTCACCAGCGTGCATAGGAGGAAGTCTTCAGTGGCCCAGGGAACTGCCCTTAGGCAGTAGGGTCGCTGTCATCTGCACCCAGGCTTTGAAATTCTCTTCTTTTTTTGTTTCTTTAAGGATCTAAAGATTTCACTCTCACTTCACCCACCAAGGAAAACTGACAAGCATTATTCTCATGTCTCAGCTCTTAAAGGATCTTTCTGTCTGTCACATTTCCTTGTTCCCAGCTTAGTGTGTAGAATGTTAACCCATTGGAAGTCTGCAGCAATCAGGACCATCAGAATTCCTTTCTCAGGGGTTTGCTGCAGTTTTGAGCCTTACCAACGAAGTCCCAGCAAGTGCAGGCATTCCAGCAGTAGCATTCTACTCTCTACAGAGCCACTTGGATTTGAGTGAAACAGATTAGTAATTTCCAAAATGGAAGAAAATGGATAAAAATGGCCAACACATGAAATCATTTAAAATCATTTTACATGCACACCACTAGTTGGGCAGAACATTCTAATACTGTGGGACTGCCAGTTCTCAGGCAACAGATAACATATTTGAATAGCCATTTGTGAAAAGGAAACACCTCCTTTAACAAAAAGTGTCTTAATGGACTATTGTGAAGCTTAAAGTCTTCTTTGTTTTTATACATATTCAGTAGAACTAATTTCCTGGAGCACTCCTTATTATGCTTAATTTCTCCTAGAAGCTGACTCAGAGGCATTTGAGTGCATGTAGTTTTTCAAGAGGTTATTTCAGGGGAAAAATGGGTGGAAATTGGTGAAGTAACCCAAGAAACAGAGAGAAGCCAATAAATCTCATCAAGAAGTCAGTACTCATTTGGAAGCTTAGAGGCAAGCTATCTAAGGGGAAAATATATGACTCAGTGGCTCCCGCTAATTAGAGGGCACTTTTTTCTGCCATTTTTCTCCCTTGTATATTGATTTAACTGATCTTTTCCCAGAGTAGCAAGCCTATTTTATTAAAAATTTTTCATATACTATATTTTAACCACATTTTGCCTTCCCCTAATGTCTCCCAGATCCTTCTCCTCCCCAAATCTCTCTCCTTTTCTCTAAAAAAAAAAAAAAACCAAAGGAAACAAAAACATAAATAAAAGCAAGAAACCAAAAAAATGGAAGGCAAAACAATCAGGCAAAAGACCAATAAGATAAAAAATGGCAAAACAAAACAAAGAATTCACACACACACACACACACACACACACACACACACACACACACATCGTTGAGTTTGTTTTTGTATTGGCCAAATTGTTTTAGGCATGGGACTTTCCCTGGAGTATAGTTCCTATAAGCATTGATACTTGAAGAAACTGATTTTCTCTTTGTCAACAGGTATCAGTTGCAGATAGTTTTTTGTTTAGGAGTGAAACCTGGTGTCCACTTTTTCCTTCATGTGCTGGAACATACATCTGACTTGAACCTGTGACGGTGTTGTGCAAGCCACCACAATCTCTGTAAATTCCTACATGCTGGAACATTCATCTGGCTTGAACCTGTGCAAGTTTGTGCATGCCACTACAGTCTTGGCAAGTTCACACATGCTAGAACATCCATCTGGCTTGAACCTGTGCTGGTTCTCTGCATGTTCATACATGCATTGTTCTGTGATGTTTGGAAGACCCTATTCCCATTGAATCACCTATCACCTTTGAGTCTCACACTATGTACTCCTCCTTTTATACACAGGTCCCTGAGCCTTGAGGGAAGGGTATTGATTAAGACATTCCACTTTAGAACTTAGTTCCAGCTGATGGAGTGGGCCTTAAGTACTTAAAAAAAAACAAAGTGGTTGGTTACTCCCTTATCATTAGTGCCAGTATTGCACTGGGTTTATCTTGTAGGCAGGTCACTGTTTGTAGTGGCTATTCCTGGTTGTCAACTTGACTATATCTGGAATGAACTACAATCCAGAATTGGAAGACTCACCTGTGATCCTAATCTGGAGGCTGGGAGATGTATCGAGGTCTTGAGGCATAGTGGCTTTGAATCCCAGAAGACTAAGACAGGGAGATCTCTGAGTTCAAGGTCATCTGGGACAAGTCCCAGATCCAGGCGTGGTTGCACACACCTTTATTCTGGGCCACACCTTCTGCTGGATACCTACATAAGGACATTGGAAGAAGGAAGATTCGCTCTCTTCTTCACCGGCTTGCCTTGTGGGACTGAGCAACTGCTAGATCCTTGGACTTTCATTCACAGTTGCTGCTAACCATTGTTGGGGAGTTGGACTACAAACTGTAAGTCAACAAATTCCCTTACTACGTAGAGACTACCCATAAGTTCTGTAGGGCACAGGGTTTGTATCTGGATGACAGTGACAATCACTTTTCCTTCTTATCCTGTAGGGTGCAGAGTAGCCTTCAGGACCACACATACTAGTCAGCAGGGATGAAGCTTTTCATTAGGCATCAGCTTGACTGCCCTATGTTCAATGTCGTACTCCAGTATCCTCTTCAGCAGTAGGGCCTTACCATCAGGATTTGGAGAGTAAGCAATAACCTTAGCAATACCCTATGGTGCTTTGGGGATTGATAGGACCCATTTTGCCTACTAGTCAACATTCCTAGCACTTAGGATTTTGTGTGGTGCCATATGATGTGTGATCTGGGCATTGTCTCCCTCATTATATGGTGACTCCATTTAGTTTCTATTTATATATTTTTGGAAGTTGTTACAGTAGTAGATTTCCATATAGTTCTTCAAATGGCCTTTAATGATCCTTGTTCTTCCCTATGTTTCCTTTACTCATCTCTCCCTTTATCCTCCTGTTCAACTCTTCTGAGTCACTTTCCCTTTTATGTTCCCTTAACACTATATTCTTCTTCCTTCCTCGGGAGATCTCCCTCCTTTGTAACCTCATCAGGTACCTAACCTCTGTGGTTATTCAGATTGTAGCAAACATATCAAAAGCTTAAGCAGTGCCATCTACATATGAGAGAACACATACATGTGTTCTGGGTTACCTCACTCAGAATTTTTTTTCTAAATTCATCCTTTTAGCTTAACATTTAATAATTTCATTTTTCTTAACTGAGTAATATTCTATTGTCCAGATGTCTAAGTGTACGATTTCATTATCTATTCATTAGTTGATGGTATTTATCTTGTCATGCTCAGACTCCCTTCTGCAACTGGATTGATGTGCCTGTATAATTAGTAGAAAGCTCTCACGGTGTAATCCTCTTAGACTGGCATCAACTGGTAACTCCTACACTGTGGGAATTTCCCTAGTGTCTTGTCCCATAGCTGTGTATTCTTCTGAACTGAGTGTTAATGATTGCTATACAACTTTATATTACATCTATGAATCGGGGGTTTGATTTTGCCTTTTTATTTTTTTACAACATGAAGACATTCTGTATCCTAGAGCAAAACTTCCTTTTTAAGTTCCTTGTAGGCAGGTGTGGTGACACATACTTTTAATCCCAGAACTTGGGAGGCAAAGACCAGTAGATTCCTATCACTTTGAGCCCATTTGGATCTACATATCTAGCTACCAACCAGCCAAAGCTGCACAGTGATAACCTCTCTTACAAAGTAAACAAACAAAATCAATAACAAAACGAACAACAACTATAAGAAAGCTGTGGATCTGTTTACTAGTGAAAGAAATAGCTGAGATGGATTTGTTTTATCTATGGAGACTCTGAAATACATTTTCATGTCTGGAAAATATTTCTGCAATCATCCTGTATTTCTGTCATTTAGAACAATCACAAACAAATCCTATGTGCTATGCAATACATAAAGAGCAGGTATTTTTCCAATGGGACAGAATAATAAAGGAAAAGGACCACCTCCCTCAGACCTTGTGTAAGCTGCTAGTTCCACTCAGGGAGAAGACTCTCATACTGACTCTCATGATTCCCTTGGACATACACCTTAAGACTGTATTGAGGATTCTATTTTAACACAGAGGGGACCACATATTGAAGTACAACAACCATGTCTTAATTCTAGAGTAAATTTTTTTTTACATGAAAAAGTCAAAAGACAGTGGGTTTTGTTTTTGTTTTTGTTTTCCTCAATGCATGCAATGCCTATTGAGAAATCTAAAATCATGACGGTTCTGCCAACCTTCTGTCCTTAACTTGAATGGTGTTGTAGACCTCTATCCCAGACTTATATTTTTATTTCTTAACTTACCTATATGAGTGTTTTGCCTGTAAATATTCTCCATAGCCCATGCATGCCCAGTGTTTCTGGAGGCCAGAAGAAGGAGGCAGATGCCCTGGAACTGGAGTTACAGATGATTGTTAGCTGCCATGTGGGTGCTGGGAACTGAACATAGGTTTCTGCGAGAGCAGTTAGCGCTCTTATATGCTAAGTCATCTATTTAGCCGCTATCCTGAGACTTTTAAATATAGTCTTGGACCCTTTGGTTGTGGAATTTATGAATTTTAGTAGAAGCAAATGCTCCTGTTTTTATATTTTGGATAACATGTCTTTATTTGCTCTTTCAGTTGGGTATCACATACTTCAGTTGGATTTTAAATTCATGTTTAAGTTTTCTTTAAATTTGTTTTGAGTTTTATTCTCACATATAAGTATATTCTTCACTTATATTTCAATCTTGGTTTTTATTTTTTATTTCAGTTATTATTGTCTTGTTCCATGTGTAGTTTTGACCTTTTTTTTCTATATTTCTTAGCAACCATTTTACCAGATGACATTTCACAATGAATATTCTAATTTTCCTTAACATATTATTAGTCAAGATACTTGATTCACCTGTTTTTATATTTGTCTATATTTAATCTTTTTTGAAAAAAGAATATGACCTTGTACTGTTCTTTTCTGTATAAGGCAAATTTCTCAAATTCCAATTATAAAATCCATATGGGTCCTTGATAAACTAACTAGAAGCTTCAGGTATGTAGGCGGGATTTTTATGAAGTGATTATTTCTCAGGGTAATTGTGCTCTAAACAAGGTCTCCAAAAATTATTGTTTCCTTGGGTAATGGTACTCTATACAAATCCAGGGCTTTGTTCCATGTGAAAATATTACTTTATATGAAAAAGTATACTCTACAGATGTGACTTCTTTAAGCATTCTCCAAAAGGAGAAAACTTGAATTATCCAAATGCATTTACTATAATCATAAAGGTTCTCAAGCAAAAGAAGACAGGAGCTCAGAAAACAGATGACCGGATACAGGCTTTGAAGAACATGGACAGGCAATGTGTTGAGGAGAAAGGGCACTATATAGGAGCTAGAAAAAGCTTTCAAGAAGAGTACCTTCACAAACCCATTTTCTACGCTAACTCCTGACCAAGCACATAACTGATTTATACAGTTTTTAAGTCATTAGATTTAAAAAATACTTGATACAGAGCCATGGGAATGAATGCAGTGATAGTTTGAGACACCCAGGGAGCATCTTTGTTCAACACATACAACATCATGATAGGTGAATATGGAGGTCTCCTTCTTCAGAATCTACTATGAAGGGTAATTTTTCAAGGCAGTTATTATGTCATTTGTAATGTATACATTAATGGCTACACATATCTGGTCATAATTTTTAATGACTGAAAAGAAGTAATTAATCTAGGGTTCCTATCAAATTGTGATATCCTATAAAATATTAGATTAAATAGTCTAATCTATTTACATAGCATTTAAGGCATCCAAAGTGTGTGTGCATGTGTGTGTATGCATATGTATATAAATTATATATTTACATACATATATATGTGTGTGTGTATATATATATATATATATATATATATATATATATATACAGATGGTGGAAACAATATAATTTTTGTCCTTAACTAATTCCTGCTATGCATCCAAATCATTAAAGAACTGAAATTTAAGAAAAAATAATATTTAAGTATTTTTTCTAGTTGAGTTCTACTCAAACTCTGCCAAGTCACAAAGAGATACTAAACAGGAAATTCTAGGAATAAGAGTCTGTGAAAGAACAGGCATAATTAATATGTCTCAAGAATTTTCTCCTTGGGGGAGGGACTCAGCAGCATCTACCTCTTTTACTAAAGACCCGATGACAAACGAAGTTTCATTTCACCAAAATTCATCCTTTGGAACCAATGAGTTTATGTCACCATTTTTTTTTTTTTTTTTACAATAGGTGAGGGTTTACTAATGGGAACATGGGGGACCCCAAAGCAGTCATGTAGGAAAGTCCCTGCTCAGCTATGATGGATGATGGCCTCATCATAGTTGTGTAGACAATCCCTTACTCATTACCAGTATAGATACTCCAGAACCTCCCTGAGGACCTGAGAATATGTGCAATTAGTGAAAAATTGCATACACAAGCTAGTAACTGGCTGAGTACATAGCAGAGAGGCCAGTGACCATCTGCACCTTCTCCTTCCATGACAGAACATCAAACTCAAGAAGCCTAGCCATCTTCAGTAAGCATACCCAAATGGTCTTATGATATTGGGAGTCGTTATGCCTAGAGGACAGTGTTACACAACAGTTGATCAACAAACACCAAAACAAAAGATGAAGTTTAACTGCTGGTGCTGATGTAGCCACTGCATCAACAATGCTGGCAACATCTAGAACACTTACAGTGGCATCAAACAGTGTGAGGAGCCACTGGCATCCACGTGAATCCTTACAAAAGAAATAAAGCTCTGAAAGTTCACCATAGCGGTGCATGCTAGTTACTGTACTGATTTGGAATTCTCCAGGAGTCCTTTGAATATGGGTTCTTCCCGTGCTGCATTTCTAATGGAAGCAGTCCTTGCTCATGGAATTTCACTCAGCTGATGTCTAGCCTGTATCTCTCTTGCCTGCAGAGCCTATGCTTGAGAGTGCATAGGATGACAGGATCCATCACAGTAGTTCTCTGGGAATCTGGATAGATACCGAAGTGGTAGAGAGATGTGAAGAAAGCACACACGGGGAGAACTGACTTAGTCCCAGTGAGAAAGCCTATGGTATAGCCTTGTCCTTGGAGGTTGAAAAATATTTGAAGCAAAACTTAAAAGCCCAATGTTTTAAATTCATTTGTTAAAGGATCATAAATCTTCTATTTTTCCCCTTTCTCATTGAAATGTTATGGCAGTGTTACCTTAGTATTGTCTTATTTCATTGTTATGGCTTATGAGCTGATTCTAATTTGGTTTCTCAAACAACTCAGAGTCCTGAAGATTTATTCCGCACAAGATGTGGTCTGAAGCACTCTTCGGAAGTCGCGCACTCCAGATTCAGGGCTTTCCTGACACCCACCAGCATTTCGATTTTACCTTGGCAGTCTCTGCAGCATACACCATAGTGCCACACTGGTAGAACAGCTGGATCACAGTGTCCTACTCATGATCAGGTATGATGCCCAGTGATAGCTTTATCCATGTCTCTTTGCCCTAGCATGTTAGAGGAATCTCTGATTTCTTAAATAGACTTGTTTTCTCTCATTGTAATGTAACCAACACTCCAAATCACTCTACAATGAAGACACAGAAAGCACAGAGCGTAGAGGCAAATATGAGAGCAAAATCTCTCAGCAGTCTGTATTGCTATGTACAGGTGAAGACGGTGGCTGTTAGAACATCAGTCAGTGCTTTCTTCTTTCTTACCGTGTCCATAAGCATGGCTCACCTGCATTGCAGAGGAGACATTTGTCTCAGGGTGCCGAACTCTTCCATGATGTGTGCTCCCTTCAGAGTGTGTGGCCCACTGGAAGAGGCTATGAAGACATGGCTGGATGCAACTGTCACTCTCACTGATGTGGAGAGCCACAAAGATTCTTGCACACCACACCTGGAAGATTAAAATTATAGCCAAGCCTCAGTGGTGGCACGCAATCCAGAGTTGACTGCAGAGTTCATCGTTAAGCATTCTGAGCTGTTTACTATGCTTTCTGCCTGCTTAAAGTTGTGGCTAGCACTGTGCAGGAGTGCTTACAGGCTTCTCAACAATAGAAGCCTTAATGTGTGCCCTAAAATGTGACCAGTTACCAGAATCTGAGGGACAATAAGATTTACTCAGAAGTTACTGAAATTTCTCAATGTTCTTAATAATTGAAAACTTGTAGGAAAGGGCTTACCATTGCCAGCCCCCGTCTTGGAAATTAAACATATTTTTCTAAATAAAGATGAGATGGAACTAAGTCTGATGATCTTCAAGGTGTTTTGTAAAATAATTCTATGCAAATATATATGTATCTATTTATTGGCATGTAATTATATTTTGTACAAGTACCAGCATGAGCATTTCTGTAGGCAGAAATTAAGTTTGCTACAAATGATAATACAGAAAGTGCATATACAAACATATATAAACATACATATATGTGTGTGTGTGTGTGTGTATCTCTTATCTATTATGTATACATAATGTACATATATGTGTATCTTCCATATATATATATGTATGTATGTATGTATGTATGTATGTATATATGTATGTATGTATATATATTGTCCTGAGGTTAATTTAAGGACTATTCATGCTTTCCAAGCAAGCACTCTGTAAATCTCTCTCAGCACGATAATGAATACTACAGTTCAGAAAACACTAAAGTATAAGCTCCTGGGAGTCTCTTGAGGCTCCAACGCTTGAGGGAAAAAAGGAAGCAAACATCTCTCCATTCATTTTCTCAATTAAGTTTTATCGAGACCCCTTTAAAGCCAGACACTGAAGTGGAAAAGCACAAACAAACAACAGCAACATTTCACCATAATGAAGTGTGCTCCCTGGTCATCCTGAGACACAAACAGGGAGAGCTGATTCATAGTGCTGTGTGATGCAAATGTATAGCAACTCATGAAAGCACAGGGAAGGAGTTCTGTGTACTGACCTAGGAAACCAGCATGCTGGCAACAACCACACGCCACTTGATGAAGGAGTCCTGGAGATGACCTTTGAACTTGGCATGTATGATGAATAAACCCTAGTGTGATTATGAGGAGAAAATGAGGATGCTCCAAGTTTAAAGTGAATTTTCAGTTTCTGAAATTGAGTTGAACAGGAGAATAAAGAAGACAAACACATGCTCCACTGTACTGGAGGATTAAGGAATGGAAGCCAGTGGAGATTGGAGGCCCACACTGAGAACCCTTGAACCACTGACCACAGGGCCCTGAGGAATCTCCGGATTATAGCAGCTGTAGAGATGTCAGCAGTCTTGATTTACTGAATACCTACACTGGATGTGACCAGTGACTTCAGAATCTCCCAAGGGATATGAGAAAATTCCACCAAACATGAAGTAGCAATAGTTTTGCCTAGTTGAGTCAAGAAAGAAATGGCAGTGGTGCACAATATTGTTTTGAGAACCTGTGATGTTAGAATCCTCAGCATCAGAGCCTCACACACCTAGGCTGAGAACTGTCAACTCTCACCATACACAGAAGGTGTGGGATGATTCGGAATCGAGTCACATGGTTCCACTGTAGCTCACATCCGGTATCACTGCCGGAAGCATTCAGCTTGTGCTTCTGTCCCATGCTTTCCACGACAGGGTTTGATGCAGCATTGTTATATTTGGATTATTAGATTACCAGTCATTTCACCATTCAACAAATTAATTGGCTAATAATAGTGTCATCATGAAATGGTAGTATTGTGTTTTCTAAAGTATTATGGTAGTCACTACGAGGAACATCCTAGCAATGTTCTTGAACAAGCACCCCTGTGGGCAGAGGATCTAACATGAGAGGTGAAGTTCACACACACACACACACACACACACACACACACACACACACACACTATAATTTCATGCATGTCTTTTCTGTTCTTTAATACGATGTTCAAGTATGGGCATGTTCTTGGTACCCTCATCAGTTTAAAACCTGTCAACAGCATGTTTTTAATTCTCACAGACTATCTTATTTTTGTAGGTCATCAAACTAAGAAATCATTTGTTTTTAACAATATGTTATTATAGAGCTGGAGAGATGGCTCAGCAGTTGAAAGCACCGACTCTCCTTCCAGTGGACCCGGGTTCCATTCTCAACTACATAGCAGCTCACAGCTCCCTGTAATTTCAGTTTCAAAGATTCCAACACCCTCTTCTGGCCTCTGAAGACACTGCAGGCATATGGTGCACAGACCAACATACAAGAACACACACACAATTCCCCTCTCAGCTGTGCCACTCACAACCACATCCTTTGTAATAGTGATCTTAAGCCATTTTGCTTCTTACTAAACAGAAGCAGCAAACTATCTTTTAAAAAATATTTTTCTTTTCTGTTCACATTGTGTGTGTGTGGGGGGGGGTGGTACACAGGTAGTCAACTGCCTATGGAAGCCTGAAAACTGTGGGATTTGAAGTTACACACAGCTGTGAGCCTTCTGATGCTGCCATTGGGAACTAAACTAGGGTCCTCTGCAAGACCAATATGTGCTCTTGACCACTGAGCAATGTCTAGCCATCAACCATCTTATTTCTGCTTCTTGGGTCATGCTGATTCCTTATTTTGGTTTTACCTTATACCGAATAGTTTTTGAGTAGAGAACAATCTCAGAAGTCCTCCTGGCCACTCCTTTGGAGCAGATGAATGCCTTGTCAAGGAAGAGTCATGGTTGTCTGGAAGGAAATTGGACTGAGACTCTTTTTGACTGCCTCTCATGGGGAGAAAAGGTGACGCCAAAGCATCTGTTAATTCTACAATCATTAACAAATGTCAGAATTTACTAAAGAATGATGGTCCAAAGGCCGACAGACATACCTTCTGCCTCATGCTCAGAGTTATAAAAATTCATCCACTTGTGGTTAATGCCTGCAGGATAAAGCTAGATCAGGAATTCAGCTGAGCTCATTCTATGATGCTGCAATATTTAATCATGTTCCCACTACAAGCTAGACATTTCTCGGCACATTGAGTGTACCCAACATGATTATAACAACCTTTTGGGGGATATCATGATTTTGTTCAATAATTTATTTTCAATTTTCATATTTTCAAGATTGAACAATTATCCACTAATACCACTTGGTAAAGCCAGAACAAAAATTAAGTGAGTCGTGGAGATTAAATAGCATGTGTGTGTGTGTGTGCGTGTGTGTGTGTGTGTGTGTGTGTGTGTGTGTGTGTGTGTGTGTGTATGCTATATACATGTGCAGGATATGCATACGTGTGTGTCTTGTTTTCCCTTTTTCCACATGCATGAATGCCCAAGGAGAGCATCTGGTGTCCTACTCTGCCCTTCTCTACCTTATTCCCTTGAGACAGTGTCTCTCACTGAACCTGGAGCAAGCAAAGCTGGTGAAAACAAGGCCAATGAGTCTCATGTTTCCACCTTCTTCTTCATTGTAAACACACATACACACACACACACACACACACACACACACTCACATACACTTACACATGAATACACACATGCACATACATTTGCATAAGCACATGCAAGTAGATAATCACCAAAGCACATACATATGCTTACACATATTTCCATAAATATGCACACACACGTACATACACACACATACACACATGGAGGCACACACATGCATGCACACTGACTCGTGTGGGAATTCAAACTCTCGTCCTCTTGCATGGACAGCAAGTGCTCATACCTATTGAGTCATCACTCCAGTTTAAGATCAACCATTTTTTAACCTGAGTTGTACACACAAGCTGTTCCCCATAAACTCCATGTGATACATTGTAGCCCAGAATGTATAATGACTTTACTATGCATGTCATGTTTAAATTACTAAATGTAGGACATTTAATCTTGCACAGCGAATGTCTCTCTAGCAGCATAGGTATCATCCTATTTTCCATACTTGAAGCTATTAAAGAATCTCCCACATTAAAGTTGAAGTTGATCTATATCATGCTAAAATCTGGAAGTCTGGGTTTACAGGCGAGCCCCCAGAGGTGTTGAACTATGCTCTTTTTTATGTTGTCAGTCATCAAAATAGTCATACTTCTCCTTTGGTTCATATTTTCTGTAATGAGGTAATAGCTGGACAGCTGATGAGAATGTAATCAATATCCTATAGACCATATTGGTCAGAGTCACCTGGCTGGACAAAGCATGTCTGAAAACACTTCACTCTTAACCTTTGTTGTCTCTAGTTTAGTGATTTTTACTTCCCTTAGTAGGACAAGGCTGGGGATTTTAGAATATTTTAAAAGATCTTTGCTATTGATACATATAATTTCCCAAAGAAACTTTGTTAGTAAAGAATTAATTTATACTTATCTGTAGAGACACAATTTTATTACTGTTTTGATTGTTGTCTCTCCTCCTGCTAAGCCCCCAGTTCCTCTCATTAGAATACAAACCGGAATCAGTGAAATGAAAATAAAATACAATACAGTATTTTCTACTTATTGCAATGGAAATTCTTAAATGCACTGTAGAAGTAACCCTTCGAAGCTAAGCTGTGATGCAGTTTTATAATCTCAAACTACTGAGGAGACTAAGGCAGACAGATGCCAAGTTCCAGTCCTGCAGCATGGAGCAAGCTCAAGGCCGGTCTCAGCAATTCAGCAAGATTGTCCCCACATAAAAAGAAATAAGGTAAGTGAAGACGTGGTTTGGTGGTAGATTGCTTGCAGAGAGATGCAGGAGAGCAGGGACAGCTCTATGAATGTTTCTAATTTCTGAAGAGCATGGCATTCACTCAGCAGAATGTGTCTCTTTTCAAGCTCAGGATTTGTGAGGAGTGAAATTATTAATGAGTAGTGCGTAAGAGGGCTAAGGAATGACTTGTGAATGGAGCTGTAAACCAAGACTGGTATTCCCATGACTTGTACTGTGATCTCTGGATGCAGAGATAACATTTTTCCCTGTGTTTATTTGTGATGCACTCCAAAGCCTTGTACATCTATGGGATATTTTATTTGAAAAGCATGGCTTTCTCCTATATTAAAGAACACATTGCTTTAAAAAGAACACTTGCATTTTCTTATTCTACAGATCACTCTTAAAGATAGCAGAAAGAACAGTAACCCCTTTGCATATTGGAAAAACATTTCTGTGTTTTGGGGAGCTTGGTATTGCAGGATGTTTAGCAGTGTATGGTCTCTTCACAGATTCAGATAGGATTCTGCCACAGTTTAAATGCTCAGTGTTCCTCTAGCTATCCCCATAAAGGCTTGGTCCCCAGAATAGTGCCATCAGAGGTGAAATGATCTTTAAGATCACCAAGGGCTTGTCTGGAGAAGGATCATGGGATGGCCCTTCCTCTCTCACTCCCATGCTTTCCTGCCATGACAGAAATGTGTGCGCTGTCATGGTCTCCTGCTGTGATGAGCTCTTTCTTTCAGCATCAGCAGAGGATGATGATGGAATCCTGTAAAACAGTTAGCCAACGTGAGTATATGTCACTCTTCCAATTGACTACCTCAGATACCTGCAAAGCTGACACATCCTCTGGTTGTAGCTACTGGACACGGTCTAGGTGTCTTCAAATAGAACCTGGCAGAGAAAACAACTCGAATGCACCTTGAGAATGTCTTCTCCAGGACATAACATGTTGACAGGGATAGAAGAGAACCCTGGCAATATCTCCTGGACTGTCAACAGAGTTCAGGGGGTTATTTGATTTGTCTTGGCCTCATTGTAGAGTGATAGACAGCTCTTAAATAAGCAGTTGCATATCTGGGCATGTTACTTACTTCCCGTGTTAAGGAAAATTGATAAAGGACTTAAAGGGTATGCTTATATAATGTTTCATAGAAGTGTCCCATATAGAAATAGGCATTCTTGGTTGCACAGTATATGTGTTGATGGACTTCGCAAGCCATTCAACATATTATGATATATGAATCTTTTGGTATACAGTCTGTACTT
>CM052709.1:2366515-2454899 GCA_028551405.1 Uromys caudimaculatus
GTTTGGCTTTTTTTTTTTTCAGAAAAGTTGTTTTGCACAGTAAATGAAGTGCCAATGCAGACACATTAAGCTGGCCAATAGAACTGAGCAAACTGCTAAGGTCATTAATATAATTTGTTTTGGCACTGTTACATCTCCTAGTGCCACTCTGAGTAGTTTGCCGGGCACATCGGTTTGTTTTCAGCTATTGTGGAATGGGATATCTTGGCTCTCATCCAAAGCACCCTCTCGATTTGCATGTCTTTGTTATCATTTCAGGTTCTCAGAACATACTGTGGACTATCACACCATCTGCACCAAGATCCTCACATCCAAACACAAATTAAAAATGAAACTGTAAAATTTGCAAGGAAACAATACAGACCTTTTATCTCATCCCCCCTCTGTTCATTTTCAAAAGAGAAACTTGCTTGTAGCCAAGCATAGCAAAAAAGGCTTTTATTAATTGGACTGGCATCAAGCATGCATACATAAAATTGTTTATTTTTTTTCCTATAAAGGGGTTGCCTGACATAAAAGGGTCTTTGAAGATGACATTCAGATTTTGACATTTGCATGATATTGTATAAATATCAGAGGTAGGAGACTTTTCTGACAAACCAGATGGGTCAAAAAAAAAAGGGAAAAAAAGAAAGAAACACACTACCACACCATAGAGAGATATTATTCCTTCGCCTTAACAATACTAACTTTTCCTCTAAGCTAGGAGTTACTATGCAGGAAAAACAAACATATTTATCTCAAACCAGAGCTACCCCCTTCAAAAAGGAAGGAAAGAAGCAGCGAAGGAGGGAGGGAAGGGGGTGAGAGATACTGACCCTGGGAAATTTTGAGATATATTCTGCATTTCAATGAAAAGCACATAATGTATCTAAATCTTGACCTGCATGCTGTAGTAATGAGGTTTCATTGTTCAGCTCATTACTGCGGGATGATCTTAGCTTGATTGTAAGCTGGGCTTTGGAGTGTTTTACAGGGTGAGGGGAGTTCTGAGCCTTTGTGTTTCATCAACATCTGGACGAGCAGGAACTGCTGGTTCACTTCCCTTGGTGATTTCTGAATGCAGATAGAGCCTGCTTATGATTTTTCACAGTAATAAGAGAGCCCCAGCTAACCCTATCAGGAGAGTCTGCACATTTTAAAAGAGAGAAGGAGGAGGAAAAGGAGGGAGAGGAGGAGGAGGAGAATTCAAGAAGGGAAAAAATATATCCAAATGGCAGCAAGAAGCAAAGGCAGGAGTGGAGGTACAGGGGTAGAGGATTTGCTGGTGGGGAACTTCCTCACGGCTTTCAAACACCAGGGAAGGAGATCTCCACCTGGGTGTATAGTAGAGCAGCATCAATTTGATTAGACTTCTTGACTTTCAGTTGTCAACCAAGAGTCAGAGTCGGCAAGTTGTACACAGATGTCATTGAATAAACTTGACCTTCAGCACAGACTCTTGTATCCTCCGGGTTCCTAGAACTGCGTGATAGTTTCCTGATGCTTCCATTATGCAGCCCATCTCAGTATTGTTACAGGCCTTCTGAAGAGATGTCTGCATTCTGTTTTCAAGGGTTGGCTACAATAATGATAATATTATTCTGTTCCCCAGCAGAGGCCACCACTGAAAAGTGAACGCAGCTCTTCTGAAGGCATATCATGGTGTCTCAGCTTGCAGGTCAGCACTGGTTTCAGCAAAGGAGGATCCTGGATAGTCTTTGGGATACTCGCTCACTTATGTGCCCCACAACCTCATTGTTTGGTGATCCTTCTCTCAGTGGATTTAAATCTTCTCTGCCTGACCATTGTGTTCTGGGTTTAAAAGTTCCCGCCTTCACTGTCAGGATGTAATTCCACCTAGTCTTCATGCACTTGATCTTTCTGAGGTGCCTGCAACTCCTCCTCTGCTGCTGGCTCATAGTGACCTGAATTTCATATTCACTGCATCTGACAATGTTCCTCTTTATACTTGGTCGATTTTAAATACAATTAAGAGAAAATGGGCTCAGTGAATGAAACTATGGGGTGGGGGGGTGGAGTTGCATGATATCAGTTTACACACGATAAGTCCCATCCCTGACCACCTAGTGAAGCTTCCATGCTATAGAGTGGATGGGTGCCTACCAAAACACCCAGACCCCCCAGGAATAAGAGAATCACCCAAGTGGGACAATTGTTCGAGTGAAGTCCTACTGCATGGTAACAACTTGTACTTCAATACTTTCCTTTGAGACCTGTCAGCCATTTGTGTTGGCAGCTAGCATAAGGGTCCTGAAGAACAACTAGGAGATAAAAAGAAGCCGAGGAATGCCTCCAACCATGGAACTCCTAGGAAATCCACATTCTGCCTCCCATCTCCCACATCTTCCTTAAGCACAGTTACAGTCTGCAGGAGCTAAGCCATCTGTACCACTGTGTTCTGGGCTAACCCCACATCCACATTTTGCACACATTTATTTCTCTTACTAGGTTCAGATTATGGCATTGGTGGCCTTTTTCATATTAGACGCATACTGGTTGGCAAAATTGGAGTTGTTTGTCCATTCAAATCAGACCCCATTCTACACCTGTGTAGATCTAACCTTATCCTCACACGTTCTTCTCATGTTCCTCTGCCTGTGGCCCTCAGTGCTGTTTTAACTAGTGCTATTATACATGTTTTTATGGGAAACTTCTTTCTGGAAGCAACTGATAGCGTTCTGTATACTTGTAATGGGATTATCCATGTTCCAACACATTGAGGAGAAGGAAACCATATTTAATGAACTCGTTCTATTCTGTGTCAGGATTATTCTCCCCCCCCCCCGCTTTCTTTTCATATAAGACATCCTTTTCTCTAATAATGACTGTTATAGAAAATAGAAATTAAGTTTTGGCTCTGAGTCACATGTTGCAATAAATTTAGTCAACTATGTTATAAATCCTGCTAAGTTTTACAAATTGTGTTCTCGTTAGAGTTTAAGATCTCCGTCCTTCAGAATATGCCTCAGAGACAGTGCCTCCAGAAAAGGGTACAGCCCAGAGCATTGGAAGTCATTCTCTGTGGGACTACTGCAGCCAAATAACTGGTTTTACTTGCTTTACAAAGCATCAACTTTAAAAGTACAAGTTATCTTTAATTCAGCAGATTTATGATTTTAGCATGAAGATTAATATTAAATGAAGGAATGACTGATAACCCTAATCTATTACAAAAGCTTTACAAATTAATAAAGAAGTAAGTATAGACATGGAATGGTTGTTTAAAGCAAAATTAATACACACTTCACTTGAACCCTGGATGCATACTCCATTTGGCCCCTAATGACAAAAATATGCCCACACTGACATGGGCAAGAGGGAAGATCTACTTGGCTGATGATAATGCAGAGAACTCTTATGTCTGTTACACTACCAGAGAAAACACAGAATTCATAGCCTGAGCAAACCTGACACAGATACTTGTTGGATTGAGCATTCCTGCTTTCAGAATCAATCCCCAGAAAGCATCTTCAGAAATAAGATGGAAAGATCATGAGACACAATGGAACACATTTGTTAGATTTGACATTTTGTTAATGAACATATGGAATCAAATACCCATCAACAGAGAATGGTAGAGAGAATTATAATGTAGTTTTAACATACAGAAAAGTAATCTTCATGCACATATATGGAGTTATTTGTAGGGTGTATTTAAATGTAAAAAGCAAGAGATTTTTAAAGTGTGTATACTATGCCATCTGTCACTTTTTGTGTATAGAGAAAAGAATATATTCACATATACATATATGAATACATTTAACATGAAACATTATTACATATTTATGAAATAAGTAATTTACACACCTTAACTCTGCCAGACATGAGCTAGTCAGACACCACATGGGTGAAGTGGCTTAGTATTAGTACTAAGGATAACTCTTTTCCTTGACCATAAATATTAAAAATTAACTCTAATACTGCCTTGGTCCTACCTTATGGTACACCTGTGTCTCTGGGTAACATAAACCATTCAGCATGGAGTATACCTAAGTGAGCTGTCACAACTGACATTACTAAAAGACCATTGGTCCCATTTCTTTAATGAGTCAATGATGGAGAAGCCATCATGTCGAAAGAGACCCTGTTCTAATTAAAGGTCTTTATCATAACTGAAAATAATCAACAACCTCAATGAAACAGCAAAAAGTGAAGTAGCAGCAGGTACTGAGAACAGTCCTTCAGTGCTGTCCCCCTGAGCCAACAGTCTGCTTGGCTATGAGATCTGAAGATCCCCTTGGGCATGGCCAAAGGGAGAGTATAGCAGACATTTCTCATAGCATACCCCTTGGCAGTTGGGATGAGAGTGGAGAAAGAGAAGTGGTAGGAAGGGGAAGGAAACAAAAGCTGTGTGCACCATCATGAGCATCCAGCTGTTCACATTCCCAAAATGTCATGTACACACAGATTCACACAGAGATAGAAGAAACTGGAGAAGGTTTACACAGTGATCACCTCCAGGCAAATGAGCAGTGGCATTCTTCCTCCAAAGGCTGCACCTTGTGCCTGGCTGAACTGGATGCCACTAACTGGAGCCTACCCTGCCTCATACAAAAAGGGACTCTTGAGGGAGTGATATTCCTCCTAATCCCGTCTCAGACATAGCACAGTTACCTTCCTAAGGTCTAATTTCCAAAGCAAGATGAATAACCAAGACCAGCCAGGGTCCACAGATCAGGGAAGGGTACAAAGAGCTGCTGTGGATGCTCAGGCCCTGGTGAGCAAGAGGAGAAGTCAACAGTAATGGATCACAGTGATCAAAGTCAGAATTGGCTGTGTCATCCAGTTGAGTTAAGGGAGGAATATAAACAGTTGGATGCAGGATTCTGGACTGTGCAGAAGTGCTGGTAATGTGAAACAAATTTTACTATTAATTTACCCTTGCTTTCACTGAGCTACCATGCTATTTTAGTATTAAACATTGAGGAAGCATATTGACAAGATTAATCATGGCTATTTTCCAAATCCCAAGTGGAAATGTGTAAAGAGGTTTATATAAAATAACAGAATTCAGATAAAATAGAAATAGATTTGTGGGTAATTTCTCAAAGCTAATTGATTCCACTAGATGATTTCAATACTAGTATCTATTTCTTCTTGCTGAACCAGCAAAGTGGCAAACATCAAAACAGCCAAGAATCTCAGACTCAGAAGGACCAGAGGTTCATCTGGTCCTAATTCTTGTTTGCTCCAAAATTTCCTTTGACAATGTCTGTGTAAATGGCCTTCCAGACTCAGCATGTCTACATTTGACTGAAAGACCTATTGTCTTCAAAGTGCCTATTGCTTCCAGCACTTCAAAACCCTTCCTGGGATCTTGGGGAGAGTGATGTATGTGGGACTCAGCAGAGTATAATTAGAACATTTGGACCTTGCCTTCAGGAAACATGTATGTAGTTCTCACAGATTCTGTTGGTCCTCTCAAAACTCAGTTGCTACAAAACATAACACAGCCCCTTCCCCGGTCTGTGGACTTTCTAGTTTGATAAGCTATTGTCCCCTTTGTATATGTTTCTACCATGATGACTTTGTTCATGTGGTGAAAACCAGAGAGATCATTCCAGAGCCAACAATACAGTGTTTGGAAAGTCAATCTCAAAACTGTGAGCTATGTAAAACTCTTTCATTACAAAGAACCCAGCTTCCTGAGTGTTGTTACAGCAATAATAAATTGACTAGCATATTAAATTTGCTTTAGTTGACCAGTTACTCATTCAGCCACACAAAGGTGTAGCCCTTGGACAAATAACAACAGTCTGCTGGATAGAGGAGTTTAAGAACTCAGTCTGTATCCAGGACTAACTAGATTCAGAAATACAATAGTAGGAGTTAGCAGTCTATATTAAAATAAAATAAAACAAAAAGTCTAACATTCATTGAACCCTGTGTTCCTTTATCTTACTTCATAGGCTATATCACACTGATGATATGAATTAAAGAAACACAATCATATAAATATTCTATTAATTTTCAGTAATTCAATTTTCAGCACTTATAGACCCTAGTTGCTTAAAATAAGCTTTTAAATATATTAGATATATCTTTGAGACCACAGCACCCTTATTACCAAATTTCCATAGAGTTTCCATGGTTGAAGCCCTTATGTAAACATCCTGGCTTTGGTTCATAATTGTGAAATCCACAGGGTCACATTGGCGACGAAATAAATACCCCACAACATCCATGGCCATGAACATCTGGTGTGCAATTTCACATAAACACATTTGACTTTGATGAAACTGAAACTATGATATTTAAACAAAATGGTGTTAAGGTTGAATCCCACAAGGCAAAGAAAGGAACTTGGATTTCTGTTTTTCCTTTTTTGAAACCCAGGTGCACATTAAAGTTAATGCCAGGACACACACTTGTGAAATTTGGCTCAAAAGCACCTTTTCCTGTCTAATGGCATCAAACTGGCTACATCAAAATAAGCAGAGGTCTCAGAGATGGGTAAACCCCAAACTTTCAAATGAAGCAAAAGGGAAGGAAGTGGCCGGGCAGCAAGTCATGTGACCCATCCCTGAAGAACTTCCAAGCTGATGTCAGTGGAGACACTGAACAGCAGCATTGTCTTCTCCTTCAGATTGAATTACGCAGTCACTCAATTCAGGAACCTCATCCAGAGAGATAGTTATCTCAGATGCTGAAGGGAACCTGATACCAGTGATTTCTTTTCATTTTTAATCTAATTAAGAACTATGGGTGTGTATGTCCTTTTGGTATTCTTCAGTGCATATTATTCAAGGGTGAAATGATGTGAGGAGGGTCTTCCAGATGCAATTTTTTGAAAAGAATCTATCCTTAATTATAAAACGTTCAAAAGTGATTGAAACACACATCTGAGACTGGCTTTTCATGCTTTATGCTTTTGGTAATTTTTAAACTCAGAGTAGGAGATGAAGAAGAGTCTTGGAGGTTAAGAGCATGCAGTGCTTTTTCAGGGGACTGGATTTTGTTTTCCAACACCTTTATCCTGTCGTTCAGAGCCGTCTCTAACTCCAGCTTCGGTGCCTCTGAATTGTGCCGGAATCTGCACACCCTTACACAAACATTATTCACACAATCAAATATAAAACCAGTCATAAAAAACTAACTAATATACTTGGCAAAGGAGAAGGAAGGCAAGTAAAACAACGAATAAATCATCAGAATAATACATCTTTTGCCATGGCACCCAGAGCCTTTCTCATGCAAGGTAATCACCTTACTGCTAACCTTCATCTTTAGCCCTTGGGTTTTGGAGATTCACTGTATTGCTCAGGCTGCCTTGGAGCCCCTGGGTTCTTGTGGGATAAAGTTTGAGAAGCATGCTACCTTGTCTACCTGGAATTGTACTTTTAATTAATATTCCAGCCCATCCTTTTGAACTCCGGAAGATCCCACAGGGTAATCATTTTTCCATCTAATTGTAAACCTGGTATTCTACAGGGTCATGATACAGTTCTCTCAGAACTCACTTCCAGGATCTTTACTTCAGTGTGATCTGCTACTCGCCATTGTGTAGCATATACTATTTACCACAGATAATGCATCAAGCCTAAAATGCCTCAATGGAGCCCAGTGCTTTCCTCTGTACCTTCCTGGTCACAAAGCTGACTTACAGCCTAGTTGGTTTTTTGGTATGAATTTTAAGTAGTCATCTAAAGAATATTCTTGACACATTCCTCTGATTGACTTCCCATTTGTGCCTAATTGATGGTCACATTTTAAAAATAAATTCTACCTTAATGTCACCTCTTAAATCTATCCCTAATATTTATTCTCTACTGTTTTCCATGGAATTTTTGGGTTCTCATTTTCTGTCACCCACTTATTTTCATTCTGACTCCTCTACACTTGAGCAGTCTCTTTTTTAATCCTGTGAAGGCTTGATGCCCCTGTGTAGGGGAATTCCAGAGTGGGGAAGCAGAAGTGAGTGGGTGGGAGGGGGAGCATTCTCATAGAAGCAGGGAAAAGTGGAAACCAGGAAAGAGGATAACATTTGAAATGGAAATAAAGAAAATATCCAATAAAAGAAAAAAATGTTTTCCGATTGTCTTTCCTTTTAATTCTTCCATTAGTTTTTCTATGATTTACAGAATAAAATTTAACAGTATATATGGTCCTTCAAAATATGATAAGTCTGTCTCAATATTGAAAGTACCACTGTTTTTTGCTGCTGAATACAAAATATCATTTCTTGCCACGTCCCTTTGTGGCGAATGACACATTATAGCTTTGAGTTCAGTTTTTACGTGTTTTTGATGCCTATTCTTTTTTCTTTGTTTTTCTTTAACCCCAAGGTACAATGTGAACTTATGTACTAAGCAGTTCTTACTAATTCAGAATAGGATATGGTTTGTCGTAGTTCTGGGTATTCGACCAGGGTCTCTTGCACATGGGGAAAAAGCTTTATCACTGAGCAAAATCTCCAGCCCTCATCTTACTATCCACACTGTATTCTAAGCTGTTATGTCAGATAATTCTGTTAGAATTCCTGTTGCATTGGTTTCCCTCTCTGTTTAGGTCACGAGGAAAGATTTCGCAGACCTTCTGATTTACATAATATTGTAGGTAGCTCTGGTTCAGTAAGAAGCATTGTTATTTCTCGTAAGCATTAGGTTTTAGAGACATCACATAGTATTAATCAGAGACACTTACAAGATTAGTTTAAGGATTTAAAGAATGTTCTCACACCTTTTGGGGGGGTGTGCATCAGGGACTTTCAGGAAGGAAGGGAGCCCTGTATTGGTACCACACAGGGGTTGTTGATTCAGCAATCTACCCAGGCTGACAACATCCTTTTGCTGTTGGTCTTAAGGACTAATGTACAGATTTTCCATGGTTAAGAAAGCAACAAAATCCTTGTCTACAGCCAAGAACATGGTCAGCTCATTGTTGTCAACAAACTAAAAGCTTATTGAATAAACAAACGAAGATTTTACCACCTATGCCAACAAAGAAACAGTGCTTGCAGAGTGTGGCTGGCAGAACAGAGGTCAGGAGGAGATGTTTGAGTACTGCTGGAGAAGGATAACACTGTGCACACAGCCTACGTACCAGTGCACTGCCATTACCTAAAGTAGTTTATATACTCTCTCATCTTTTATACCCTCGGATTTTCTATGAGATATGAAAAATTGGATTTTATTAAAATAATTTTACAAATCAAATACTTGAGGCACAGAGAGGTGGAGAAATACTCAAGTTCAAATACATAAAAGACTGGAGTCTAGCCTTCCATTCATCTCCCTCTAAATTACTATACTGGAATTTGGGGAAAGTGGAAAGTGGAAAGAAAGTTGAATGAATGGATTGGGAGAAATAAGGTCAAGGGAATATTTAAAAGGTGATAAACATCATCAGAGAGACAGCTTTGTACTGACAAGTGAAGTGTGAATGAGTAATAGTTAAAAATGGATAATTTAATTAGTTAAAATGGATAATTTAATTAGTTGAAATGAAGAAGGGTACTTCAGGTATCTCTGAAAAGAATCAGCCTTAGAGGAAGCAGTCCAGATATCATTCTGTCTGTGTACATTGAGTAGTGACAGAGACCATGAATGTCTTCTGGCAACTCAGGAACTTGTGAAAGAACAGTGCACACAACTGCTAAGAAACAGTCCACGCAGAAGCAATGTGCTTTGGGGGAGAAAGCTTTCTGGGTTCCATGTGGAGTCATAGTCTCTTCCCAAGAAGGCAAATCCTGTTGCAAACTCTTCTCTCACCCTCTTTTTTTATTTCTTTTTCAGATAGCCCCCTCACTCCAATGAGAACACCACTCTTACTTGTGATAAGCCACTAGTAAATAAAATGTATCAGTAGGACCAGAAGCACAGGGTGGACTAACTTTTGCCTGCTCTCCCCATCCTGACTTTACATTCTTCCCTGAGCTCTGGGCCCAGGAAGCACTATAGGGGACTTGGGCCTCAATGGCAGGAAGGTCCCAGCTGAGAAGAAAACTAAATTTCAGCCCACCTACCTTGACTCATGCTAGACTGAGCTTCCTCACCTAAGTGAGGAAACAATGCTCCAGTTTCTAGAACAAATTCTGCCCATTCCTTGTTCTCAATGTAAGCTCTGAATATTCCCTCTGATTCTTAAAAATCACTGAAAATTCCAAAGAGATTTTGCACTTATTGATTCTATCATGTCTTTTAAAATATTGATATTTAAGACTAAAATTTTTAAAATGTAATTATTAATTAATTTGGAATAATAACACGGCCATGGCACATTTCATTTATATAGTAACTTTAAAAAATAGCTAATGTATTTCAAAACAAAAATAGTCACCAGGTGAAAAACCATTGGTTTATATTTGGAAGCACACTTAGTATTTGGATTAATTAAAAGTGTGTGTGTGCAGGTCTGTTGTGATAAGTAGCATTTGCTTGAAATATGGCAAGAAATTTTATCTTCACACTGATGTTAAGGTGGAGCAAGCACCTTGAGGATCCTCTAAATTGATCCCAGAGCTTCTTGAAGTATGCCTCATGAATCAGCAGGAGTGTGTGTGTGTGTGTGTGTGCATAGATGACATTCTAGACTTCTGGAGCCTGAGACTTTTTACACATTATAATTTAAAATAATAGAACTAAGAGTAAACTAAATATGATAACAGTTCTTGAAGTTTTAAGTTTTGACATTTAGCCAATGTATTTTAGAACAGAGATCACTAGAATCTGAAGAAACAAGGAAGGAGTTTACCTGAATATTGAATGTTGGGCAGCACTTGATTAGCCCAAAGAGATGGAGGGTCCCAGTCCAGGAGAAAACAAGGAAGGCGGAACTTTTAGAAAGTTAAAGAGCAGGGAAAAAAAGCGGACCATTTTCTGACATTTAACAATCACTGTAAGTGTGTGGTCCACCCTCAGTCTTACCATTCAGGCACTCAGTTCACTGCTCACTGTAATGTGTCTGTATAACAGCTGTGTTCACACCTCGTTCTTCCTCCTGTCCACGGTCACTTGATTATCTCCTCCCATACTGGTTCTTAGGCAGGTGGAAAGCTGTGAGGTAGTCAACAGAGCAGTGAGGGAGTTGCTTCTGCTCCTTGGGCCACTAGCTCCAGAAACATGCAGAAGAGTGTGATAGCTAAGCAATACTGAATGAAGTTTGCTTTCCAGCTCAATTTGTGGGTCCCAATGTGGTCACCAAGCTCTCTCTGTCTGCCAAGCCGTGAGAGCTTCCCATCATGTTTATTTCTAAACTAAGTAAACTTCAAATGGTTTATTAAATAATTCAAGTCAACACATTAAATTGAGAGGTGAGGAAAGTTCACAGAGATAAATGCACATCTATGCTAGCTGTGGTACTGTCCATAGCAACAGGCTGTAGAATTAGACAGGACATCCATAAACAGATGAATGGTCAAGGAAAATTTGAGGAGTGTGTGTGTATGTGTGTGTGTATGTGTGTGTGTGTGTCTGTTTGTATATATATGTGTGTATATGCATGTGTATATGTGGTTATATCTGTATGTGTGTGTATGTATGTGTATAAGTTGGTATATTGTGTATGTGTGTTTATGTGTGTATATGCATTTATGTGTGGGCATGTGTGTATGTGTGCGTATATATATGTGTCTGTCTATATGTGTATATCCATGTGTATATGTGTGTATATATCTGTATGTGTATGTGTGTGTATATGTGTGTGTGAAAGAGGGAGAAAGAAAGGGACAGAGAGAGACATAGAGACACACAGAGAGACAGAAAAGCAGGCCAAACAGGCTGTAGTGGTTTTTCTGGATGTGACAGCTTTAGTCTCTATACAGACAAAACACTGAATGAGAATGTCTTCAAATTAAATTTTGTTGTTTTTAGTGAGTTACTATTAACTTCCAAATTTAAACAGGCAGCAAAAAAATCTGGTCATATTTTATTCATGGAGGAGGAAGAGTTAAGAAAATGGCCCCCATTTCAAGTGTCAAACATGCCTGGCACACCACTGCAAGAGTGTAAAACATCTGTATGAGGAGGCAGAATGGAGTTGTTAAATTGTGCTGCTTTGCTAGGCAGTGAAAGCAAGTGGAACATTCTCTCATGCATCCCTGTGTGCAGCACTAACAGAGATAACAGCATGCTCCTAAGAAACAAGAAAGCAAGCAAGCAAGCAAAGCCATGGAAATTTGACCAAGTAAGAATACTCTTGGCTAACATGTCAGAATGTGAACACTGTTCCCCAGAACAGCCTTAGAGGAAGTGTTCTGCTCATAAGTCAGATTGAGAAATGCTTCAAAGTCTGTAGGTACTTCCCCTCTTGGAGAATTACAATGCTCACCAGCAGCTGAAAACCCAGAAGAGTCCCTGATCTAAAGGAGCCAACCGAACTTCAATCTAGGGCTCATATGTTTAATTTGAAACAACTCCCAGCCTCAGTTACCATGCTTAAGAACTTGGGTCCTTTGGAAAGCAGCTTAGAGATGAAGTGGTTTTATACTATTCAAGGTTCTGAACTCACCAATTTCCCAATTATTTATAGAAGGTGGCAGAGAACCCACTTAATGTTCTACATATAGGGACTATTGACTGGATCATGGGTAAGTCACTAGGGGACACAGCACAGAAGAAAACTAATACTCCTTCACCGATTGTCTTTGCTGATATTCTCCTCAGCTAGAGGAGGGGCTTCACCAACTCCTACATAATGCATGCTGGAATATTGAAAGAAGCTAGCCAAAAGCACCAAAAAGCAACGATAACAATAACAGTTTTGTTTAAATAGTGTTAAGCTATATAGTAGTACAAAGAAAAGAAATCCCTAGTTTAGCAAAGAAAAAGTAGAGCAAAAAGGGTGTCCATCAAGTATATTGCATATTTGCATTTGTGCTATGAGAAAGATTGCCACTGAGTTGTCTGAGTTCCAGGTCAGACGCTTGTAAAGAAAATGAGATCATGAAGCTTGGTGATGAAGGCAGGGGGGCAAGTGCTTACCGAGGACACAGAAGACCCTGCATTACGCATCTAACATCACATACCCACATGTGTGCATGCCTAAACCATAGAGATGACCACACATAAATGCACAATATGGACATACACACGCATGCACACAGGTACACACATATACACACATAACTGTGCATAAACAGCATGCATGTGTACATTCACATCTGCACAGACATATGTGCATGCAGACACAAACACACAAGCGCATGCATTCATACAGGCATGGGTATACATGCACATAGACACACATGCAGTGTAAAGAGGGAAAAGGTTTACGCAATATTAGGAAGTTATCCAGTTCTCTTAGAAACAAATCAGAAGACAAAATACCCCTACTCTAGGTGTGGCCAAAACCCCTAATTTTCAAGTTATCAATCTTTATCCAATTCTGGCAAGTTGAAAACATGTAGAGAAAACTGAAACTAGACAGAGTATAATAGGAAATGGAGACCAGTGATTAGCTGAATATATTTATCAAGTCAATAAAGGAGGTAGGATGCATGACAGAGAGACAGAACACTTGTCTGGTCTGCATTCAATTCCCAGCACTGAAGAAAATCCACATTATTATGTAATGCTTCAGAACACCCATTGTATAGTGAGATTTTAAAAATTCAGCTGTACTGTGTTACTAGGTATCTTGAGCAGCCGATATTATATTTGACTTGATTCTATTGCTGCACCAAAGAAATAACAATAGCTCCTGTCTCGTGTGTACCCAAGTAGATTTGAAGTTGTTAGGCCAGCGCTTGCTGCTTAATTGCTGTTCTCTTTCTATAAGCATAACAATATGAGATACCCATCTATGGGAAGAAGCCACTAGGATTTTCAGTGTGCCTCAAACCTAATTATAAACAAAATGTCTTAGGCCTTTTAAAGATCCAGAAGGGTTTTTATTTCAGTGTTATTTTGTTCTGAGTGGTATAGAAAGCACCTTGTTTTGACATGTTTGCTTTATTTTTCTGAAGAGAAATCTAGGAAAACATTTGGATGTTTGAACGCTAACATGAACTTGGTCATTGAGTTAGAGAAGTCAATTTTCTACAAAGTGCCATTAGCACTAAGCATATCATTCACACAGAAGGAGAGGTGTTGTCGAGCTGATCCTCACAGAATCGAAACATCTGAGCTATACATTGCTGCAGTATAACATAGCTCGCATCTCTATGAGCCCAGATGTTATGTGATTCTATTCAGGAGCAAACAACAAGAAACCAATATGGTGTTCATTGAGTAGTGTATTAAACTCTGGGATGGGGACAGCTTGTCTCCATGGAGAATTTGGTCAGGCCAGGTTTTGCTGACTCAGTCTTAAACCGGGAATCCTTACTCTGCCCTTCTCATCCTGAAGGTGGGCCATAGGAGCATTGCACTAACAATGCTAGTATGTCTTGAGCATCAAGTCGTTTGTAAGTACATATTACCTATCTAGGATGTACCATGCATGCTCATTTACTCCAGAACTATAACCCGAACGTACTGATGAAGAAAAACACTCTGATGAAGAAAATTAGACAGTGCACAGATAAATGATAAAGACAGCCCCAAATAAGCACAAGCTTCCCAAAGAAAGTGAGCCACAGTATTGAGACGCTGAATAGGCTGTCAAGACATTTTGGGGGGAAATGGAAGATGGGAAACAGCTCCTCCACAGATGTCACTTGGCAATCGCTCCAGGCAAACAAAGGTGCCCTCTCCCTGAGGTTAGGAGTGGCAAATGCTCTTCTTTGCCAGAAATGTAATAAAAGACCATAAGACACACTTCCTGAGCCACCTCCGCCCCCAGTAGACATGACCCGACAACTCGTGTTTCTGGAACAGTTTTCAACTGAGGTCCTCACTCTCAATGGGAGAAAACTTTCCGTGTATCTAGATCACATCCTAAAGTCTCTATATGTTTGTGGACATCCAGTACGTGCAGCCTTACCATCCGGAAGCTATTCTGCTCACTTCCTTCAAATGGTAGTGCCAAAGCACTGGGAGATCTAATAGCTTGCTAAAGGTAGCTCGTCTGCTAGGTGACAACGCAAGACTGAAAACTCGGCCTTTGGCTTGAGGGTCAGAGATCTTTCCATTTGATATCATGGAAGTTGAAGGAGCCAAAAACACAGTGGGATTTCTCCCCTCCCTGTCTACACATTTACCTATGGAGTCTCATCATGTACAAGGTTGAGTTTCCTTCACAGAGGACCGACAGGGAATCAGGAAGAGACACATGCATTGCCCTTTTAAACAAGACATTCTTTGTAATTCCTGGTGGAGTTTGGCATCGTTGCTTTAAATAATCCACCAGACCCACAGTTTCCCAGTACCCAGCATCTCTAGACCTCAGAGAGCAACAGTGGTTTGCCACTGGGACATACAATTTTTCTGTTGGCAGTTTGTTGTCCTCCTTTACTAAATTACAATACTGATAGAGATGATTAGCTAATGTTTCACTACCAGCATTTAGTAAAACTGCAGATCCGTAAGAAAAGTCATTAAATAATTGTGGAATGAATGAATGCTGTCTAAAGATGAGTTTTTGAATAATTTTAGCTTTAATGAACACAACATAATTTCTCTCCAGGTTTTTACCCAGGGTATAATGTACAATTAAGCAATAAAATGGTGCCATCCTCAACTGGGCCTTCAGTGTTACCAACCAAAAATGAAGAGATTCAAAATAATTAGTGCTTTGAACTTTCACAGCTGAGGAACCTGTATTTAGAGCATCCTCTAAAATAATAATTATTTTTTATAAACATGTATCTGATCTCATCTTACTCTTTCACAAGTTATTCCCGTGTTTGGTGCTCTGTTTTGACTCCAAGCTACCTTCTGGGCCCCCATCTGTCAATAGCAAAGTGTTACAATTATGACCCCCCTCCGTCAAATCTGCTAGTTTTCTCATGCTCAGTTGCTATAGCACTTAGCCTCCCTCTAAAGAGCCTTGTTTTTAATACTGCACATTTTTATCTACTATTCATTTACTCACACCCTTTCACAGATTTTTTTTGCTGACATGCTACAGACTTTGACACTTGACAGTTTTCTGAAGCTTTTGCTAAGTAAATTGAAAATTGGGAGAGTACAACAGGAATCCAGGCTGTAGCTGCGGATGCTGCACTTCTTCCCCCTTCCTGTCATCTAAATCCTTCTGTGAGCCACTTCTTCAGGAAGACTCAGCCCAGTGGGGGTGTCTTGCCCTACTTCTTTGGCTATACCATGAGTGGTAGGACTTCCAATGAGAACCATTAGAAACATGGCCAAGATTATATTTAAGATGTAATATTATTAATGTATCTGAACATCGTGCGTCTGATTAGATGCTCTAAAAAAAAAAAAAAAAAAACATGGTAAGTTGTGTAATTCTACACTATAGGAACAAAGAATACCATTGAAAATTGGAAAAGGCTTTGGACAGACTTCTTTTTAACCAGAGAGGATACGCAAATAGTCACTGAATACATGACAGAATACTCAATAGCATTCATAGAAAGGTCAATAGGAACCATGATAAACTACGTCATGTAGACTAGCAAGTTTACTAGTGAAAAGATACAGCATGTAAATGTTGTCAAGAATGGGGAAAGTCAGATCACTTGTACACTGCTGTTTCTTAAAATATTATGTGTAGAATATGATTGGTCCACCTCATTTATCCCAGACATGTACTCGTGAAACAGATCCACATAAAAGTGTGTGCCGTCCTGATAGAGGCAGTATCATTTACTGCAGCTTAGATATGTGAGCAATAAAAATATCCACCAACTCAGGAACAAACCAGCCAAATACAGTGTATGTGCATAGTGGAATGCTGCCTTTCCATACCAAGAAATAAATGGTATATACACAGGAGAGGTGAACGTAGAAAACATCACAGATCACAGGAGTCCATTAAATGTCCAGAATGGGCAAGTCCATAGGCACAGAAAGGGCTTCAGAATTTTTGGAGACCTCAGAATGGGTAAGAATAAATACAACATTAATTTTAGGTATGGCCAACGTGTTCACAAATTGCATTGTGGTTTTAGTTGAACAAACCTTTGATTATACAAATGGAACTAAATTGTACAATTTGCAGAGGTGTACTTTATGGTATAAAGGCAAGAACTTAATAAATTTGTTTTATAATATTCTGTTTTTAAGGCTTTTGATTATGCATGTTTGCTTGTGTGTGTGTGTGTGTGTGTGTGTGTGTGTGTGTGCGCGCGTGTGTGTGTGTGTATACACGCCATCTCTCCACACTCAAACCTGATTTATATGAGTAACAATATCACAGTTGTATCTCTTTAAAATCACCACAAAATCATTGCTAAATATCTGGAAGTGATTAGATGGAACTAAAAGTTCACTATAGAATTTTTGGAAAGATAAAATAGTTTCCCTATACCATCCGTGAGAGTGAGTGGCACTGCCTGTCAGTTGTGTGTCCTGGGCCCGTTACTGTTGCCGCTTCCTGGCCTTACTGTGTCCGAATTACTACAGAGAGAGTGTCATTCTACTGACAGTGCGCTACATTTATGAATAGCATTTTCATCTGTGAGATTAATACATTTCATCACATTATGTTTCTAGATATCATGGAGGGGAAAATTGAAGCCACTTTAAGTATCAGTTTTGATAAATAATAATACCAAAAGAAGAAATCAGTATAAGAAATGTGTTTTCTTTCTCTGGTCCTTTGCTCTTTCTATCTGGCTAGGAATTGTGTTTTCTGGCTGTATGCACGGCATGTCTGTGATGCCAAACCTGGAGCTCACCACTGATGAGCAGATATGATTTTCCTATTATTTTTATGAGGCCTTATGCCCATAGAATCTCCTAGCAGAGTGTTCCCTCTAAAATAATAAGGTCTCAAGAGATAACAAAGTAGAAGCACCTTTTTATAGTGCACTGTGGGCTAACAAATGAGGGCATGGGCTTCTGGGTGCACAGTTCTTTCCCCATATGTGTGTCTTTATATTCTCCAATAGATTTAAGACCTCATTTCAAATCTTTAAATTGCATAAAAAGATGGTACTGTATACAAAGACATTAATTATTTTCATAATAAAGAAATGAAACTACCATATTTAATTTTGGAATCCTATTTTAATGGGAGAAACCTAGTTTGTATTGACTCTGTAGATTTCTGTCATACCTAATTTATCGTTGGTAGAGTTTTGTGGAAGCAAACACATATAAATGTACAAGTTTCATGTATAATTGGGAAGCATAGATAAAAATAATTTGACATTGAAATTTATACTTAAGAAATGGTACACTTCACTGCAATCAATTTTTCATTATGCTGTTGAGATCAATAGCTACAAATAAGATATAAAAACTCTATTATTGATGGGGCATATGTCAGTATAAAATGTGCTGTTTTCTATAGTGTTTCAGAGGTAGAAAATTGTATTATACACTTGCTGGTGATACTCATATTGCACTGCAGAGATGCCTATGAAAATCAATGTACAGTATGTCAACTCTGGGGCGTTTTGTAACACCAAGAAAGGTAACACACACACAAGGATACCACTGTGGATAAAATATTACCTTAAGTTCATTTTTCTGGGGTCAGTTGAAATAATGAAGATACATGGATTTTTCTTTTTATTTTCTCTCTCTTTTTTTTCTTTTATTATTTGAAAAAGAGTCCAGCTTTGTCATTACTAAATGTGATTGTCTTGGAAAGCTATTTGGCCTTGTGGCATTTATCAAATTGAGTATGTCCCTACCCTGCTCTTCCACGTCCTCCACATCACTGAGGGTATTATAAAAAGCTACAGAATACACATTTAAGGAGGGAGAAGGGGTATGAGCACGGGTAGACAAATTTGTTTTCTACAGAAATGTACTATTTACATCACTGATGATGAGAACATATTCATAAAACACACTTACCTCTAATCCCATTCTGTTAAGGTATAAAAGATGCTGAGTGGTAGGGGCAAGAAGAAATATATTGGCATTGAATGGTTTGAGGTGTACTGAACCTATCTGAGAAGACTCTATTATTTCAATCCCTTTGCAAGTCTTTGTACTAATGGTTCATTTACAAAAAATCTTTTTCTGATGAATAAAGCAATAAGTCCTAAAATTTGCACACCCCTTTAAAGAGCAGACCCCTTATCTACATTTTATCACCACACTACTTTTATTTCAAAGATACTTCGTTCTGCTGTAATATAAAGATATTCTAATCTTTGATAAATTGTATCTTGTGGTATGTTTGAAAGAATATTCATTCTGCATTTACTTTTGCCCTAGTAAGACTCATTTAAAACAAGTAATTTGACAATAAAAACTGTTTCAATAAAGCTCAGATTTTATTTCTAACCAAGTGATATCTATTAATATTCTGAAAAAGTTCTAGAGGGCATACATTTTAATTTAGGTAATAATTTGTTTACAAGTGAGGAGATTATGAGGCAGTATGTTAGAGAGAAATAAAGAGTATCCCTTAGTGTGAGAAAAGTCAAGAGAGCTCCGTGTGTGTGTGCACACGCACGTGTGCTGTGCACTCACCTCAGACTCTACTGACAAAAGGCTGTCACTGTACAAATATCAGTTAAACCACACTTCAAACCCTCACGTCTTTCTTTTCTTCTTTCTTTCTGTCTGTCTTTCTGTCTGTCTGTCTTCCTTTCCTTTTATGTATTTTCCAATTTATTTATTTGATTGTGTGTTTTCCCTCTGCATTTATGTCTGTACAATACACGTGTACCTGGTGAACAGTGAGTTGAAAAGAAGGCATCCGACTTCCTAAATCAGAAGTTATGGATGGTTGTGAGCTGTATGCTAAGTGTTGTGAACCAAACCTGGGTCCTCTGCAAGAGCCACAGTTGCTCTGAACCATTGATCTCTTGCTCCTCTTAGTAAATCATTTCTCAGTTCACATATACGTTGTTTAAGGTAGGTAAGGCTGCCATTAATTTTTTTCAAATTATTGTCTCATGGTTGTTCAGGCTAAAATGCAGTATGACAGTACAAGTATGGATGGTTTCCTCTGAGTTCTCTCTTCTTGGCTTGCCAATGGCGGCCTCCCTGCTATGCCCTAACCCACATTCTGCTCTCCTACATCCCTGCTGTGTCTTCTCTTCTTATAAGGACCCTAATGCCATTCGATCAGGGCCCCACCCTTACAATTTCATTTAGCCTTAATTACCATTTCAGAGGCCCTATGTCTAGATATTTGTTTCCTCGGTGACTAGGATTATGAAGCTCTGATTACACTTTTTGGGCCTAAGGTGCCATCACTTTAACTAAGTCTATGCTGCATACCAGAGATTTTTTTCAGGCATTAATCTTTTTTCCCTTCCTAAACTTTGTTCTTTGAGGATCATAGACAGGAGTTAGCGTTCTGACATATGAATTTTGGAGGACAGGCACAATCCAGTCTCTAACAGAAGAGACAATATGTGCAATGGTAATCTGTGTACATAGTACGGTGCTTATGCTTGAGGTGGGCTCAGGGGAATGTGACTCTCCCAGTGTCTGGGTCTGAACACTGAGAATCCTATTCTTAATATGAAGTGGCAATAACTCATATAATTTCAAATTTAAAATATGACCTAACACAAGAGTAACAAGAATAAGGATTGGGAGACCAAGGTTATCCTCAGCTACACAGTAAGATTAAAGATAATTTGGGCTGCATGAGACCTCAGTGCCAAAACAACAAAAAGATGACCAAGAACTGTTAATATGATGATCAAAATGACTTCTGTGGGACAACTGGAGACCATTCAAAGAGACCATGAGTTATCAGTGGTTAAGTTGGGGCAGTGTGAAAGGTTTCGGGACTGTGTCTGGGCAGAGAGAGCCTTGGGGAGTCACAGAAACAACCATGAACAGGCCAGCTGGTGGGAAACTTAGAGCAAAGAACCCGAAGAGAAGATGCAAGAAACTTGTACAGAGCAAAGGGCAGGTAAGACCCTAGGAAGACAAAATGATGTCATCTTTTGATCTGATTCAGTGATAAAGTTTGTAGTTGCTAGGCACAAGGCTCACACACTTAAAGATATCTTGGCAAATTATTTTTCTCATCTAGGAAACAAAAATAGTCACAAGGTACATTGTCTAAAAACAGGAAAGAGAGTGAGGATTTATGGTCTGCCTAGTACTTCTGGAGTCGACTGAAGCAGAAGAAAGCTCTGCATCAGGTCCTCTTATTGTGTGTCTATGAAGCATTTTTATTCGTTGTGTCTAGAAGATGCATCATTCTTGAAAGGGTAGGAAAGGCCCAACAGCACTCAGCGCTTCACCCTTTTGTCAGACTTTTAACTCTAACAATGAACCTGTGCGACTTGCCTGTCATCCTGCTTCCGTGAAACCATCAATCAAGATCACCACACTGGTTACAAGAAATCCATACAGGTTGTCAACTGTGGCTGTTTCTGAAGAGAAGAGCATGGGGTAAATTGGCTAAGGTTCTGGGGCCCTGACAAGAATGGTTCCACATGACCTGCTTAATAATAAAAAGTTAGGAGCAGGATGGACTCTGAAAAACTGGGGTAACACAGAGTAGAGTGTTCAGGAATGCTAGGAAGTGTTGAGAACAAATGGAATTGCCAGATGAAGAAGGCATGCTGGTCACTGCCTCGTTGTGGATTCAGTCTAATGCTACTTATGCTAATTTAGTCCCCAAAATTAAACCGCATATCTGCACACTGAGAAACCCTGTTCCCAGTTAGATTTGATTGGTAACAGAAGTTGCTGGCAGCCAATGGCTGAGCAGAGACAGAGTCTGAACTTTTAGGATTCCCTGGGCGGGGGACAGAGAGGAGGAAGGGAAGGGGGAGGGGAAAAGGGGAAAAGGGAGGGAGAGGGAGAGGGAGAGGGAGAGGGAGAGGGAGAGGGAGAGGGAGAGGGAGAGGGAGAAGGGATAGAACCGCCATGCTGGAAAATGAGTAAAGACCAGGCCTGAGAGATGCAGAAGAGAGACCATAGCAATCATGTAAGAGCCTGGGAAGAGTGGACCCCAGGGGGTCTCCTGACTGTGTCTAGAGCAACAACAGTGGAATATAGATTTAAGTAAGTAATAACTCAGGAATATCAGAAGGGGGTATTAGCCATGTAGAAGTTTGTGAGTGGCCCAGACATTGAGTTGTTTAAGGCATATTAAATAGAAGGCATGTGCATGCATGAGTTCGTGCATGTTTGCGTGCGTGTGTACATGCATGTGTGTGTGTGTGTGTCTTTCATTCGGGAATCCAGAACAATGGAGCTGCTGCCACCGGGACAATTTGAGTGGAAATTAATTGGCAACTGCTACACTGCTGCGTTCTGCTGACCCCCTTGTGCCACCTAGTTGCTGCACGGCCCCTACTGAGTCACGGGAAGTCAATACATCTCATAGTTCTCACATGTTCTGTCACTCCACTGCACCCCACTGCCATCTGCTTGATTAAAACTCACTGATTTCCGTGAACTGAGTGGAGAATTATAATGGTTGCATCAGGTTAAGCTCTACGGCTCATGACAGTAAGTTATAATAAGATATAAAGAAGAAAAGTTAGAAGTAAGCTGCTGGATTTTGAGCTGAGTCAAGCCAATGAACAAATAGGCTAGTACTTGTTAGCAGGCTCCCTGCGCTCAGGTGATGGGTCACATGACTCCACAAACAAATACCTTAACCCTGGGTGTCTCCCACAGACACAGTAGCTTTAACCAGCCAAGCAGATTTATCCTATCTTATTTAGAGCAAGGTTGCCTACTTTCTGAGATATTGACTGTTTCATTTACACTCCATAAGAATATGGGGATATTCTTAGTCCAAATGATATTATTTCTTATTGGAAATCTTGACTAAAAATCTTATAAGACATCATAATCACAGTCATTGTAAATAGAAAGCTAAAATGCTGTGTTTCAAAACTCGTGCTTTAATAGACTAGAACACAATTTCTTTCCCTATAAGTCTCACTTTAAGTATGCATGGTTTTATGGTATTTATAAGTTATTTATAGACTGTCAGAAATGAAGTGACTGAAAGCAATATTGTGTATTTTTATGATTGAATATTCTAAATTGAAACCAAGAAAGTTTAAACCCGATATGAAAGCAAAGACATGAACTGTGCAGTGTCAGATCTTTATATATTAAAGAAGAGAAGATATTCATTGTAAAAGTAGTGTGCAAGTTCAGTAGGGATCAATTTTAAAGCATGCTAAATATTATACAGAACAAAACATACAATAATGACTCTTGTGTTTCCTGTGAGCCTTCCCAACCTTGACTTGGAAAAAGTCATTACATAAGAGGACTAGATAACAGGAAAATCAATGAAGAGATGTAGTCCTGTTAGGCTGTGAGGTCAACAAGTATACATGGGTCAGTTTATCAAGGTGGGATGCTTAGAGGGGAAAAACAGAGGGATTCATTCAAGGTAGAAAATGATACTTGAAGTTAAAGAAGGATCAAAAAAAGTTTAGAAGTCAAGCCGAATAACAAAAATAAATTATATAATATATAAGCAATTATACAATTGCTAATAAGCTGAATGATGATGAAGCACATAAATAATAAGGAACAGAAGCAACGCCCACTGAGTGGGCACTTTCAGGGATCATATAGTGGCATTCAGCTGTATGTCAACAAAATTCAAGTGTCCTAATCAAAAGCTGTTCAAAGGCAACAACATAGCCAGTGAGGAAAGGGTAGGTTGTAGTATCCAACACATCTGGCTATATGTTGAAGTTCCTGCAACTTCTTTCCACCCTGTGTTTCCTAAATTTGCCTTGGATTGAAATTATTTCAATAATCCACATCTCCATTTTTATACCCATGAGGTGGAACAATGAGAGTGTAGCCATTAGAACTGCATTGATTAAGGTTTATAAGATGCTTAAATCATTTGTCTCATTTACCCAGGGATGTTTATATTAGTGTACATTGTAGCAAGGATATGATACATTAACATTTACACATCGGTATTCATATTAAGAAAAGTAGCAAAGTCTAGAGTTTGTTAAAGAAATGTGCTTAGATTGTTTTAGTTAAAGTGAATTCACACAATAATGTAAGAGTAATTACTTTCATTTTAAAAATATATTGCATTATTTTCTGTTACATTCTTATAAAATTACTTCTTACAGTGTTGGAGTAGTTGTCAGTTGTACTCTGCTATGGACAAATAAATGGTGGAGGCAACTTTCCCATATTATTCTTTCAATGTGTATATGTAAAATATTTTCATTAACAATATGACTGCTTTCAGAGTCCTGGCACAAAATCCACCTTAGTAGACAAGATGATATCGCATTGGCTATTTCATTTCTGTGACTGAATGCATGACAGGAGTGATTTGCAGGGGGAAGGTTTGAGTTTAGCTTGCCCTTTTAAAGCTTATAGTCCATCATGCTAAAGGGAATGCAAATGAAAGTACCAGGACACACAACTGAAAGGTTAGGAAGCCAAAATCTATACCATAACTAGAGGGCAAATCATCCACAAATGTTATTCCTAGAATTTCCATCACAGAAGCCACAGGGTCAATGTTTCTACAACCTCTCAAGAAGCTGTCATCATCTGAAGACCAAACACATTGTCTGGGGTGGGGGCACTTTACTTTCAAACTGTGATATTATACCCCAACATGAAAGACTCCTGGCCATCTCAGATTGCCAAATTTGAAGGTGGTCTGACTTCAAGAGCTCTAAAGTCTCAACGGTGAACAACGGCGCTCAAAAAGTGAAAGTCTCTTCCAAGATCAATGCAAACTCTTAGCTGAAAGTTCTCATGCAGTAAAAAGGTCTGATTTCATGCTTCCACAATTTGTGGTGCAAAGTCAACATTTGTTATGGGAAATATTAAAAAAGAGCAGCAGTTCCTACACTACACCCTGATTCTCTCAGCCCCGTCTGCCTGGCTGATCATGCACTAGAGGGCAATGGCCAACCTGATTTTATCTTGTGGAACTCTGGCTCAGAGTTTCTTTCTCTCTGGAACATAGCTAGAGAAGCCGCCGGGTGAAGGAAAATGCAACAAAAACTTAGTTCAGAAACAATGGTAACTCAATCTCTGGGCACATCAACTAAAATCCTAATCCTGTAAGCCTAATTACATCTAAATCCTTTGGAGGCAATTCCTGATGGATCCGCCATGATACCAGGAAACTCTAGCAGCTACATCTTACCCCTTATGCTGTCCCCATTCCAAAAGGACCTAACTCTCTCATGCTTTCTCTCTTCCTCTGTCCAACCTGGAAGTCCCTCCTACTTGCCCAGTGATTGGCTCCTTTATTCATTAGGGGATTGGTTCACAAGAAGTCACATGAGTATGTAACTCACTCCTTGTCTGAAGCCCCTCCCAGGAGCACAGAATTATCATCAAAATACAAATAGCCCCAGGACTATCCAAAACAAATATTTCCAAAGCAATGGAGAAATTGAAGAAGAGCAAGAAAGAGTGGGCCAAAATAAAAACAACAACAACAAACAACAAACAAATAAACAAACATTTATTCCTGCAAATCCTATCCAGCGTTTAGGGCATGCTATGGTGTAACATGGCCAGGAACATATTTCAACATATTCCCACCTCTCTGCTATTTACAACACATACAACCTGTCTCTAGTTTTACTAGGTACCTGTAGCTTCCTATATGTTCATACAATCTTCCTGCAATGTTTACCATCCTGGGGTCTCCATCATAACTCCAGGAGCTTAGCCTTCCTCTTAATTTATTCATGCATAGATTATTCAGTAGTCCCATGCAGTGGATTCCAAACATGTACATTGCCTAACCTTGAGAGTTTCATTTATTTATTTATTTATTTATTTATTTATTTATTTATTTATTTATTATTTCATTTTGATGTAAGTCTTCACAAACCATCACCTTTATATTCTGCATATGTGCAAAACCAACATTATGGGAATAATACCAAATACTGTTGCTGGCTCAAGATATAACCCAGATGCCCTGGGACCACAGCTACAGTGACCTCTAATTGGCCTAGAAGCTGAACTTTCGATGAACACATCCTTAAGTTTCTTTCTCAGCAGGGACACTGGACAGTTCTCTCTATTTGAATGACCATGTTTTGTTTGTGTTTGTGTTTTCATACTGTAGAATATTTGATGGAAAACATCTGTTTCTCTAGACCCCTCTCCTTCTGTTCTAGTACAATTTCCAAAGTTTTCTCCTTAATAGCGATAACCTCCTTATAAGGATCCACCTTGTTTGTACTTTTAAATGCATTCACCCTTCTCTCCTCAGCCACCTACAGATCCTCACAGCTTTGGGTTTCTGCTTTTCCCTTTGATTCCTCACAACAGATATGGCCAGACTGTGAATAACAAGTGTCCAGCTAGTATCTTGTGCTGTTGTGGAATTTCCTCTGGCAGATCTGTCAGTTCATTATTTTTAATTCAGCCCCAATCAGATTGCTCAAGGCAAAGGTAGAAAGCTGCAAGACTGGTTGCCAAAAGTTGATGTAAATGGCCTCTAATGCATCTCTTCAGAGTGCCTTGGCTTTCCTTTCAATTTTCACTCCCAAGCTCTTTACTGGGGAGGATGTTTCACATGTAAGCCATAATATTCCATATCCTAGCCTATAACTAATTTTTAACTTTTCCATATCTTCTTTGAAATAGTAAAATAAAATTACACGTTAGGTTATAATGATTAAACTGTCTAGTGGCAATTTAATATTATGCCTTTTCAAGTATAAATGTGTGTGTGTGTATGTGTGTGTGTGTGTGTGTGTGTGTGTGTGTGTGTGAAAGAGAACCATAACAGACTGAAATAGCTATTTGTTATTTTCATTTTCTTTTGAAAACATGGTGATCCCAATGAAGGAATCATGTGAGTAACAATCTGTACTGATCCTGGCTTCTCTCTAAATTAAAGGATGTGGAGAGCTACCTACCACTGCCCCTCAGTTTCCTAATCTGCTCTGGCATGGATTATCATTCTTAGCACCATATACTTTTACAGATGAAAGAAATAAGCAGAAATGCCCCCACCCCCATTCTTGCTGAGTTGCCTCCAGAACCGAGTGAAGCCATTGGTGTCTTCAAATGTATGTCAACATTCTGATGTACTCGCTTCTGGGTTTAACATGACCTGTGCTGTTAGTTAGCAGGAGCAAACTGGAACTAACTGGCTGAATTATCAGTGGGATTGGTAGCTGAGAGATTTTATAGCAGTATGACAGACTGTAAGTTTACCTGAATCACATGCTTAATATATTTGATTTGGCTTTAATTAGAATGATTTTATTAGATAAATTTATTACTAGGACTCTGTGGATTGCCTATTATATCCTAGACACCCAGAAGTTGGAAACATTAACATGCAGCCCTTATCTCCAAGAAAAATGTATTTGGCAGTAAATGTAGTCACCTAAAGAGATAGGGAACTATATCCACAGGTTGTAGAGCATCATGAGACTCTTTGAGTACCTACTATGTGCAGGGCTCTACTTTAAGCGCTGAATATGTATTAGGCAATATAATCTTCCAGGTGATTCCATGAGGTAGATGCTGTTTTTACTTTTCTTATGTAGATTAAAATAGTGAGGGAAGCAGCTAATGGGTCTGCTCAAGGTCATGACGGCAATTGATAATAGAACTTAAGTCTCAACACCATGTCAGAAAGAGATGATGCCTATTCCAACTGAGGTGTATCTTAAGTAGGAAGTACAAAAACAAGTGGGATCAGCGTATTGTAGATAGGAAAAGTGCCTTGGAAAATGTTGGCAGTGGGTCTTGGCTGCTCCAGTGGCCAGAGGATAGATCTTCAGGGTGGCTGAAGAACAACCTTCCAGGGTGAGAGGGCGGGGTGTGGGAGCAAAAGACCAATAGAGAGGCTGTATCTTCACTGCCCTGTATCCTGTCTTCTTAAGATTGTGGCTTCACCAATTTTCTTCCCTAGTTGTTGCTGAACTGGAGACCTTCATCTTGAATCTTCATAGGCAGCTCTGCTACAGACATTTAAAATAGTTATTTTATCATGAGTTGATACATCTTTTGTAAATAGTAACATTTATTATAAACATCTAATAGTATGATACAGCTTTCAGCATTTCCTAATGTTTACAGATCAGTGAATCTTTCTGTCATTTCCTGTTCTTAGGCCCACTACCTTTCAAAAATCTATCATTGGGCAGATATTGCAGCAATAGGGACTTGCTCAGTACATCAAACATGGAGGAAATGAATGGATGGACCAATGTGTTGAACCTGTAGGACTGATGGGAGATTTGAATTTGAAGAAGCTAGAATAGAATCAAGTCTCATGAGAGTTTTATCCCCAGTAGGCAAACATGCTATGTGCATACATGTATCTCCTTTTATAACACTCTATCCCTGAATCTCACATCTAATGTCTCCTTCAATGTAGGATAACACATAATTATGTTTCTTATCATGATAAACATGAATGACATCCTGCTGTGTCTGGACCATGGGTAATTGGTATGGACCATGGAAAATCAGATTTGATAGGTGGTATTAGTGACTGTGTTGTCACAATGATTATAGGAGCGACTCACAGGAAGAAAGAGTATTTGGGAAAGGAAAACATGGGATTGGCGTGTCTCAGTCTTTGACAAGAATGTCCATGACTGGTCACATTTGTGGTGGGAGAGGTAGAGCAGAGAGGGCAGTCCATAAGCAGGATCAGGCTATTACCCTCACTGCCTGAGTGCTCCACCTCTGCCAAGCATGCCTCCTACCTACCACAAAGCTTGGTTACTTTCCATCAATGTGACCAAACCATAACAGACCTAATTTAAGACAGGGTCGATTTATTTCAGCTAACAGTTCCAGATAGTTCAATTCATCCTAATAAAAAAGGTATGGCAGAGTGGCTGAGTCCTCAGCAGAGGGACTGAGTGGTGGTGGCAGCTCTTCACAATACCTAGAACCAACAAAGAAAGTTAGCACTATTATGGGTGGAGGGGGATGAACTGTGATTTTCAATGTGCTAACCTTAGGAACTCCCTTCCTCTCAATAGTGTCTGCCTACCACAGTCTCCCTAAACTATACTTCCAATTAGACAATATATTTTTAAAACATAAGCTTATGAGGAAATTTCAAAATAAAACTGTAACATTTTGTCTCTAGCAACCAAGGTCTTATGTCTAGCTCTCAGTGAAAAGCATGAAGTTAGTCCAACCTCAGGAATTCTCAGAGAAAGTCTTAATAGTTACAACACTGTTCCAGAACTGAAGGCAACATCTTAGCTATGAACTATCATAAACAAAAAACAAAATCACATCATATTTTCAATATACAGTGGTAGAATAAGCAAACAGACATCCTCAGCATAAGTGGAAGAAATAAAAATGTAACAAGAAAATATTAAATTGAAGTCATAAAAAAAACCAACAAGGAAAACCTGGTACCCTACACTTCCATGTCTAGCTTCCATGGCACATGGTGTCAAGGTGCAAACTTTAAGAGTTGGCTAGTCCCTTCTTGCCAGTAGATCTCTTCTTTGAACAGGCTCTACTTGCTGCTTTCAGCTTCTGATCACCTCTTCCATAATTTGGGGGTCTCTATTACAACGTAGAATTCATTTTTTGAGCTTCTTACATTCCCTCAAAGTGAATCTCACCCAACCACATATTGCTGTCCTGAAGGCTTTCCCTAAACATTTTGGTACAAGCTCCCATGACACTATCCCTCTTGAATTCTGCCTGCCTTCAAATCTGTCAATATGTGGTCAATAACAGGCCCTGTTACCAGCTCAAAAAATTGCTTGACTCCTGTGGGGCATGACTGGAGAAACCACTGAGTGTCTGTGTTACCTAACATGAACAAACACTTTCCTTTGTGGTTCCATGTGAGCAGAACACCCCTGAGGCTCCATCTTGTAAAGATAAATCTTGCAGACATTTTGAATGGCCATACCTTGGAGCATTCAATTTGTGGGCCTTACTACTTTGAGAAATGTCTTTCAGTGCACTTTCCTTTTATCCCACTGCAAAATGGTTTGCTTCTTTATAATGACATTGATCTCTTTAGCAATAGTGGTCACATGTTCCCGAGCCATTTTCTCTATAACTTCACGTGGATTTCCCCCCTTGTCAAATGGCACATTCTTTGTTTGTTTGTTTGTTTGTTTGTATTTTGTTTTGTTTTGGTTTGGTTTGGTTTGGTCTGGTCTTTGGTTGGTTGGTTGGTTGGTTGGTTGGTTGGTTGGTTGGTTTTTCAGTATTTCTATTTTGGCTCAGTATCCTAATTCTCACTGTAAACGTGGTTAAAAGCTATGACCAGTGGCCATACCATAATGTGAATGCTCTATTATCTTCAAGTTTTCTTTGTTAATGTATTAGTGCTCTACCTTTGAATTCAGACTTAATAAAAAAATGTTTTAGGACAGAGGCACATTGTAAAGACCTTTGTCCATGACACAATGCAAATGACCACTGGTCCAATTTCTAGTGAAGAATTTGTTTTTACCTGAAGTCTCATGAGCATGCGTTTTTGTTTGCATTCCTGTTAGCATTTGATCCTTTGCACTTCCAGCAGAATGTCCCATAATGCTCTACTTGTAACCTGTTCTTCAGTTCACATCTTAGAACTCAGAAACATCACTCTCACAAATTATTAACAAATGTCTTTGCACCACATAGCCATGTTAAATTGGTATAGTTAAAAATATATAAAAATGATTTGCTTCCCATTTTCCAATTTTGCCTTACTTTAACCAAGGTAATAGTAGAAACAACTTAAGAGTTGGGGATTTTATTTGGGGCTCATGTTTTCAGAGTGTTTTATCTTCTCACAGTAGGAAAAGCATGCCAGAGTACATGAGTCTCTGGCAGTAGGAATTTGTGGTTGCTCACATCACAGCAGACCTGGAAGTAGTGGGAACAAGCTTCAGTACTAGCATCGAGGCTATAACCTTTTGTAAGAATATTCAATCCCAATCTGGGGTTTCTACCCCACCTTTGACCCTTTAGTTCCTGGATTAAAAAAAAAAAAGCTCATACAACCTTTTTATTTATCATAAGGCTTAATCAGCACAAGAGCTGAACAGATATCCATCCTGTATGCTATTTTATCTGTTTCCTAGACAATAATCCCATTATATAATTTGCCATGTTTTATCTGGGCTGCTCCTAACTGTAATTAGCCAACCCACATGGCCATTATTTTAAGATTCTTACCCCGTGGCAGCTTTTTCCTCTCTCTACCTTCTTCTCCTTCTCCCTTGTGGTTTTCCTGTGACCCCAATCCCAGGAACCATAAATCCTGCCTATGTCTCTTCTGTTCAGCTATTGGCTGTTGGCACATTTATTCACTACTCAGGGATAACTTGGGAGACAAGGTGATATAACATCACTTTCTGGAAGTAACCGATATTTAGCATAGCAAAAGACAAAACCTCAACAATAACCTTCAAAGGCCACTTCTAGTGACTTAGTTCTGGCAGACAGACCTCTCTTGCGAAGAGGTCAGCACCTTCCAATGAGCACCCTGAGCAGAACCTTAGGCATTCAGAGTATGAGCCGGTGGGCTGGGTGCCTTTCAAATTCAAACCATAACAATGCTCAAAGCACTGACTCCTTTGAAAGGTGCACTGCACGGTTGCTTGCTCAGTTCATATCATGGAGAGGACTGTCCCCAGTTTGGACAAGACTCACAATAGCTCTAGTTCTCTGTGCTTGAAAAAAATGTGAAAAAAATAGAGTTGTGTTCAGTTTCGAGTCAGTGACTCAGCTTTGGGGCAGCATTCCAGTTTCTATAAGACAATTGAAAGAGTTAAAAATACAAGCAACCAAGTATTAGGATTGGGGTTAGGAAAATTTATGTCTTCATAGATTTATTTTTAATATAAATAAAATAAACATATAATATAAATATTAAAACCATTCAAATTTTTATTCAGCTTTTCAAAAAATGACCAGAGTATTTATGGAAAATTTATGTATCTTGAATTGATGGAGATTTCTTGGTTAACACATAAGAGAAGGATAAATTAAAACACACACACACATGTACATGTGCACACAGGTGCACACACAGCCACACATTTAATAGGATCTAGACCAGGGGTTCTCAGTCTTTCTCATGCTGCAACCCTTTTATATAGTTTCTTATGTTGTGGTGATTCCCCAGCCATAAAAAATATGTGTGTTGCTACTTCATAACTATAATTTTCCTACTGTTATGAATTATTATGTAAATATTTTTGTAGGTAGAGATTTCCCAAAGTCGTCATGCCTCACAGGTAGAGAACCACTTCTCTAGAGTTTACTAGGAATAATAACATTAATTAAGTGGCATGTACACTGTACATGTAAACAGAACACATGAAGAACGTACTCAGATCTCATATTTAAAGACTTAATATCTTGTTTTCTGTTATTTTATTATAATTGTGTCTATTTATTTAATTTTGTTTCTTGTTTTGTAATTTCCAATGAAAGTTTAACATTTCTGGAAAAAACAAACCTAACTCAATTGCTCATGCACACTGCAGCAGCCCACTCGTTCCTGCAGTGTGGAACTGTCTACTGCAGGAGCCTTGTCCATATTCAGTTCTAGCTGTAGGCATTTTTAAATTAATGGGCTGGGTCAAGTAAAGGGCACTTGCAGTCAGTGCTGGATGAAAATGAACACAGATATGTTGCCACTGAATGAATATAAAGAAATATTTATAAGGGAAACTGAAAAAACAAACTCCTGAGACAATAAAATAGCTGAATTGAAGTTGAGAAAACGCCCATTACCTTTCTGGTGATGTGTAACGTGCTACTTTGTTGGGGTAATGCCTTCTTCATCTCCTTCTGGGGAAGCTCACCGCACCATGTGTCTCTCAGCAGTATCCTCCATAGGATAGCATCAGTGAGGAGAGGCCACCGGGTGGCTTATATTAATTTATGTGAAAGGACAAATACTCCTGGTAGAGATGTTATCAGAAAACGATTATTTTGACAACTTTTTAAGAATTGCTTGTTTCAGTGGGAAATTGATTTGAACCCCAGAAATGGATTAAGAACAATGTCCTAGGCAAACAGCTGTTAATAGGTACTGCCATGTCAAACTCTGAACCATTTCATAAAACCATGGGAATGAGGATACGCATGTTGCAAGAACGCCTAGTCCACTGTAAATAGGCCATGGAGACAGTTACATGTGTGTCTGTGCATACAAACAGAACAGGTTAGAAAACGAAACAGCCACAGAGATCTCCAAGCCTCTTGGAATGGAAAATATTGTATTTATTTGCTCTGAGACCTGAAAGGTAAAGCAGAACCACATATAAGTGTTTCTGTTGTAAACAAGATTAGCATCTTGTGTTCTACTCATTTCACAGGGTCCCTGGAGCAGAGCGGGGCACCTTTCCCTGCTTCAATGCTCTGTAGGAGTCATGTGGAAATCACAGTAACCGGATGACCTGAGGCAGACAGTGAAGCACACACAGGGCTTCAGGAGCCTCCAGGAATGTTTGAAACTCTTCCTTACCACCTGCCTATCTCCCCTGAACAGGCTTGTAGAGACTTATTACCCTCAGAAGCCATCCAGTTCATGTACTTCCGGTTGTAACCTGTAACTTTTGCGGTCTAGCCGGGCATTGGGTAGAGACTGGCTGTGAACAGTTGTGAAAGTGCATGCTCACCCCGACTGCAGCCCGGAGTGTGAGGGAGCATGTTTTAGAGCACCGGGAAAGATGTACTCAGTACCAGCTGAGAGGGAACACAGGAGATGAAGAACATATCATCTTGCCTGCCTGCCTGCCTGCCTTCCCGCCTTCCTTCCTGCCTGTCGCTCTTTCTTCCTTCCTTTCTTCCTTCTTTCATGCCTTCCTTTTTCATCCTTCCCTCTTTCCTTTCTTCCTTTGTCTTTCCTTCCTTCCTTCTTTCCTTCCTTTTTCCTTCTCCCTTCCTTCCTTCTTTCTTCCTTTCTTCCTTCCTTCCTTTTTCCTTCCCCTTCCTTCCCTCTTTCTCTCCCTCTCCCATCCTTCCTTCTTTATTCCCTCATTCTCTCTCCCCATCCCTTTCCCTCCTCTTCCTTTCCTTCCTCAACCCCCGGCCTCCATTCCTCTCTTTTCTTCCTGTTTCTTTTCTTTCCTTCCTCATTCCCATTTCCACCAATCTCAGCCTACATTCTTATTAGCATGAGCTCCACAAATTGTGTGACTGGCCCCCAATGAGACAGAACAGTATCCACAAACAAATGGTGTGCACGTTTACTGTCCTAATACAACCACCTCCGTTTTAATGGAATGAACCTCTGACACTGCCAGGCAAGATGCACATTCAGCTTACTGTCTCTTGGCTGCTGTAATAGTCATGTGTCCACACTATTCCTTCAGTCATAGGTGATAGAAAATGCCTGGGATAGAGTGAGGTCTTTCTCAAAAACTCTCCCATCATTCAGTAAGGGAGAGGGAAAGGGAGGGAGGGGGAAGGGAGGGAGGGAGAGAGAGACAGAGACAGACAGAGAGAGAAACAAAGACAGGGAGACAGAGACAGGGAGACAGAGAGACAGAGACAGACAGGTAAAACAGAGGGAGAGACAGACAGACAGACAGACAGATACAGATACAGATACAGGGACAGACAGACAGACAGAGGAGGGGAGAAAAACAGACACATGAAAAAGATAAAACCCTTATTTGTGCGTGCTGTCTCCTCCACTCTGCCACTTGTTCAGAGAATGTGAATGCAGGACTGATCTCTTCATGAAAATCTTTGTTTTGCATTCCATTTTGACCTGACTCTGTATGTCCATAAACTTCTCATGTACTGCCCATTCAGCCCAGTGAATTGTTGGTGTTTTCAGTTTCCACATTCTTGGGCAAGAGCAGAAGCCCCAGCACAAGGGAGAAACCTGACCATAGTGAAGCTGGGTTGTTATAATTAACCTCCGATCCTGCATTGGACAATACTGACAAACATTTACACAAATGCTCTTAAACTTGCCCAATTTGCTAGCAAATTTTACACCTCATGAAAATTATGCATAATTTAATAGAAGCATCTTTCCAAAGGGCAAAAAAAAAAAAAATTTAAAAAAACTTTTCAAAAAATTCATGTTGTCTTACTCCTTGTCACTTCTTATCTACAAATTAGAAATCTCACACAATATCTGTGACTTCCTTCAAACGTTTTAGAAATAGGAAACTCAGTACTTGTAACTGTGGCTGGAAACATGAAGATAAGTCTAGCGTGGCATGCCCTCTCCCTTTACAGAGGGCTGGCAGGACTTGCTTTTCACTGTGGGAGGAATCCATTCTTTGTAGAATATTCCCACACATGTCTGTGTCTATTTCTCAGAGTGGTGCCACAAAGGATATGACCCCTTTGCTCCCAGTAACCTTTCATGGTGCTGAATCTCCTGGACGTCGGTGCCAGCCAGCACGATTTGATTTGCTATGGTAAGAATAAGATTATATCTAAGAGCAGAGGCTGCCATTTCCAGGTTCAATGAGCACAGATTTAGAACTAGTCCTCCTTTTGACCCTTGGGATTCTCTTGAACTCTTGTACCTTCTTTGACAGTGTTTGTGAATGACTGAATTCATGGAGACTCAAGGTTATTTTAATGACAATGGCCCCACAAGGACAAAGGGAGAAGGCAGGGTCCTCTCCCCTAGCCGGGTGTTCCTTTCCAGAGTCCACTTCCTTCCTGGCAGCTGGCTGCATAGTGAATTCCTGGGTATGGTCAAAGGCTGAGAGCTGCTGTGTGTCTGCCGCTGCTACTGATCTGTGAACATGACATGCCTGAGAATATCATGTCACCATGGCAACAGCAAACAAGGAGCTAGATTCCATTAGCGGCAGGGACCCAGTGAGTCAAACAGATAATGTTCTGGGCCTGGCCAACTGCCCACAAAGGCGTATGTGAAAGTTGGTATGAATTAACTTTCGCTCATTAGGACAGCCTTGGTAGAAATTCTCTCTCTTTTTGGTGACTTAAATCCTTACATTTATGGCATTTCTTAAATAAACACGTAAAGCCCATTAGGCAGTGCAGTCCCAGGAAAGCACATTTGGAATTTCTTTATAGCTTTCCAAACACTCAGGAGTTCCACGCTTTATCTCCCATGGCTCCTGCTTTTCTAGTTTATTTTTAATCTCCTTTCCTTGCAAATTAGTGACAGAAAATGGCAAAGTGGACACTGTGTTTATCATCAGATGATTTTCCTTGAGACCTCCAGAATAAGATTAAAACAAGCAGCATTCCTGATTGCAATCAATCAGTGATGTTAAGATTCTTTTTTTAAGGCTAGGACACCTGCCTTAAAGGAACGGAGAAAGTTAAGCCCTTTGTTGCTTTCAGCACAATTGGGGAAAATTTGTTCCAGATAGGATCAAAGAATCTCACGCCAAATAGAATACATGCAGTTAATAGCTTTAATTTATATGTGGTACCTATCTCCTAGTATCCTAATTTCAAAAGGTTAATAATTCATCCTCAGAGAAAAACATGGTTGTCTTCTACACAACTAGTTTGTGGGAGGAATAAAGGAGTAAGAATGTTTAGGTTTGGGATGTGACTCAGAGGTAGAGCACTTGGCTGTAGTACTTGGTCCAGCACAGAAAGGAAGAGAGACAACAGAAGAAAGAAGGAAGGGAAGGAAGGAGAGAGGGAGACAGAGAGTGAGAGACAGAGATGAAGATAAGGGATGAGAGATGGGAGAGAGAGAGAGAGAGAATTTTAAAAGCACACAGGAACTTGACAACCTGTTTTTACTTGAGACTTCAGGTCTTGCCCTTGCTCCATGGAAGTTTCTAGAGTACACACTCCTTCTAATTTGATCTGTATCAACCACATAAAATTTGGCCATGTAAGTGACAAGAAGCCATGATGGTTATGGAGATCATTATTGACCTGAGGAGAACTGGAGATATCGAGTTCCAGCTGCAAAAGAAAACCTGATACAGTCTATGGACCATGGGAGCCAGACGTTAATAATTTAGACAAAGGAGTGAATAAACTCAGCCTAGCAGCTCTCTTCCTCTTCCACAATGGAGAGTAGGGATCTGAAACATGAGTGTTTCTAGTAATTACAGACACTCATGTTACTGTTCTTCTCCAGGAATTTAAATGAGCAAAATCAAATCACAGTCACCCTTATACACTCTAGAGCTAAATACTTTGACTCTTCTTTTTACCACCAGTGCAATAGGGATGGCAATGAGAGATGTCAGACCAAGCGTGTCTCTGTATGCTACCTCCATCTAAAATCAACCCATTCCTTTAAGGCATAAGGTGTTTCTTTGTTTGTTTGTTTCTTTGTTTGTTTTTCCTGTGCTGGGAGGCAGGAGGAGTGAATGCTGCATGTGTGTGTGTGCTTGTCTAGAGAAAGTAGGAGATGCGATGGAGGGTGAGTGAAGAATGGACAGTTCTCTGGATGCTTGGACTCTGTTGGGGCATTGGCATGAAGGACAGCACATTCTCTCATGCAGACTGAGGATCCATACCCCACAAGACTTTTGAACAAGGCAGTGACAGAAAAAAAAAAAATTAGTCTGAAGAAAATTGAAAAACAAGGACACAAAACTCCCCAGGTTGAAATGAAGTTTCACATTCTGACTCTTGCCAGAAGAGAACAGAGACAGACACAGAGACACAGAGACAGAGACAGAGAAAGAGACAGAGAAACACAGAGAGAGACAAAGACAGAGCGAGACAGAGATACAGAGAGAGACAGAGAAAGAGACAGAGACAGACAGGGGGTAGAGAGAGACAGAGAGACAGAGACAGAGAAAGAGACAGAAAGACAGAGAGACAGAGACAGAGAGAGAGAGAGAGAGAGAGATTACACAGTTTTATACCATTGATGGACTTTTCTTTGTGAAAGTATTGGTGATGATTTTGCATGTCTATTTTAAGTATTTGTGTGCAACCATCTACCCAGCAAAACCCATGTCCTTGCTGTAATGGTTTGTTTATATATGCGTGGCCTAGGGAGTGGCACTATTTGGGGGTGTGGCCTTGTTGGAGTAGGTGTGTCACTGTGGGTGTGGACTTTAGTACCCTAGTCCAAGCAGACGGGAAGTCAGTATCACTGGAAGTCAGTATCCTGCTAGCAGCCTTCAGAGGAAGATGTAGAACTCTCAGCTCCTCCTGCACCATGCCTGCTTGGATGCTGCCATGTTCCTGCCTTGATGATGATGGACTGAATCTCTAAACCTGTAAGCCAGCCCCAATTAGATGTTGTCTTTATAAGACTAGCCTTGGTCATGGTGTCTGTTCACAGCAGTAAAACCCTAACTAAGACACTTGCCTTTCAAGGGTAGCAACCTTTATCCAGTACAAAAGTTTCATTCCCTACTAGTTGTTTTGATACAGCTAACCTAACCAATTACTAGCTGTTTCTTAAATAATTTCTATAATCATGAGGCTTTAGCCAGTTAGAAGTAAGTCTAAGCCAATCAAATCATTTGATGTAAACTTGAATAAAATAAATCCACATTATAGGTAAGCCCTTGGTGCTTAGCTAAGACAGGCAGATATCTTCGCTATCATTTCCCCACATAGAATGATATAGAATATTAGGCAATCGATTGTTTTAAAAGTTGTTTTTAATTAGCATACTTCTTAAAAATGAAAACTGAATAAGAATTGCTTTTGTTCTTTGAAATATTTCCACCTCTCCTGCTCCTTTGTATACTACATTATGAAGAATTAAGAAGTAAACTGAAGCTAATGCTTCTTCCTTGTGTGCTTTAAAATCTAAAATCTACATATTTTAACTGTTCAGACTTGCCCCACACTCAAAATAATCAATACTCATTAAATGCAGAGGCCTTGTTCATGACCCCAGTGCAGTTGTCCATTTTGTTTCATTCTTGAGCCCTAAGACCTTGCTAGCAGACACTAATTTCAGGACATTCCCTTGGTGCTAAAAGCAAAGCCTCTTCAATATAGTATCTTTAATATGTTGTGAGCCACAGCTTTCTGATTCCCTTTGCTGGAATTTTAGGGGCAGGCAAGGTGAATGTCATGCCATCTTCAATTTGTCCCTCACCTCTGTGTGTATGGTGGCTCCCATCACCGTGGCAATAATTTGAATGAGTCCGAATGCACAGTACCAATGTCTGTGTTTTGAGCTGTTTCCTCGACTCTTGGATGTGCTATTGTTATTTTTCATCACTGCCACTTTCTTTGATATACCCAAGCTGGCCTTCTGTCAGAGTCAATGTCAACGAATACATCAGGTGACAGTGTTATCAGGAAGTTCAGCTTCTGCACTGCCCTAGGCCCCCACCCAACTGTGTCAGCACCTGACCCTGTGCTGGTTCGAAGCCGCATTTTAAATTATAATTTACTTACTCTACGCTGGGATCATCCTGATATTTACAGGGAGAATGAGCTGCTCGGGTGAAAAGGAGACATCCCTTCATTTTCAGGGATTAAGTAAAACCAGAAAAGAAATACAGCTTGGGCTTCTTGTTTCCAAAAGGGCAGTCCTTCTTCTGATCTCTGACTAGTGTCTTTGAAACAAATAAGTAACAATGTTCACACCCAGAGGGATATTCTCCCTCTCTCTCTTTCTCTCTCTCTCTCTCTCTCTCTCTCTCTCTCTCTCTCTCTCTCTCTCTCATGAGAAGCTTAGAACTTCTAGACAAGCTGTTCCTAAGATGAAAGATTGAATGTTAAAGCCCTGTTTCAGGAGGCTTTTGGCATGTTGGACCTCCTGGCTTCAGACTAAAATCAGGTGTTCTTAAAGACAAGAGACTAGCCAGCGGAAGTGACATTCTTCTGACTGGACAACATGGGAGAGACTTTTAAAAGTTCTTCTAGTAAAATATGTCATGCAAATGGCTTTCCCTTCTCTAAGACCTCATAACTTTTCAGAAGAGAGTGAGCGAGGTTCTGTTACTGCTTCTCCTAGCCCTGTTCCCTTCTATCTTGTCTCTTTTCCACTTTATACCTTTTCCAGGCCAGGCAGCCCTATGTGCCAGCAGATTCAATGCCTGCTAAGAATCCAAGTTCATGGATATTAAGTTCTTGCCTCACAAGGGAAAAGAAGTGGGAAAGTTCCCTAGGGACGCTTTATTAAGCTCCTGAGTCCATTCCATTCATGGTGGTTCTGATCTCCTTTCTTTATGTGGCTCTACATTTTTTAAAATTGCATCAAAAATATTTCCATAAAATATATTTTGATAATATCCGTTTGCGTTTCAAAACTGCTCCTAGACCCTACCCATCTCTCTACCTACCCAACTTTATTTTCTTGGTGTTGCCTCTCTTTTTCAAAAAAGTCAAAGCAAACAAAATACCACAAAAGGTAAAGGATGCCAAACCAAAGAAGCAACAGCAACAACAACAACACACACTCACACACACTCACACTGGATTCCATTTTGTATTTGCCAACTACTCCTGACACAGGGAATTATTATTTAATTTTTACATGCATGAATGTTTTGACTACATGTATGCATATGTACCATGTAAGTGCCTAGTCCCCAAGGCAGTCAGAAGAGAGCATCAAATCTCTTGGAACTGGAATTACAAATGGCTGTAACCTGACATGTGGGTGCTGGGAACTGAACCCTGGGTCCCTGCAAAAGCAACAAGTGCTCTAAACGGCTGCATCATCCCTCTACTCCTCAGGCCCCACTTTCTATCACAGTCACCCCAGCAATGAGGACCTAAATAAACACACTTTGAAAAGACACATTTTCCATCTCCTTCAATATAAGTGTTACTAAGAGAGATCGTGAAAGCATTTCCATATCTCAAGAAACTTTAATCATCTGGTGAAAACTAATATGGACAAAAATGGAATCTGTGAATCTTTTCCTAATTGCCCTTTTTAAAAGCACAGATATGGGATGTAAGAGTCCAAAGGTCAAAGATAACAATGAAAATTTCCAAGATGAAAATGAAAATAAACTTTACGGTGGGCTACTTATGAAGAACAGACCATTTTAGTATTTTCTCAGAATTCATTCAGCCCATTTATTTAAGCCAATCATATATTTTTCTGAGATTTGCTTTATAACCATTTAAAATCAGTCATTTAAAAAATTAAAAGCATGTTCTGCCTTTCAGAGCATGAGGATGTACATTTAAATTTCATTTGACTTGCTTAACTGCAACATATCTTAAAGGGCGTTGCCCAGAAGTGGACTTGTCTCAAGACTTGTTAGGGGACTGGGAGGCAGATGCCTTGGGAGTCACGAGAGGAAGTGACCTCAGTATAGAATGGGAGGGAGGACAATGGACAGTCAGAGGATACTACAGGCAAGGGCTTGGGGTTGACAGTGTTCTGCTGATCTGAGAGCCAGGTCAGGCCAGAGAGAAGCCTGGGAACCAGGATGACTGCTCTAAGGCTGGAAGCCTGCTGAGCAAGTGCTGTTTCATCCTGAAAGACCTTGAGCTCAGGACAAACAAGGCCAAATTTGCATTTTATAAAGGGCACTGTGGCTGGAGGGGGAAGATAAAGCAGAGCCAGGAGAGACTAGAGATAGAGGAAGCAAAAGATAAGGAGAGCCTCAACTTGGACGGTGGAGCCTCAAAGCCCCTCTGAAAGGTGCATTTTGCCCTTTTTAATCAATCTTTGTCCTCAGACATACTCATGGCGCATACACTACATGTACACACGCAAGTGTGCATACACACACACACAAACACACACATACATGTATACACTACTAATTTTAGAATTACTTGTTTGTAACCAGACATTTATATTAATAAATGTAAAATTACTGTATTACTTGACAACATAGTGTAGAACACAAATATATTTTAAAATAGTTTGCAATATTATACCTAAAAATAGATACACAGGAGCACACAATCACACACATCAGATACTGTTTGCAGAGTCCTGATAACTATTTTGTTCAGTATTCATGTATTTTGTTCAGTGTTCATGATATTTAAATTTAGAAGCAAACACACCAAGATAAATAAGCAGAAGGAAAATTAAGAATCTGTATGATGGCTTGTGACTGGTATTGGGGTTTTAAGGTTTTTCTGGGTTAGAAATACAGGTTTATTAAAGTTTTAATCCTGGAATGCCACTTTGTTTAGGGACCAGAAATAGAGAGAGTAGCAACAGAGTAACTCCTGGATTTCACGAGTAGCAACAGAGTAACCCCTGTTGGCTTACACCAGTGGCAACAGAGCAATCCCTTCTGTATTACACAAGTAGCAGCAGAGTAACCCCTTCTGGATTACACAAGTAGCAACAGAGTAACCCCGTCTGGATTTCACAAGTAGCAACAGAGTAACCCCTTCTGTATTACACAAGTAGCAGCAGAGTAACCCCTTCTGGATTACACAAGTAGCAACAGAGTAACCCCTTCTGGATTACACAAGTAGCAGCAGAGTAACCCCTTCTGGATTTCACAAGCCTCATTGTCAATGAGGATACACTGGATCACCTCCATTCATAAGTGCCATCACTTTATTCAGGACTGTCCAGGCTACTCTTCATCTCTGAAACTCGATGTTCGGGTATTGATACACAGAACAAATTAATCAAAGACCTTTAAAAATGCTTCCTCCAGAGAATGCAAAATATGGTTTTTCAAGCCGTCACCACCAATGCCCTCTTATCACATCTGGTGAGAACAACAGAAGGAGAGATCTGTAATGGTTTCATTCCTCACATTGTGGTTTTGGTATTAACCAATCAACCATAGGGAGAGTGTTGCAGTTGTTGAGTCCAATTTCCTTTCTGTTAAGCTTTGGTCACAGCAGACAATGAAACAGTAATTTCATGAAGTTGCTTCAACTTGAGGGTTTTCCCCCTCTTTTTCAGTGATATATGAGAACATCTAGGAGAAATACTGCTTGGATTTGGGGATCAGATCTTGCTTTGGGATAACACTGCACATTACCACGCTCTCTTATGGACACTTGGCCACGACAGTGAGCTAAAGCGCCAATCATTCCTGCATTGAAAAAGGAAAATACTCTATACTCTACTCTGCACCATTGCTAAGCTGTGACATTCATTAAGTCATATGTAGTGAATGCATTTTTGAAATGTATAATAGATCGTGCTTTTGATGAATGTACCAGGACATACACACCCTCCATTGTACCTTAAAGGAAATTAAATTCTGTCTGACTTGTAATATGACAAGTCCTTATGAGTGATACACATTAGAATGGGAAACAATGCAGATGGATATACAAGGAGCCTTAAGTTCAAATATCATAAATATCATAAAAGGGCTGTCCATATTGGATACAAAGAAAGTACTAAATAACATATTATTTCAAAACACAACTTAAGTTCTTAAGTCCAAGTTGAATTGGGGCATAGTATCAGATCTATCCTATTCCTTATATGGGTGCCTCTTAAATAATTGCCCTTGGGAACAAAATGCAATTAGACACATAGGTATGTGAGAAATATTTCAGAAGCAAACTAAGCAATTTCTCAAGGTGCTTCATGGGAGCTTCCATGAGCACCACTATTGCTATCCTTTACACCACCCACTTTTATACTTTGAAAAGAACTTATTTCTTGTACAATCAGCCTACCACTACCTCTCTGTCACTTCAATACTTAAACATGGCATTTGGGTTTTTAGTGTAATTAAAAATGATAGCAATTCCTTAAAAATATTTTTTATAATTTTATAGCTGGTAAAATAAATTGTATTCCTGAAAGTGGATTTTCTCTTCTTTCTTTAATACTTCCACATTTGTCAAAATTGTAAAATGTTTTATGACAAAATTATTTCAAATTATTGGGTAGAGGGGCAAATGCTTTTATTTTGTCCTAAAGTTACTGTTGAAAATGTATGAGAAATCATTACATTCTTTATTTTTCTCTGTGTGATCCAATTTAAGAAATGTTCTTACATAGAGTAGAAATAAAACATTAAATTTAATATGTATTCATTATTCTAGTTTCATTCAAAATGAGGTCACAGTGATACCAAAATATGTTGTATGAAAGCAACATGAAACATTGTTCACAAGGTAAACTGGCAAGAAACGTGGAGAAAAGCCTTATGAAAATGTGTGTAGTATTTTATTGTATGATCAGTTTTAGACAATTATGTAACACATATTCACTTTTCAGATAATGTATTTATCATACCTATGTATGTATAAGTTGTGCTGGCCATGGTCACCTTTTCAGGCTAGAGGGGAGCTCTGACTCATTGCAGCACATTGGTTCTTTCAAAGATAATGTGTAGGAGGGATGGCAGGGCCACCTCTGCATAAACACCTAGGGCCTCACAGCCCCAAAGGCATCTCCTGCAGGACGACCTAATTGAAGACTGCCTGAGAGACCAAGGATTGCTGATGCAGACAATGCCAGCCAATCAGGAACTGCTGTTTAGAAGAGATGCTTTCTTGGGACCAATGGGATATCAGTAGAGGGTATTAAAGGAGCTTGCAGCCTCAGCGGTTGATTTCACTCCACCTCACCTCCAACCCCCCCAGGGCAAGTAGGGTCCGGCAGGACACAGGCAACATTGAGGCAATGAAATCAAAGTTCATGCTCCTGAACAAGATTCCCATACATACACTGCCACCACAAGAAGAATTCTTTCCCTCACACCACAGCACTCAGAGGCAGGCATCATGAGCCATGGTGTGGGGGTCTCTCCACAGACTCTTTCCAGGACCCACGGGAAAGCATGGCTGCACTAAGACAAGTGAGCTGCTAGCAAACACAGGGATGGGAAGAGATGAGGTCCCTATGAAGCCCGTTTAACTGAGAGGAAAGAGTGTTCTGTGAAGCTGTCTAGTTGAAAAGCACACACTTTGAGAATGGATAAGGAAAACAACGGATGTTGCTGGTGGCCATTACAGTAGGAGTGAGGATTAGAGATTTGCGAACAGTCACACAGCCCAGGGAATAGGAGATACACAGCAGTGGGTGCCCGTACTCCTTCAATCCTCCATCTTTCTGCTGGTGCTTAGCTCTTGAGAGTCCTCAGCCTACATATTAATGCTGTGGTTCTCACCCCTGGTACTAGCGAGAAGTTAGCCCTGGGGCTCTCTGGTTCTCTCTCTCTCTCTCTCTCTCTCTCTCTCTCTCTCTCTCTCTCTCTCTCTCTCTCATTTTGCATCCACACAGGCCCAAGTAACGAATCCACTTAAACCTGGGCCACAACCTATAAAATGATGATTCATCTCTGTTGAGCGTCCCAGGTGTTCTCAGTAGTAACAGGAAGCTAACACATTCCTTTCAAATGAGAATTCAAAACAAAGGGAAAAACAGGCAGGAGTCCTGAGGAAGAGACATGGTTTTGGTTAAAGAATCTACGAAGGCTTATGAATAGCTTATTCCCTGTTGGGAAGCAACGGGTGAAGCCAGGACATGCTTACCATTTACACTGAAAACTGCACGATCACATGCATAACCTGCTCCTTGCTGCACCTGCCACAGGCACAGGAAGCTAAGGCACCAACGCATATGCTGTGGTGACTCTGAGATGATTAGTAGCTACACAGGCAATGGGCAGAGGACGGAAAACCCCACTGAGGCTTTCAATGGGGAATTTTTCATCTCAATTAGATGGAGAAACAGTTAGCTCAATGATTGCAAAAAGAAAAAAAAAAAAAAAACTCCAATATTAGCAGTGAGGGTCCCTTGAGTCCACATCATAGCTTACCACTTGCTACAGAAAGAAACACATATTTTCATCACTGATGCCTGTTCCCTTTTGGAAGGAGGCTGACAAAGCTGCCAGGTCTAGAGATTATCAGTCTCTGAGGACATAGAGAGAGGTCAACAGAGATGGATATTCCAGCTGCTGGACCTTTTCTCTCACATGCTAAATGTGGGCTTTTTGCACACTGAAAACTGGGAACATAGCCAGGCAAAGCCAGAATGAATTAATCCTGTGTAAAATGCCCTATTAGGAAATGGTACTCATCTAGGGCCAGCAAGCCAAGTGGGGTGATATGACTAGGGCACCGGACTGGGAAAACGTTCTCAGCAGAGAGTCGGGCATGTTCCCGAAGCTTAAAGCACACTCAAGGACCACATGAAGATAATTTGTCTTACATATTTTATGATATAGCAAAAAAAAAAAAAAAAAAAAAAAAGGATGTGTATTCAATAAAACCTGTACTCCAAACAATGCAATACTTAATACTGGGCTGGCAACAGGAAGTGGAGTACTGTCCTAAGATGCTGGGTAGTGGCAATGAGCTGCAGACCCCAGTCAGTCACTCAATCATGAGTGAACAACAAAACAGTGAACAAAAAAATCAGTGGTGCTGAGCCACTAACCTGGAACGTGCATAGGAGCGGTGCATTAAATGCATATTCAAAAGAAAGTGTGGTGCATCAATCCATCTTAGATTGGAGTGTCCTGCTATGATACCATCACTAGAGGGAAGCATCTGTGCTGGGCTACAGATAGACATACAGGAAAGAGGAAGCAGAGACGAGCTGGAGGAGCAGGTAGGGGCAACTGCTTCAGAGGCTTCGTTTGCTGTGTTCAGAATTATGCTCTGCATCCTCCAGCAGCAAGAGTTAGGAATAGTGTCTATTGGGCCATGCCCTTCTGTCATCCATGGTCTGCGCTAACAATAGTCTCCAGTCTATTCTTGCTTAGGCATCTGATGTGCAGAAGATGCAGGATTCTCACAAGTCCTCTGAATCTACGGTGATGCTACAACTCAATATGAACAAATAGCTGGACTGTTTTATGTGTAAGGTGATGGTGAAGGAGCTTAACATACAAACTCGGAACTTAAAGATACCAGTGGAAAAAATAAACAAATTAATTATTGTTATGAAGAAAGCATTTGCAATAGAAAATGTCCAGCAAACATATAGTATTTTAATGGAAGAAAAATCTAAGGCTTTAATTTAATGGAAAAAAATCTAAGGGTGTATGGTATTAAAACTAAAAGAATAGATTTGTTAAATAAGATTAAATTTTCAATTAAATTTATTTGAAAAATGCAAGATAAGCAAATGTAATCTGTGAATGGTTACTTGAAAAGATTTTCCTTTTTACTACCACTGGGTAGTTTCATTAATTGATAAGCAAAAATTTCTGAACATCTTTTCTGTGTATGGCGTGTGTGTGTGTGTGTGTGTGTGTGTGTGTGTGTGTGTGTGTGTTACAGGTGTATGAATACATGTGTGCGCATATGCGTGTGAAGGCCAGAGGTTGATTCCGAGTCTTTGCCATTCATTCTCCCTTTTATTTACTGAGGTGACACCTCTTGGGGAGCCCAGCTGTCACCAATTCAGCTAGGAGAGCTGGCCAGCCTGCCCTGGGAGTCCCCTGTCTACAGCTCCCAAGCACTGAGATTTGCATGCAGGTACTATGGCTTCCAGCCTTTTCCAATAATGCTAAACACCCAAAGTCCAATTCTCCACACGTGTGGCATATTCTTGATTCACTGAGAATCTCCATAGCTCTTTAAAAATTATTTTAAAAGTATAATATTATACATGTTCTAAACATATTTATTGGTTAATTTCCACTTATATGAGGAAAATTTATCACACCGTACAAGGGCTCTGTTCTGTAATCCCAGATTTCCTAAAGTATTTGGTGTAAGGATTTGTAATTATTTGTAATGCATTATATATTTCCTTACATAACTTTTATGTAGGTGTGTATATATATATATATATATATATATATATATATATTTATTTATTTATTTACTGACACATATGCATACATTCACACATATACACATAAAAATAGCATAGTTAATCATTTATCGTAACCTAAGGTTCTGGGAATTTTTTTTTTTTTTTGTACTTTATTCTTTCAGATTCTACAGACATATGGCAGTGATTTTATTTAAGCTACCGCAGTTTCACATGTGGAAAAATGAATTTGTCTTAGATTTCTCATGAGAGCATTCAATTTTAATGTCTCACAAATATTGCAATAACATTGCGTTTGAGACTATATTCAGAAACAATAAGAGCCACTTATAGTGAAGCCTTGGGTACTTTTCCCATGAAATTTGCTAATGTATATAATCAAAGCAAATAATGAGGTGTGATATGGTGAGCATGCCGTTTTGTTTGAAAGGTATTCACATACAATCTGGCTTTGCATTTCACATTAGTGAGAAAATTAGTAATAATTTGACAAAGGAAATTCAGTAGAGACATATCCCTGTGTGGCATAAATCTCCTTTCTTTTTGAAAACCTGCACACAAAAATGCCACATTCCTATGTGTGTATTGTGAACATATACAGCACAGGGAGGAGAGACTCGGCAAAACCAATGCCATGAAGGCACAAAGCTATAACGAAATGACAGTTCTCAAGTATGATAGCAGAAATGTTGGGCAGGGTTACTTCATTACCACTTAGGATGAGGGAATAAGGCTCTCATTTTTACAGAATCAATAGACTATGCACTACTCTAAACTCAGAGGAGAAGGGGAGGGGGAGGAGGGGAAGGATTGTGTGAGGAAGGCACCAGGAAGAGTTGTGGGGGCTGGGGACAGCCATTGGTGTTGGTATTCCTTCTAGACTCCGCCCCACAGTTACCTGGCAACAGCCAGGTAGGCCTGATTCACTATGAAAGGGGCTGCTTGCCCCTCCTCTCTCTCTCTATTCTCTTCTCCACCTACTCCTTTACCTTCCCCCCCTTCTTTCTCCACATGCTAATGACTGGCCTCTACTCCTCTTCTCTCTCTCTCTCTCTCTCTCTCTCTCTCTCTCTCTCTCTCTCTCTCCCTTTCTCTGTCTCTACTTCCTCAACTCCCCACCCATGCCTTGAATAAACTCTATTCTATACTATACCATCCTGTGGCTGGTACCTCAGGGAGAAGAGATGTCTCAGCACGGGCGGAAGAGGCGCCCCCTTCCCCGCACCATACCGCATGCCTTCCACCAAACATAGCCCGGGCTTCTTTTTCTTTTTACAAAATGCAACAAATTGGGACGTAAAGTGAATAAAATAAATTAACTAATGGGAAAAAAGAATAAGTAAACTTCCAACCCTGTATAGGTCATATGCACACTGAAAAGCAATCCTTGTTTATGTATAGCATAATGAAAAAAGTATTATCTAAACAAAACAAAAAACAAAGCTAAGACATAGGCACAGTCCATGAAAGAACTTTTCAGCCATTTGACCCAGGCAGAAGCAAGGACTGTCGGGGAATAGGAAAACATAGCAGAGGAGGTGACTGACCCATCTTCAGGCAGGGATGAAATGTAGTGGGGAACTCTCCACAAGTTGAAAAGACACAGGTTTGATATAGGGATGCCATATCAAGCTGACTAGAATTGTCAGAGGGAAAACAAAAGCAGTCCAGAGAGGAAAGTGTCTCTCAGACAGAAAGCTGGAGAGGTTTTGCAGGCTAGAGTCTAAAAACAGAATAATTGTGCAGTGAGTCCTGAAGAGAATGGAGTTGGCTTTAAGAACAACTGTATCAGAAAAGCTAGGTGTTTTCTTGGGTAAGACCAAGGTTGTCTTTATTGTCAGAAACATCCCAGAATTGAGGATCCCATTGTTCAAGGCTTCCTTAGAGTTTTCTCTGTTGTCTTAATCCCAATGTATATGATGTTGCTTTCTCAATGTCTTTTTTTTTTTTTTTTTTTGGATATCTGCTAAGCTGGTTGTCCAAATTACTGGGTGAAACCCTGGCTGGAGTTTTCACAACGTAAGCCCTGCAACTCTTAGGGATAAGGACATTGTTCCAGTGTAGGAAATGTCATGTGGTGGTGGAAATTTGAAACATTACACTTATTCTTTCCTTCCACCCATGTATCTGGCATAGCAGGATTAATCAGCTCAGCATTAAGCTTATTAGCTTGAAAAATATTACCAGGTATCAAATTCATATTTACTCAAAAGAGGCCCTTTGTAAGTATCTGAGTAGGAACATCTGAGGCAATTCTGCATTTCTCTCTGCCATGTGGTGTCCTGCACTATTAATCCCCCTTGCTTCTGGAGCTGTAGGTGTCTCCCGTCTTATCAGATCGGGCAGCCAATCAGGAATCCCCCGAATCAATTCAGAAATCTATTCATGAGGATTCTGTTCCTCTGTGAGAATCCTTAACAGCAAAATGTATACTAGTAGGTGTTCTCTCAAAAAATGTCACTAGTTGTGTATATAGGAGAAAGATTTAAGAAACAGAGCTTTTCATGTTAATCCGAGTTCTGTCCACTGTGATAAAATGCCTAGCAGAACAACTTAAGGAAAGAAAGAGTTCTTTTGCTCACACTTTCAGATGTGTCCCTCCATCAAGCTAGAAAGGGCAGGGAGCAAACGCATCTAGTGTGGGAGGTAGGAATCAAAGCATACAGAAAGGGTCAGTGCAATATGTGGTCCCCAAGGACTCACATTCAGTGACCTACTTCCTCTGACTAGACTCTGTGTCATACTTTACAGCAACCTCAATGCCACTAGCCACCGGTCTGCTAATTATGGCAGAGCTCTCTGGACCTAGGCACTTCCTAAGAGGCACTTCAGCCTGCAAATAAGACTTCAGTACAAACCTTCTAAATACGCATCATATTCCCAACATGAGCCATGCAACCCAAGGGGCTATTGAGTCTGAAATCATTAGGGATGCAAGACGTGCTACAAAGTACAAGTTTTGAATCAACAATTGCTCGGAACTTCACAGCAGGTTGGAAATATAAACAGTTCAAGACACAATTCCTTCTACTCTTGGAAGCCCAGTCTTTGTTCTCATGACCTCCCATTGATAGGATGAGACCCAGATCTGCTTCAATGAAAATTTCTCATTACATGTATTAATCACATCTAGCAAAGACCTTCACAGCAACATTCAAACTAGCTCTTATGAGATACTGGGTACAATCTTCTGATGAAACTGACATAAAAATCATCATCACAAACTGTACTAAAAGTCGACACTTTTTATTATGGGTAACGTGAAGACTCACAACGTAGGAGCCAGAAATGCCTGTTTGCTGCTTCTGTTGCTGACTCTGTCTGTGTAGGGAGAGGTGTCACCAGTGTCCTGCATAGAACAGCGGCTGTCCACAGCACTCTCACCACCACCATACTCACCGTGCATCTCCTTCACAGAGGAAGTCATTTATCCTCTGACAGTTTCATACATGTTCTTAATACATTGTCAACACTCATCCCTCAACTCTCTCCCTTCTCCGCACACACCCAGCAAGCCCCAATGCCCACCAAGTCCTTTCCTGCCCCCAGTTTGCCCTCCTTCCTATCTTTTGTTTTGCTTTACTTGGGTTTGCACACAAGTGTGAACCTTTCCACTGACACTGGAGCATGAGCTTCTACCCGCACTCCTGAGGGCACTGACTTCCTCTTCTCCAGGAGCCTTTCATTGTGAAAATCCCTCCATGAGGCCCTGGCATACATGACTTAATGCTTATGTGCCTATTCTTGTGCAGGCCCTATGCAGGAAACCACAGCTGAAATGTAGGCCTGTTGGCAAGATGAATCAGGTGGCAGAGTCCTACAGGAAACACTTCAACCAGCTGTGGAGAATTTTCTCCTCCATTTTCATGTGGAGCCTCTTTAACTATGGTTTGAATACTTCAATAACCCAACTTAATGTACACAGCATACACACATGCACACACACACACACACACACACACATACACACGCACACTCACATACATCATAATCTCCACACATTTTTTTCTTTCTTAAACAACGTTTTCTGGGGAAAAAAAATCAGAAAGCTTTATGTGGCCATTTGTGTGGGTTAGAGTGCATACGGTTTTTAACAATGCAAAACCATTCCGGGTGAATTCACTTGAGCTCACAGCAGCTGTCTATGTGTCATCTGGTACATGCTACGTCTAGTTGAATATGGATGCCAGTATAGAGTGGATCAGATATCAACCACTGGGACTCAATGAGTGAGCGAAGATTAAGTCATAAAGAAAACCTACAACCTATGAGTTCTCAGAGTACATGGCCACATAAATGTTGGCAATCAGGCACCTCCAAGGCCAGCCCAAGGAACCTGGTGACAACAGGACCATCAGGCCCCTCCATGGTCAGCCCGAAGGACCTGCAACAACTGGACAGGTCATCACTAGCTGACCAGAGGCGACACATTCCCATTGTTGACTCCCGTTACATGTCCTCCTGCGCATGTGCCACATCCCCTATAAAAAGCCCTGTTTCTCCTCCTTTCTTCCTTTCCTCCACCCAGAGGCAGCTTCTGTGCCCCCCTACTTCTCCCTTTTAGTAAACCTCCCATGTGATACCTGTGGCGTGGTGTGACTTTGTTGGATTTTGCCGCTCAATCCAACATCAACCAGGAGGCCTTAGCAGTGACAGGGAGTCATCGTCTGTAAACTATTTTCCAAAAGTGGATGTGTTTTTGTGACTCTTTTTGTGTTTTGTTTTTCTTCAAAAAATATCATCATGTTCCTACTGAATAACTGATCATTAGAGTACTAGAAACAGGTGAATTAAAAGAGTGAAGTGGGGCTGGAGAGATGGCTAAATGGTTAGGACCCGGCTTCTCTCCCAGAGGTCCTGAGTTCAATTTCTAGCACCCACATGGTAGCCCACAACGGTCTATGACTCTAGTCTCACAGGATCCAATATCCTCTTCTGGTGTACAGACATCCATACAGATAAAATACCCATTTGCATAAAATATACACGTAAATCTTAAAGATACCTAAGAGTGAACTTTTCTTACTTTGAGCCCTGCTTAGAATCAGTGTCTTGTAGGATAACCCTATCAGCATATGTAATGTGATGTAATGAACTGCCCCAACAGTTCAGAGCTCTAAACACTGTACCTATTTCAAAACCAAAAGAATATAATGAAGTAACTTCGTTTTATGTTCCAGATTGCAAACTCCCTACGCTTGCACAGAGTTTTGGGAGATTGATCTCATATTACCTTTATTGCTTATGTCTCATAATGCAACATCTCAGGTATCTGTACTTAAGCTTTAGTGAGTCCTAATACATAATTCCATAAACAAAGGGATCAGTGTGATGTTATGCTAAAAGATGAAATAATCAAATGTTTAAATAGATTTAATTATAATAAAATAGCTTGGTTTGGCTTGGCTTGTACTGAACATAAGAAGGATATGCACCCACACCTTTCAGAGGGAGAAATAGTCTGTGATATTCTGAGTTTAGTGGTATTAAGAAAACAGTAAGAAGGGACCCCTGAGAGTTTATTGTTTTATCTTTCAAAAGTAGATTATTAATTATAACTAATTAATTGTAGTTAATAATCGATAATACTGAATTAATTAATTCAAATTGGACAAGACTGACAAATACATGCTGGCAGAATAGAAACATTCTGGCATTATCTCATAGCACAGGCACCAACAAGGAGAATCACCCAAGGGGAACATCTTTCCAGCCTAAGGGTATACAGCTGGAAGCTGCAATACAGTAGATGGTGTTGTAGGCCTGGAAAAAAAAAAAAAAAAAACATGCTGTGGAAGTGAAGAGCAGTTTACTTTACCTGTATCACCACTCATTCAGGCTAACGGGGTGCTGAGAGAGACTGCCATAGCTCTGGTCTCTCCCACAGGAGAAAATGAGAGGCTAACAAGAAAGCAGCCAACTTTCTTTTTCATAGTCTGAGATCAGAGGCAAGGATCCATAGAACTTTCTAACTTCCGTTGGCTCCATCTGCAAACCTTTCCCTAATGTCTTGCCTTTAGTATTCCCAAAATGGCCTGAAAAAATATTCCAAGGGCTCCATAAATGTCAGTCTCCACAGAGAAACCACCATGAACATCCCTGGTGAGCACTGAATGCCAATATTTGGTATAGACCAGCCAGTATAATACCACAGGAATTGGAACACACAGATGCAGACATTTTAGAGCACTACCCTGGAAATATTACAGACATTCCTAGTATTTGGTCTTGATTTTTAAGATTCAAAATATCATACAAGTGTGATGTCCTAAAAGGAAATGAGAGAGGTGTAGAGTTGTTAAATACATACATACATACATACATACATACATACATACACACATACATACACACATACATACATACATACACACATACATACACACACACATACATACATACATACATACATACACACACACACACACACACACATACACACAAACACACAACCAGCCAACCAATCAAACAAGCAAGCAAACAAAAGGCTTCAGAGAGACTCAAGATCTCTAGCCAGAGTGTTTGGTTCTTCTCTTCTAAAGACAGACAAAGATAGATTCTTGTTCATTCAAATCCAACACAAAGAAAGTATCATGGGACACAGAGTTTCAATAAAACATCCAAGGAAAACAATACTATTCCAGTAACTAGCCCCAAAGAGTTGGAGAGTTAGAAGATGACTCCAGAAAATACTTGTCCTAGAGGAGCTCTGCTAACTCCAAAGATTAATAAGCTTAATGCCACCAGGAGTGTACAGCAATGCAGGACAGCTAACAAGGAGATAGAATTTATGTTAAAAGGCAACAAACTCTGGAGGTGAAAAATACTTCAGGTGAAATTATCCACATTGCAAAACTATTGCTTCATAAAACCATATTTCAAAGTTATTTACAGAAATCTATTGAAAAATTCTCACACCTAATGAAAGGCAGAGATCTGGATAAATGAAACTTAGATACCTTGACTTAGGGTCAACCCAAGTACTACTGTAAGATGTATAGCAGACTGTCAAAAAAGGAAGAAGAGTAAGAAAAAATTCAATGGATGGAGGAGGAGAAGTGGGAAAGAGTTGAAGGAATCAGGAATGATGAAGAGAAGGAAAGAATGAAGGTTAATGAACAAGAAATTGCTCAAGTACAACAGGAATTGTCCATAGACTGATGGAGAATTTCTCGGCTAGTCTTTTACATGCAAACAAAGAATGAGTCTACAAATAGAATATTGAAATAAAAAAACCCTCAACCACATAGACTTCCCTTGCCAAAGCTCTCCTGTAGAAATGAAGGAAAAGCTAGACATGGTAGCATGTGCCTATAATCCAAGCATTCTGACAGGAACCAGGCTGTATGACCTCAAAGTCTGATCCCAGTGACTTATTTGCCTCATCAAATGTCTCCCTTCCTAAAAGTTGACAAACACTCCAAACTGTACCACCAGCCAAGAGCTGAGTGCTCTAACACAGGGGCCCATGGGGAATAGGAACTTCACATTTAAACAATAGCCTTAGGGCTTAGGTGTCTTTGAATGCCTGTGTATAAAAGACTTGAGCTCCAGCTTACCACTAGTAGAAAGGTGGCCAAAATGGAAGGCAGTAAAACTATTGAGAGCATAACCTTGAAGTGGTCTATTCAGGCCCTTGCTCTTTCTCTTAGCTTTCTCTTTAGTTGTCCACCATGAGGTGAGCAACTCACCCTGCCATTGCCCCTAAATATGACATGTTGCCGAACCAAAAGACTGCAATAACAGAAATGACTCTCTGAAATGGAAACAAATTTCTCTTTCCTATAAGTTGACTATTGCAGGCATTGTATTAGTAACATAAATCTATTTAATACAACAGACAAAATAATTTTTAAGTCAGAAACTGGAAAAAGACTGAAGGGCCCAGCTTAACATTACAAACTCCATTTTGCTTTCAGACTCCATTTTATGATTAACTTGCCTTCTGAATGAACTCAGCTACTAGAAAAAAACCCAAGTTGTTTCAAGAACCATGCCACCCTGGCAACAATCACAATTCCCCTGGGCAAATAGCCACATCACTCCTAGCAACAACCAATTAGTACTTAAGAGAAAAAGTAGATTGATTAAGTTAGCAACCATTGTTCATACTAAGCTGAAATCATTACTAGCCAATAGAAGTGTGCCAAGCAAATGTCAACCAATCATACAACTGCCAAGTTGGAAAGTTCCTCACCCTGCAACCATAATAAATAGGCAAGGCTTGTACCAGCTCAGCGCCTTCCACACCTTCCACTGTGCTGGAGAGGTTAGAAGGGCAGAGCTTGAATAAAGACTCTCTGCTTTTGCATCTGAGTTGGACTCCCGGTGGTCTCTGGTGGTCTCTGTGGACTTTGTGATACGGGTATAACAAGAGACAAATATATCAACAACTTTAAATACAGTGGTATGAAAGCTGAACTTAACCACAAGTAAGAAACTGGAAAAAAAAAAGTGAAATGCTATTAATTAAATACCATACTCTGGAGAATAAAATGGGTCAAAGATAGAATAAAAATTGAATTTGTTGATTGTCGTGAGACAAAGAAAATGGAAATAAAACAGGCCGTATTTAATGTGGCGTCGTTCTAAAGGGAAGACAGTTCTAAAGGGGACGTTTGTACCAATAAACACAAGCACTAAAGAGAAGGCAGATGGCAGACAGGCAGACACCCTGGTGTCATGGGCCAAGGAACAGAGACAGTGAGCTAAGCTCTGCGATAGCAAAAGAAAGAAAATAGCAAAATCAGAGCAGCAGTAAATGAAATAGAAACAAAAAGAAAAATAGCTGGTCTCAGAGTCTTATACATTTAATCCCAGCACTCAGGAGGCAGAGGCAGGCAGATCTCTGTGAGTTCAAGACCAGCCTGGTGTATATTCTGAGTTCCATGACAGCCAGGGCTACACAGACAGGCCCTGCCTCAAATAAAACAAAAGAGAGAGAGAGAGAGAGAGAGAGAGAGAGAGAGAGAGAGAGAGAGAGAGAAAGAGAAAGAGGAGAGAAAGGAGAAGAAGAGGAGGAAGAAGAAGAAACAAAAAATAACAAAAAACCACAGTGCTTGTTAGGTGTTTTTAAAAACCAATAAAAGATGAAATGCTCTTATGTTTAAAAACATAACCCAAAATAAACAAAATCAGAAATGAAAGTCATTAAAACCCAATCCTGTACAAATCAAAGGAACATACCTACTACTGTAACAGGAGAACAACAAATCTGATCATCTCAGATACAGAGATAAGCTTCTAGATATATTGTAGCATACCACTTCTAAATCCAGAAGGCCAGAAATATGAATAAAACAATGAGCTAGAAATTGAATCAATAATTCAAAATCTGAGTTAAGATCTGAGGTCATGTAAACTTTACTGGTATCATCTACTAACAATTAGAAAAGACAACACACATTGTTTTAACATTTAAAAAAATTAATATCGGGTCTGAACACATAAAATCAAACTCACCATCTTCCTGTTTCAGTCCCTGGAGTAGGTACTATTACAGACGTGCACCAGTGTACACAATTTAATATGAACAATTCATAAATTTTCTACACAAGCAGACCAAAACAGAATAATTCAAAGCTCCTTTTACAATGTCCTATTACATTCAAACAAAGCCTAGATAAGAAAAGAGCAAGAAAAGAAAACATAGAGAACAGCAGGCCTGCTGACAAACTCAGGGGCAGCCGACCTCAGCAAAATATTACAAAACTAAACTCAACAATACATTGAAATTATCACGAATCGTGACAGAGTTGCTTTCTGCCCTGACATGCAAAGATGGTTCAACATAGGCAAATCAATAAATCTGGCATTCCAGACCCAGACCCTCAGAGTAGGTACAGGATGGTGTGATCACTGCGTAGAGAGCAGACGAGTGGTTTGACAATGGGCCAATCAGGCTAACCCTTAGCCACAGGGAAGGAACATGCTTCACCACTGTACAGGCTGTGATCACAGCTCTGCACCCAGCAACATTCTCATGGCTGAAAAGTTGCGCGCCTCCCATTAAGGATTTGGAACAATACCAGGAAGCCAGTCCTCTTCACCACAGCCCAGCTACTATGGAAGGGAGAAAGGGTGTCAAAACATCAAAGTTGAAATGGGGGAAAAGACAAATGCTTTCATTTCAAATGGTATGATTTAACACGCACCAACCTGGAGTATCAGGTTACATGACCACCATCAACAGACGAGTGATGAGCACATTTGCACTCATAGAGACTGTGGTAGGGTGCACCAGACCTGCAAACAGCTTCAAGCCAGAAGATGTCGAAGCACTAGGAGGGAGAGTGGACAAAGAGACACACCCCTAACCAAGAAACTAATCAAGAAATACCTTCTGCCAAAGGGGAAATTCATTCTTGCCATCATTGGGTATATTGACTACACCTGAGGGCAGATCGTGTGCCAATAGGTAGTTGATCAACACAAAATGAGCTCAGGGGTATCTTTGCTTCATTTTGCTTTGTTTCGCCTTTTTAGCATTATTGGCTCTTCGCATGTTTTTTGTTTTTGTTTTTGTTTTGTTTGTTTGTTTGTTTGTTTTTTGTTGGTTGTTCTTTAAGGTTTCCTTTTACATTCCTTTGTTTTTGGTTAGAGAGAGAGAGAAAGAATATAAATGTGGGTGTGTAGGGAAGTAGAGAGAGTATGGTAGAGTTAGGGGAGAAGAAAACCTTGAAAACTAACAAAACTAGCTATATAATAAAAAAGGCCTTTTCCAAATCAATTATTTCCTGCCTTAAAAAAGAAAACAAAAACATATAACAATGGAAACTATTTACACCCAATATTTGATAAAAGATTTACCTTCATAGTTTACAATTCAATCATAAGAATAATCCAAATAATTTTATTTTGCATATAGGATAGAGACCTGAATAGATAAGGTACAAAATATTATGTTACAGGTATTTAACAAGTGTGTTTAGAAATATCTAACACTTTTAGTTTCAAGGGATTTCAATCCAAGCTTCAAGGGAGTTGAATGTTACCAAGAAATCAAAGGACAAGAATACATGTAACAATGTGGCCTAAAATAGCCCAACCCTGTTGGTGTGGGTATAAACTGTTATTCCCTTTATAATGCGTAGTGCAAAGACACTGAAGAAGTAAGGGTCAGGGCTCACAGATAATCCAGAAATCTCATTTCTTGGTATAAATCCAAATGGGATTAAAAACTGATTTTTTCAAGGAGGTATTTTTCACTAGTATGTTCAATGTTGTATAATTCACAATAGATGAAATAGGAAACAATATATTTGAGCATACATGTGTTTATATACATGTATCCAAGTAATATATACAGATGCATTATATATATACATACATGTATACATATGTATGGAGAGAGAAAGAGAGAGAGAGAGAGAGAGACAGACAGACAGACAGAGAGACAGAGAGAGAGAGAGAGCACGTTTGGTGCTGAGAAGTGTCTTTACCCTGTATGTCAATAGGTTATTGTGGTGTTAGTCCTCAGCTAGTTAGTTCTGGCTTCCCATTCATTCAAGAATTGAGTTGGGGGCTGTGGCTGTCTGCAACACTCTGCACGGCGTTTATATATTTGCAAACTGTGCATTAGATTCTCACGCCAAAGTGATAGTCTGGAGAAGTAGAGGTATCTGAGGGGGGACTGCATCACCAGGGCTCTGCCCTCATGAGTGAGGGTAGCGATCTTTACAGAGGAGACAGAAAGACCTACCTTTCTCCTTGTACTATATGAGGATGTGTAAAGTCAGTTTCTAGAAGAGAGAGCAGCCAACATCAGATACAGAATCTGGGGCACATGATCTTGGCCTCTGCAGTCTCTAGAGCGGGCTAATTCATTTCCATTACTGTTATTTAACAGTCGTTCAGTCTAATGCACAATAGATAGTGTCGAATCCTGAACAGAGTGGGCTATTATCCATCATGGTAAGCCATATTAAGACTGCTTTCCTGAAAGCCAAAGTTAATGTGCTCTTGTGCATGGGGAATGCTTATGTGTGCACATCAGATAGGCACCTACTGTTCCTGGGGGTTTTCTACATAACAACTCTTTACAGTAGGTTTTTGACAACACTTGGCTGCTTCTCATGGGTCTACTTTGCAGCCTAGCCACTGGCCCAGATCCTTGTTTTGCACTGATGGAGTAAAGTAGCATTACCCCTACTTTGGCATTGTTGTTTCTGTGGGACTTGGTACTTAACCTTGAAGCCCAGGAATGTATTGTTCCTTATTCTCCTATCTCAACACCATGCCTGGCTTTATCGTGTATTTTTTCTGTATACTTGGGTAGTTTTCTTGTGAAATACAAAAGTACATGGATTTCAACAACGGGGCAGCTGGAGGGAATGATAGACACCTGCTCACAGGAGTGGAAAGTATTAGGTAGAGATAAACTGTGTGTTAGTCTTAAAAGTTCAGTAGTGTTTAGACATGAGTTGAGGTAGAAAGAACACATATGAGGAACATCATAGCGAGCCAGACAGAGCCCTGGAATTGTGAGGTATCACGTGGGGGGCCTCCAGCGGGGCAAGAGGTAGAACGCAACAGTCAGAAGCTTCTCAAATGCGGTTTACAGTAGTGTCAAATTGTTTGGAAAGCCAGTGCATAATGTCTGAATACTTCTAAGGGAGTGCTTTAAAGACACTTCTGCATCAGCAGGATGCACTGTAGGATAGTGGTCCGGTTTTCACGCAGCGCTTACAGATAACAGCAGCAGGGGCTTGCTGCTGTTAGGGCACCAGCCTTGCGATCTGGGCTTCCTTTTCTCCGGGTATCATCCTTACAGTGCGCATTAGAGTCACCATCTCTCTGCTTCTAATCCTTCTGACTGATTGTCAGTATTCTCTCTTAAGTGCTGACTGATGGAATCACAGCAAAACCCTGTCACTTCTGTGAGTGACGAGACCCAGCATTGCTCAGGCAAATGTGTACTTTCGTAGCTACCAGCACTCACTCAGGGATACTGACTTTATTAAGCATCTACTCACACTCATGGATGCATTTCCAGTGTAATCCATCAGTGACTACAGGAAACTAATTCCCTTCACCCTTCAAAGCATCACTTGCAGGCTTTTAGATGGCTTTAAATGCTATTAAGAGTAATATATTTTGGAAGAATTACAATCTTGCTTTGAAGACTCCTTTGTCTCTTATTCAAGATCCCCCCCACCCGATTATTATTTTCTAAAGTAAACTTTGAAGTTCAGTTCAGTGATTGTTAATATTTCTTTTGATAGAGGATACCTGATTTTATTATATGTGGGGATTAAAGTCAGGGGCAGAAGTAAATACAGAGAGCTCATCAAATTTTTTTCTATGACCTACTCAGAGAAAATTAAAGTTTCTTCTGACAAAAGAAGTTCCAAGAAGGATGTATCTTCAGCAAATGTTATACAGGATTATTTACTGAATGTCACTAACAGTAAGTTATTTTGCCACGACTCTGGAGAAATAGCACATGCTATTGATGTGCATACAGGTGCTGAGGACCACATCGGCATGAAATAAAATTAAATTAAACACCGGCCAGCTCCATATGTCCTGTTATAACTTATTTTCAACACAAATTCCTAGTTTTGATGTGGCTGCTACCAACTGATGAACTATGTTATGAAAAAAAAGGACTATTAGCTCACTATTTAATTCCCATTTTTATGTATTCAACTATATTTGAATTTCCAAGCCAAGATTTTAATTGATTTTTTTGTAGTAGCTGGTTGTTAATAGGATAATTTGTCAATATAGAAATAAAACAATTGTCTCTGCTAACTTGGAGAGTTCAGCTCATCAGATAACAAAGTTGACTTTTGTTTCATTAATCAGTTGCAGGTGTGGGGCTGTTGGAAGAAAGAGACAAATCCCCATGGAGCTGTGGAAATCTGGGTCAGAGGTCAGGGAGAAATTAGTTAAGCCTTATGGGTCAACAGTGCTCTAGACAGGTGTCTCAGCCTTGTCTCTCTGTCATTTCCTGTGCTTTTTCTTAAACACCGGTCTGTTGCACTGGGGCATAGGTCAAGAAAGGGATTTCTCAGTCTAATAAACCAGAAGCTGAAGCCAAAGCCATGTTGGCCCTGCTCAAAAACACAGAACCCTCCATGTCTGAGCTAGCGCTAATGTCTCAAGGTAAAATGTCTGCCTGTCTTGTATTGTTTCGCAGACATTTGTGAAAGCTGGGAACACCCAGTCTAAGAAATGAATGATGGTTCCAAAGGAGACATGTACCTAATTTTTCAAGAAAGGAAAAGTAAATGTAAGATATCCATTCCTACCTGAAGGAAACAATTTCAGAGGAGACTTGATGCGAATCAAATGACATTTAATATTTTGAAATTTTCAGTTTTCACATTCTTTTGCTTATCTATAGGCATGGCACTGGGAATTCTTGGTTTGTTCCTTGTTACTATACTGGTAACAACGCTTTCCTTATGATGCATGTTTTTGTGTTATTGCTATCCTCAGCAATGATGTAATAGCTATTTTCTATGACCTACACAGTAGTGCAGGACATAGGCTGGATGCAAACTATGGTATCTGGCACTGAAGAAAATCCATGTAAGGACTTTTGAACATGTCAGTTTACAAAATGAACAATCACACGTAGAAGACTGTAACTTTTAAACTGTCTTGCAAATAAAAAGCAGAATTTGCAAGGCTTTTATAATAAAGTTTGAGTTAAAAATGTCTAGAGGCCTTAAAGCCTGGTCACGTATATACCTGGTTAAATCTATTTTCCCAGCAACAGTTCCCTTAAACATGAGTTGAAGACCGTGGCGGGCAAATATCTACCCCTGCATCTTACCCCCAACTTTTTATTTTTGGTGTTTTATTTTGAGACAAGGTTTTGATCAGTTTCTCAGGTTCCCCAGGCTCTATTTATATCTTAGACTGGCCTTGAATTTCCATTCCTTTTGTCTTAATCTCGAAGGGAGCTGCAATTAAAGACAACTGCCACCGTGTCTTTGTAAAAACAAAACACAAAACATTAAAATCCAAAGGGAAGCTTAAACTCAGGGGAGAAAATAAATAACAGAGTCAAGTTGGAAATAATCACACTGATATCGTCTTCTTGTAAGTTAGCAAGTCAGCAAGTCCTTAGAAGAAAAAGTAGAAGAACTATGTTAACACAGTTGAGATTGAACTGAACGTTTTGTTCAACTGCATTGCAATAATTACTTCTTGTTAAGATAATATTATATGACACTCAACTATTTGGCAGTATGGTATCGATAAAATGGGCATTTTTTTCTGATTTTAATTCTGGATTCTACTTTCCTTCCGCTCTTTTTATTTATTTTTTGTTTTTGTTTTATGTGTACGAGTGTTTTGCCTACAGATATGTCTACACCGTGGCCATGCAGTTCTCAAGAAGACCAGAAGATGGCGTCAGATCACCTGGACCTGGAGTTAGAGATGGTTATGATGGAAGCTGAGAACTTAACCAGGGTCCTCTGCTTTTGTAGCCAACGCACTTAACTAAACCATCTCTCTAGCCACCAAGTCTAATTTCTAAAGAGGGTATGTTTTCATTATCGCTATCTCTGAGACGTTTCCTAAATCACTACATCACTGGGTGTTTGTTTGTTTGCTCTGGAGTACATGGAAATGTTGTAGGTGGATTTTAATGACTCATGAACAACTGCTTCTATTATGCAATGATTGAATCTCAGATTAGGAGAGACATTAATGCCATTAGGACTCTCTTGAACCATCTTAGATCTTTAGTGAAATACTGTTTTTAGGTTTCCTTGGTTATTTAAGGCAAGCATTAGTTATTGTATCTCAGCACAGCCTTGAACATGAGCCCTCCTGTCTCTGCCTCCCAAATCTGGAGTTGCAGCAGAGCCGCCCTGTCTGCCCTAGGGGACGTTTTCAGTCTATTCAAGCACCATCATATCCTGTCACTTCATAGCTGGAAAATCTGGCAATTATCAATGTCAGTGCTGAGAACTAAACATAATTCACCAGTAGCTGGTGCCATGCAAAGGGGAGTTTGGCTCTTCTGTTCCATGTGTGCATGTGGTATCAGCAGGCCTCATTTCAACACCGAGTGGTTATTTTTCAAACACCCTGTTAAACAAATGTTCAAATGATGTATTCTCCTAGCAAGTCTCTGAGTGAAGGGATGGTCAAGCAGGAGACCTGAACCAAGGAGGGCAGAGGGAGAGAAGATGGAGCAGAAGCTCATGGCCTGGAAAAACTGCCAGTAGCAGGGGTTTCATAGTTGGGGAAGAAAGTGGTGTAGAGGCACATCTGCCCAATATAGGCATGCAGTTTATAAATATACAACTGAGTTACGTTTTCCTTGCATGGACTTACTGGGGTTGGAGATTCACTGCAACACGTTTTCCTTGCATGGGCTTAGAGACGTGCTCAGACTACGATGTGAACACAGACAAGGAAGTTGGCCCACACCTAAGGCTGCACCACCAGTTCCTGGTCTTGGCTATTCACCCTTTACAATGTCGAGTGATGGCTCCCCTGTTCATAACCTCCCTAGTCAGGGGAGTTTTGTTATGAGGGCTAACAAGGACTAAGACTCTAAGTTGAGAACTAACTCACCAGCTAAGGTTGTGCCCAAAGAGAAATGAATCCTAAGCATCTTCAAGGAAGTGAAAACATGTAAAAAAAAAAAAAAAAAAAAAGTCCAATGTGATTGTCCTGAGATGATTCTTATGCCTTCCAAGCTGTGACCCTTCATGTACAGCCTTGAACTATCAGTCTTAGGGAGGCCTGTGAACACTAAAGCCAAAGAAGCTGGGAGATTGTATGCATCTCCCTCTTCAGACTAAAGGAAGCCTCAAAGGAAAACCAACAGGACTTCCAAGATGTATTAAGAAATGACCACAGTCATCTCCTTTTCTTCAATGTTAACATTCAAGATAGCAAGTTACTCATGACCTTTCCATACACAGATGATGTAAAATGAATTATTGTAATATAAATGTATACAGTGGATTGATCTGGTAGCTATATTTATTTACCTTTGTTAGTCCCCAAAAAACCACACAGAGAAACCAAGATTTATTTCCAAGCTACACCTCTGTTAGGGTCTGTAATTTGCTGAAGAATAATACCCCAGACTCAAATAGTATGCAAAAGTAAAAAGCATTGATTCAGCAGAATTTTCTGCAGGCAGGGGTCTCCCCATTTGAGAATGGAGTCCCCTAGTGGGATGTAGGCCCAGTTTTTATTGTCAGGGGACTATGTGCCCTTTTACCTTGATTAGTTAGCTTTGTCTCTAGGGGTCTGACTGATTGTTCAGTTGGTTAGGCTCTAGAGACCTCCTGCGGGGATCGCTTATTCATTCTAGCTACTTATTCTTACTTCAGGCCAGATGACAAGGTGTCCTCACATTGGCTGCCTACGGCTGTGGTTGGCTGAGCACAGATTCCCAGATCCAGGTTCTCCTTTCTGGGAAACAGAAACATAGGCCTACTCTTCCAAACTGCCAGTTTGCAGTCTGTCACGGAGTCAGTCTGTCTCTGGCTGACTTGGTCCTCTCAATATCTGGGCAGTTAAACAATCTACCTTAAGCCTCTATGTTAATCTGGCTACCTCCCATCCAAGTCCCCAGGATACTTGTAGTTTAATATTGTTCTAGCGCTCTCTGCCACACATGTTTCTGCCTGTGGTGTCTTCATTAACCCTCTCCTCCTCCTGACCTATCTGAATCTCCCTCCCTCTTTGCCCCTCCTGCTCCTTCCACCCTTTTCCTCTTACCTCTCACCCTGAAGCACTCTAGCTCCTATATATCCCTTCTCGTCCCTACATCATCTCTGCCCCTCCCCCTTCCCCTTCGTCCTTAAAGCTTCTTTTTTCCTCCCTTTTAAAAAATTGGATATTTTCTTTATTTACATTTCAAATGTTATCCTCTTTTCCAGTTTCACCCCGGAAACCCTCTATCCCATCCCCCCTCCCTGCTTCTATGACAGTGCTCTCCCATCCTCCCACCCACTCCCACCTCCCTGCCCTAGCATCCCCCTACACTGGGGCATCTAGACTTCACAGGACCAAGGGCCTCTCCTCTCACTGATGCCCAACAAGGCCATCCTCTGCTACATACGCGGCTGGAGCCATGCGTCCCTTCCATGTATACTCTTTGGTTGGTGGTTTAGTCCCTGGGAGCTCTTGGGGATCTGGCTGGTTAATATTGTTGTTCTTCCTGTGGGGTTCTTTATTCTCCTCCCATGATCCCCCTTCTTTTCTTATAGCTCTGAAGAACGCCAGGTCTATATCAAGGAACAAAAGGCAGGAACAAAAGTTATGGTTCACTAATAGGAAAGCACTGGGACAGGCATTCATTTACAGCTGTGTAAATCAGGCCCAAGCAACTTCCAGAATATTGAGCCTTGGCCAAGCTTCAGAACTCCAAAAGTTCCACCTCACATTTTCTGAGTCCCAAAGTCCTTTATACACCGCCAGTTCGGTTGCATTACGACAAACTGTGACTACGTGAGACTCATTTCTCACAGGTAACACTGTTCTCTCAAATTATTTTCAAGGAAGCACTGAAAACAACAAAAAAGGTCAATAAATTTACTTTTTATTCCCGGCAAATTCTTTCTGCTTGACTGAAGACCGACACTAAAGTTGTGTGGTCTTCGTTCTATTTTAAGGACTAGAATTTTAATCATCTTCAAGTAAATTGTCTATTATACGACTGTATTTTTCTACTATGTAAATTTGATGTACACACATTAAACTGTTCTCAAATACCAATAGTGGATATTAAACTTTAGTGCCCGGATTTTAAGATTTTACTTAAAAACGCATTAAGAGCCACTTTTATTTTTACATGCCCCAGTGCAAATTAAAAGCAGTTTTATGTTAACAAACTCAAGCACTGGGTACACTAACTAGAAATGCAGTGTTCTAGTTTAATAATAAATACAGTTATGTATCATGAGGCATTTACGGCGTTAGGATACAGTAGCCTGTTGATATACACGCACAGTCTAATGGAGGTTTGGTGGGTGAGACCCTCTACATTGTCTGATTCTTCTGTTTAGTTAGACCCGTGTAAAACATTCACAACAAAAATTTAGGATGGAGATATTGACTTAAATACTCAGACTTGTCAAATAAAGTCTAGAGACTCACTAGCTGTGTCCCAAATGTCTCTCAATGAAGTACAAACTCTACAATTTGACTTGGTAGCTCACTGTTACTTGTGAAGGTTTAGCTCAGGTCTTCAGAATGGTTCTTCCTCACTTGAGCACTCTTCCAACTCTGCTCCGGCTAGTGACACTTTGCTGTTGTGTTGTTGTTGTTGTTGTTGTATCATGAGTTAAAGCAAATCAGGTTTTGTGGTGGGTGTTTATGGTTGATTCTGGACAGTTAGAATAGCAGTTTCTCCCATCTTGAAAATGAGGCTCTTCTAAACTTAAATTTCTTCCATCAAAAGTTTGTCAAGAAAGGGGTTATGTTATGAAATAATTTTTATTCTCTTATTTTCAATATTATATGACACTCCTTGCTGAAGTACCCTCAGGCAACACACAGGGAACTACAATATATGAATCTTCATGCATACAAAAGACAAATGTGACCTCACCTGAAGGTAAAATAACTTTAAGCCATGTTTTATCCAGTATGAATTTTATGTTAATTATTTCATATCTTTGATAGACTTAAATATCTTAAGACAAACAATTTCCACTTGAAAACAAAAGAAATTAATCATAAACACTAAGCTACCAGGTGGCTCCAATACAATGACATAAATCAGATGCATTTAAAAATTATACACAACTATTTGAAGTGATTTTACATTTTTATATTTTAGAGTTGGCAAGAAAATAAATGTCATAGTTTTCCTACTGTTTAAAAATTAAATAGATGCTCAATTTTGTAGGTGAGCTCTCTATTGGTGCCAAACCGTGATTGCCAAGTTTGTGGCAGACAGTGCCAGACTGTCATTTGCCTTTATTCAATTACAAAGTGACTACAGAAAATGTCTTTTCTGTGCTATCCAGAGCTGTTGCCCATGGATTCCCACTGCCCAACTCCACATTCTTCTGATTTCAGTAGAACTGAATATGCACTCATCAAAAATTAATAAAATTGTTGTTTCTTTGCTTTCTCAGAACCTAGTACCTAAAAGTGGCCCAAAACTTGAAACTAGATACACCAAAGCCCTAGGGGGAAAAGCACCACGTTATTCTACCAAATGAATGTAGTAATAAATTGACTCCAAATATTATGTTCACAAATTACTCAGCCCTCATCAGAGAAGCCACTTCCTGCAGTAGATACTAATTAGCACAGAGACCCACAACTAGACAATGTGCAGAGATATAAGCTTTGGAGAACTCAGCCCCAAATGTGTCTTCAAAAACCCTTTCCCTAAAAGCTCAGAGACCTATACAGAAGAGGAGACAGAAGGTATGCAAGGGATGCACCGGTGGTGCATGGCTCCAGGGGCCGTCTCCCAGACAGCCCAGGAATGATGTACGTACTAACTCACAGAGACTGTGAGAGCATGCGGTAAGTCATGCACGGATTTAAAACAGGCAAAGTCCCAGCACTGAGGCAGAAGTGGACACAAAGTCCCACTTCTAAGCAAGAAGCTATTTGCAATCGTTACCTGCTAGCAGCTAGAAAATCAGTTTTTCTCCAATAGAGTGTCACTTGGGATACCAACCACACTCCAGGGCAGGCCTCTGCCCAGAAGAAATTGGCCAATATAAAATGACCCCATGTTTTCTGTGTGCTTTCTGTTCTGTCTTAGTGATTTTATTGATATTTGTTTTGATTGTCAGTTGGTATTTTTTCCTTTTTGAGAGAGAGAAGGTCACATGAAGTTGAGTGAATGGAAAGGTGTCAAGGAGAAATTAGGAGGGAAAAGATATGCTAAAACTATATTCTATAAAATTTTTGAATAAAAACATACTTACTGACATGCCAAGTTTTTGATTTTTTGGGTTTTTTTTTTTTTTTTTTTAAGTTATGCTTGGTGTGACACAGCCAGCAGAACAGAACGAAGACAAAGTGATACCACATTTTATGTCCACCAAAGCAGAGTTTTAAGTACAGCTTCAAATAAGAATCCATAGGCATTCAGCTTCTGCAAACTTCTAGAAGGTATGCATGTACCTCCCATTGAAGGCAGTGAAAAGTATATCCAATTATATTAACGTTACTTGGCAATATTGTTCCAAACACTCTACTCTGCGCATGGTTTATTTTGCTTTCTAGTTATAGATAACTTAAACCATGTCTGAATTGAAAGAGTCTTTTTTTCTAGGCTTACTAATTTATCCATTCCGTTCACTCCTATGCTATGGAGAACCAACTGCATGCACCTTCAGTGTCACCATCTCTAGACCCAATATTGAAATCATCATATTCACCTTGCCGTTTGGGAGTTGTGAGGTAATGCTACTGAGGCACAATTACACAGCATATCTTTTTGACTAGGGAAATTGGTAATCAGAGCACATACATACATCATAATATTCTACTTCAGTAAAAATGAGCAGAAACAAATACTGAAGACAGCATAGCTTGGATGCCCAGAGAATTGTGGCTTCTAAGATTCCAGCCATATCCTGTATGATCACGCTGGCTCAGCAGCCCACTGCTTTTTAGGCATGAGTGGGAGATTGGCTATGCAGGGACGTAAGCCTCTAAAGTCTATATGGCTGCCCTAGAAGGTGGAAGATTTTAAGACTGTCACTAGGAAAGCTGCAGACTCATCTCAGTGCCCCATTGCCATCTGTTGATTCTCCAAAATTGCAGCAGGGCAATATCTTCCATGTGAATGCATCTAAAATAACATTTAATTAAAATGCATTTAACCTAAATGTTATGATTACATTTCTACTGCCTGTTCCCTTATCGCTGCAAAAAAATATGTTAGGGATAGTGTTTATAAACCACTGATAGGTGGGTACATTTTAATGATATCAGATAAGAAGAATAGGAACCCTTGAGCTTTCTAATTAATCTATTTTTTTAAAAAATCATTAATAGCTATTTGGTAACAGGACCGTGTAAATTACACCCTTGTTTTCTAACACCTTTGTTTTTACATATACATATATATTGTTTGATGAGCCACATGCTGATTTCTTCTGCAGCATTTAATAAAGCTTTCTTATTAAAGGTTAAACTTTATGAATACAGTCTTTACTTAAATATATTCCAGTGTGAACAGGGGAACTGTTATTCAATCTGCAGTTAATAATTTAGGGAAAAAAAAAAGGACTGGTGGATAATATGTGGAACCAAGTGTGTGTGTGCATGTGTGTGTGTGTGTATATGCATGTGCATGTATATGCATGTGTGTTTGTATGCATGTGTATGTGTGTGTGCATGTGTATGCATGTGTGTGTGTGTGTTTATATGTGTGTGTGTGCGTGTTTGTGTGTGTGCATGTGTGTATGTGCGTGTGCATGTATGTGTGCGTGTGTGTGCATGTGTGTGTGTTTATAAAGCTGCATTCCTTCTCTTAAGGCTGCATAGGGCATAAGTTGTTTGCACGCAAGCCTCGGACTCCTACAGCTCCAGCTGTCATGTGTTATTAAACATTTGGCCTCCACAATTACTCTACCGTGTACATATGCCAGCATCTCAAACCTGGAATATGCATTTCAAAGAAGTGTAATTCCCTGGAAATCCTAACTTGACAGGAGCAAAGACAGCCTGAAGGAAAGTAGTCACCAAAAACTGTAAGGTCGGGATCTGATGATTAAAGAAGCTTCAGGAAGGACGGCTCTTAAGTGAACCAATGGGGAAAGCAAGGGCAGTCCGGAAGCAGATTTCCGCATTGGGATTCTGACCGGGAACCTCTCGGGGTAATTTACTATTATCAGTGCGGTTCACCTTGCTGCATTCATCTTGCCATTAATATCATTTAAGCAAATATTCTTTATAAAGCACACTTAGAATCACTGATTTCCTCATGAATCTTTAAAACATTAAATTGATGATTCATGTTAAGTCTGGAATTGATCTTTTCAGAAAACATTCCTCTCCATCTCTCTCTGCCCATCACTCCGCTCTTGAAACACAGATGATTCCACTTACCGATAGACTTTGATATTGCAGAAAAATAGAGGCACATAACGCTGAGTTGACATTTTCACTACAAATATGTTTGTAGCAATTTGTATCAATTACATTTCCAATTGTACAAGAATAAAGCCAGTCATATAATTGCCATTAAAATGCAATTTTTAGTAGAGGCATTTGAATAAACTAATATATTAACAAAACTGCCATCTATTTTTTTTTCAGGCAAGTCTCTTAGGTGTAGTCAGCATTGTGCATGCTGTATTCAGAAAGTACATAAAAAATGTTCTTAAATAGCTTCAAAAAGAACTGAGATAACTAAGCAGCATCCTTCTGCTTCTCAGAAAATATGAATTCATCCCAAAGCCAACCCACACTGGAGTTGTCTCTCCCCATAGTAGTGGTAAAGACATACGGTACAAATGATCATGAATACTCGGGATTGACTTCCTTATTCCGTGTCAGAATTTTACTGGAAGATGCAACTGTATGACTTACGATTCATACTCTTTGTGGAATGCAGTTTTTAAAATTTCACCTAGAATGTAATGCAAGTATTTATTGTTAGTCTTCATCAAGGTACCACACAGTAAATAACGCCTTAGCATCCACCAAACGCCCGTGTGATACAATCGCTACCATTGTGCAAGTCTCAAAAAGATAAAAACTAATAGTTTCCCATCTCCCTTTAAAATGGAAGAATTTACCATCATTTAAGTTGTTCCTTGGTCTTTGCATGTCAGATGAGACTTGTGAGTGTTTTCCAAATTAGGAGAGATGGCTTTGACAGAGCAAACAAATCTTTACACTAAACAGTAATCATCTCCGAAGTCTCCAATTTAGTACAGAGAGAAGAAATCAAAGAAACATCTGCATTTTCCTACCTCAGTAAGTCTTCAAGGATTCATCTAAAATATAATCTTACCTATACTATTATAATTACATCAGACAAATTTGGTACAAATGCCACATTTCAGGCCAAGCAGGAAAATATATCAAGTAATTGGAGATGAGGAAGTTGAATGTTTTGAAAACAAAAATTGACATGAGTAAAACGGGCAATTTTCAAATAGATAGGATGTAAGTCATTGATCCAATTATGTTTATGTGATAAAATAAATGTAAAGATTTATTGCCTAGCTTATCTCTAGCTATAGGATGTGAGCAGACCATAAGTACTTTCTGTATATTCAGCATGCTTTATTAAAGATGACAACTTTTGGATGCTTTCAAGACCCAGGACATGCTGCATTTTGTACTTTCAGAATGTCTTCCAAACCACCCACTCTGTACTGCATCAGATTTATAAAAAAGTTCTTGGGGCTGACAAAACAGCTTAGAGGATAAAAGGCTTGCTGCCAACCCTGACGACATAGGTTCAATACCCAGGACCCAGGTGATAGAAGAGGAGCACCAGGTTGTCCTGTAACTGCTACATGGATGATAGCTCACATACCCATGTGCACTGGCTGGCTTTGTCTCAACTTGACACAAGCTGGAGTGCTCACAGAGAAAAGAGTTTCAGTTGAGGAAATGCCTCCATGAGATCCAGAGGTAAGGCATTTTCTCAATTAGTGATCAAGGGGGGAGGGCCCCTTGTGGGTGGTACCATCTGTGGGCTGGTAGTCTTGGGCTCTATAAGAAAGCAGGCTGAGCAAGCCAGGAGAAGCAAGCCAGTAAGTTACATCCCTCCATGGCCTCTGTATCAGCTCCTGCTTCCTGACCTGCTTGAATTCCAGTCCTGACTTCCTTTGGTGATGAACAGCAGCATGGAAGTGTAAGCTGGATAAACCCTTTCCTCCCCAACTTGCTTCTTGGTCATGATGTTTGTGCAGGAATAGAAACCCTGACTAAGACACCATGCTTGCACATAACAACGAGAGATAAACCAATAAAATAAAACAAAGAAACAAAACCCAGTTCTAACATATGTTTTCTTCATCTGTGGATTTCACAGTGTTAAAGTTGTTTGTTTTGTTAAACGGGTTCTCGAAAGAGGTGGCAAAGCATATGATTATAGCTGTATTTGACAGATGACTTTATTGTATATGTAGAAAATGTCAAATAATCTAAAAAAATCTACCAAGTAATTCTAATAAGCAGATTTGGCAAGAGGTTCTGAACACAAGCTAAATATATATAATATGACTGAATTTCTAACGAAAGCATTAAGAAGTTTAGAAACTAAAAAAATTTAAAGTATCAAGATAACAAAATGAAATACAGAAACATAAATCAGTCAAAATAAGTGTGGGACCTGGTGGGAAGTGCAAACAGAGAAAGAAGCCAAGGAAGATGCTGCCAATCGAGCTGTTTTGTAATTGGTACTGTATTAGGTGCAATGATGTGTACGGCCTTGTTTGTGCAGTGTTAGGTCGCACACCACCCTGTGTGCTATGTGCCATGCTGTGTGCCACAGTGTATGTTCTTGCTGTGTTGTATACCGCATGGTATGCTGTATTGTATGTTCTAGGGCATGTTTTATACTGAGTCGTATACCATGTTGACAGCCGAGAGTCTTAGTGTCAGTAAAATGTTTGGTTGCTCCATCCTGGTTCACAGGCTAACTCCATCCAAACACAATCTTAGGAATTTTAGAAAATGACACATTAATCTCAAACAGTTTGTCAGGAGTGTGGAAGAGACATAGACTAGCTAGATGACTGTGAAAACAATCAGTTCAAAGTGCTTACATGTCCATAATGGTAAAGCCAGATGGTGGTGTGTTTAAACAACAAAAACAAAAACAAACAAACAAACAAAAACAACTGTGAGAGTCACAGACCAGAAACCAAACTGTGCTGTGAGGCCAATGAACCTCACTGATTGTAAAAGAAATTGTTCAGCAGAGTGGGAAGGAAGAAACTTATTTCAACATAAGCACCAGAAATAATTGGATATTTATATCCAAGTAAAGAAAAAGAGCATCTTCTAAGTATTCTTTTCACATTTTAATGTGAAATAGATCTAATACAGTTGCAATGCAGCAGCTCTAAGAAAAAGCTGCAGAGTGGAAACCTTTGGAAGATAACACAGGAAAAGATGCTTCTGATCCTGATGGAGGTGAACGTTTCTTAGCCCAGGCACTAAATGCATGATTAATTAAGGGGGAAACTGATTGTAACTTGAAAGCTGTTTGTTTGTTTGTTTGTTTGTTTGTTTGTTTAAGAACACTACGAATCTGGGCTTGCTTAATTCTGCTACCCTGAAGGATAAGAAGTTGGAAGGCAAGCTGAGTGACAAAGCAAGGCATTGCCACTAAATAAAGAAAGAAATAGGAATCCACAGACAACTGTTACGTCATTTACTGGACTATTATTCAACATTAAAGAGAAGCAGACCACTACTAAAAAAAATCCAATATGGATCTAGCCGGGTGCTAATCAACATGACTCAGGCTAACACTCTTTATTCCATGCACACGACACTTTGCTGACACAGCAGAAGCCCTCTGCTTGCCAGGGCCTTGAAGTAAGGAAGGCACTTGCCTGTGAAGGCATGTATAAAGATTCCAGTGTACGATATAGGGCAATATCTTTTTGTATATGTCACAACGAGAACACAACACATCCTTTAAAACCACGAAGTGGTACAATAATACATGGTTACAGACTCAACTGCTAGGATGGTTGAGCCAGGAGGACTGTTTGAGCCTAGAGTTCAGGGGTATCCTGGGCACTAATACAGAGAGACCCTATGTAAAAACAAAACAGAGAAAAAAAACAATAAGCTTAAGTAGTTCATTTCATTAATGCAAATTATATCAGGGTAAGAGAAACTTGGACTCATAAGTTAGAAGCGATTAACGAGGAAAACTAATACCATTATAGATGTGAAAGGTGCTTTTCAATAAAGTTGATTAGATCAAGAGGGTATGGAAAATATTTGAGGGTGTTCTATACAATTAAATGAAATAAACTGTCCTCTGTGAAAATTGCAGTGACAGACCCTAGATGAGCAAGTGTCAGTGTACAGAAAGAAAGTCCTTGCCTGTGATGAATACAGTTTAAGGCTGCCACTCTGCATTCCCAGAAGAGACACTTGAATTCAGTGTGACTTTCTAGATCCGGGGAGAGCTTCCTTTGCAGCAAAGGGAAAAAAAAAAAAAAAAAAAAAAAAAAAAAAACTAGTGAAGTCAATTCTGGTGAACTCACTTAATTACCTAGCTGAACTATGAGCAATTAAGTAGAGAAACAAACCCACCTAAACAGCCCAACATTTTCTCAGCCAAGGCGCCTCCACAAAGTGGCTAAATTCCTGCCGACAGTAGATCAATGTCAATGAAGATCTGAAGGAGAGGGTGTCTCAAGAATTTGATAATCAGATGAAGGTTCCTTCTAGTTCAAAAGGACCAAAGTGACACCAATAATCCCTTCTGGGAAAAATAAAGAATGTTATTTGAAGATGAAATTCAATCAAGTAATAAAATCATATTAAACACACACACACACACACAGACACACAGACACGCACACTAAATCTTAATGACAGGAGACAAAAGCTAGCTTGGATTTTTTTTTATATTTACTTTATTTACATTTCAAATGTTTTCCCCTTTGTAAACCCCCTATCCCATCCCCCATCCCCCTGATTCTATGAGGGTGCCCCCACCCACCCACCCACCCACCCACTCCAGGCTTCCCTCCCTGGGATTCCCCTACACTGGGGCATCTAATGCCCTCAGGCCCAAGGGTCTCTCCTCCCACTGATGGCCAACAAGGTCCTCCTCTGACACATATGTGGCCAGTACAATGGGACCCACCATGTGTATTCTTTGGTTGGTGATCTAGTCTCCAGGAGCACCAGGGGATCAGGCCAATTGACACTGTTGCTCCCTCCATGGGGCTGCAAACCCCCTCAGCTCCTTCAGTCGTTTCTCCAACTCCTCCATCCATGACCCCATACTCAGTGCAATGGTTGGCTGTGAGCGTTCATCTCTGTATTTGTCAAGCCCTGCCTGAGTCTCTCTGGAGAGAGCTTATCATGCTTCCATCAGCAAGCACTTCCCAGCATCCACAAGACATAGACTGACAGACTGGATACATAAGCAGGACCCAGAATTTTGCTGCACACAGGAAACGTACCTCAGTGTTAAAGACAAACACTACCTCAGAATAAAGGGCTGGAAAACAATTTTCCAAGCAAATGGTCCCAAGAAACAGGCTGGAGCAGCCATTCTAATATCCAATAAAATCAACTTTCAACCAAAAGTCATCAAAAAAGATAAGGAAGGACACTTCATACTCATCAAAGGAAAAATTTACCAAGAAACTCTCAATTCTGAACATCTGTGCTCCAAATGCAAGGGCACCCACAGTCATAAAAGAAACTTTACTAAAGCTCAAAGCACACATCACACCTCACACAATAATAGTGGGTAACTTCAACACTCCACTCTCATCAATGGACAGATCTTGGAAACACAAACTAAACAGAGACACAGTGAAACTAACAGAAGTTATGGACCAAATGGATTTAACAGATATCTATAGAACATTTCATTCTAAATCAAAAGAATATACCTTCTTCTCAGCAGCTCATGGTACCTTCTCCAAAACTGACCATATAATAGATCACAAAACAAACCTCAACAGATATAAGAAGATTGAAATAATCCCATGCCTCCTATCAGATCACCACAGACTAAGGCTGGTCTTCAGTGGCAACAAAAAAAAACAGAAAGCCCACATACACATGGAAGCTGAACAACGCTCTACTCAATGATAACTTGGTCAAGGAAGAAATAAAGAAAGACATTTTTTTAACACTTGTGTGTGCTTAATTCACTAGTACTAACAAACATGTTGGTGATCTAAAAGAAAATATAATCTACAGGCACTAACACAGAGATGGGTAGTAGACTGCACACAGGCATGTGACTGAATTGACTACTTAATCTTGGGGAAACACAGAATGACACTAGGACTAGATTAGTGTTTACCAAACAAAAACAAGCATCACTAGCATTATTATCTTATTAAAATATCTTTCTATAATTTTTCTGGATGAGTAAACACGTACTGAATGTGTTCTCTTCCAGTTATTCAGGTAACAGAAGCCAGCACTCTTCGGAAAAATGAGCACTGGTGGTATTTCTTTGTGAATAACAGGGAATGTCAGGGTTTCTTGGTCTGCTTCCCATATTGCGTAAACATTTGATAATAAATTAGAAAAGAAATAAGAAGGCCATGTGAAAGCCATAGCAAGCACCATTTCCATAGCAAGCACCATCTTCCATTTGCCTGGAAAGGAGCGTTTGAAGTGATAATACTCAATGCAGCCATGTGCCGACCTGAGAGGAAAGCATGCATCTCTCTATATTGATACTACGATGAATGTGCCAGACATTGGAACAATCAATAATGCATGGTAAGTAGTTCCCTTTTCTACGCCCCAAAATGCGAACTGACAATCTGCCTGGAGCCCAGTGTTTGGAGTAACAGTAAATCTGAACTGCTAGTTTCCAGACTTTCGCTCTTAGACCCCTTGCTTCAACCATAGTTCTATAAAGCCTAGACATAAAAAAACACACACACATAAGGCAGCTTATATCTTTGAGACTCCAACCCTGAAAGTCAGCATGTCAAGCAAAATTCATACTCAGTTAAGTTTGTATGCTCTTCCTTGGTCTCGCTTGGTTTGCATTGTATTTGTTTATTTGTTTGTTTGGTTTACAGATGCCTCTACAAGTAAGGAAAGAAATCCTTCTTCCATACCAGGATCAAAATGATATGGAACATATATACACACACACACATATGTACATGCATATACATATACACATATATATACACATGCATACACACACATACACAGACATACATACCAACATACACACATAGACACATACACACATACACACATAGACACATTCACACATATATATACATACACACATAATACACAGACATATACACACACATATATACATACACATGCATATACACATACACATATATACAAATATACACATATACACATACATACAAATATATACACACACACATACACATGCATATATACACACACATATACATGCACACATACATATATGCATATACACATACACACATACACATACATACATATACACATATATACACACATACACACATACATATCCACACACAGATACACAGATACACACATACATATACACATACATATACACAAATGCATCTACATAACAGATTTAGATTAGTTGAAGAACATTAGAGAGTAAACATACAGCCGTAAAGAAGCTCTGAATAGGCTGACAGTGGGTTATGGACATTTCCTGTGCTGCTGCTGAGGCAGATGGTGCTGAAGGGAGAGGGAGGTCTGTTACACAGCGGCTGACAGCTTAGTGGAGTTAATAAGGTGTGGTGACAAAAAGAAACATGTTATTCCCCCTGAAGAGCTGCTAAAATAAACTGACAGTGGTTAAAAGAAGAGAGAAAGTCCATACAGATCGATTGGTACAAAAAAAGGAGAAAAGACACAACATATGGGAAAATAAACACAGGAGTGTTATTGCCTACTTCTCCAGAAGTCATGACAGCCAGGAATGGCGGCTCATGCCTATAAACTCGGCTTTGAGGAGGTTGAGACAGGAGAACTCCCACGGGCTTAAGGATTGCCTGGGCTACAGGGTGAGAACTTCGTACTCTATCTCCAAAAGTGTATCCCCCCACCCCTTTTGTAGGAAAATGGAGAATGAGAAATTTGCATTCATTTGAGCAGTTATGAGTAATTACAGAGGTGCTCAGACAGTCTTAGAGACTTGGGTTAGCATAGAGTAAAGTCTAAGAGATCACCGGGGCTTCTTCTGAAAATTCATAAAACATCCAAGCATCAACCTGGGACACTGAGCAAGTTCTCTGCAGAGGCCGAAGGCGATCTGTAAAATGCACATGCTTCTTAATCAATCCAGGGCTTAGGGAGCTCTAGGGAGCGGCCCTGGACAACTCTCAGTTGAACCCAGAGAAAGGGCTTTACTGGGAATGCTTTGAGGAACGTTCTTTTCCCTTGTGGAGAGTTTCAATGGTTTTATTTTGATGTTTGTTCTTGGTTCTTAACCAAGTCTTTCAGTATACTCGAGCTAAACCTCCTACTTCAGCCGCCTAGAGCTGGTTTAACAGGCATGTGCCACCACCGCACCCAGCTGTATCTCGTGCAGTTGGCTTCCATACAACTGAAGCTTCTCCGTTTCATAAAACTTGTCATCCAGTGGAGTACAGATGGCCTCAACGTCACCGGACAGCATGAGGCCAGCATTAAGAAGGTCCTAGAAGATCTGGATTACATTCCGGAAAAGAGAGGGACAGAACCAGCCAGTTCTGTAACTGTGCTTTTCTGGGGTTCAGAGGATAGAAGCTCAGTTCCGAGCGCCCATGTTAGGCTCACAACCTCACAGCCACCTGTAACTCCACCTCCAAGAGATGAAGGGATCCAACCACCTCTTCCCACCTCTGAGGTTGACTGCACATACACGGCATTCGGCATTCACCCACAAAGACACATACACACACAGTCATGAAAATTTAAATAAATAAAAATTGTTTAAAAGAAATATAAAGGAGAAAACATCATCTTAAATCAAAGAAATATCAGTCGATATGCGAAAATGAGACTTTTTAAAAAATGTTCTCCCTTTTATGAGACAGAGTTTATCTTTGTAAACTATCTTGGCCTGAACTTACAGGCTTCCAGTTTTACCTTTCTCAAGTCAGTGCATGTTTACTGTGGAAAACATAAAACAGTGGACTTCACTGAAATCCTTCCATGTGCACACACCACGCCCTTGAATAATATTTACCTCCCATCACCCTGTCTCATCTGCCCAGTCCTTGCTCACCCTTCTCTTCCCAAACATCCCCGCAAATCTTCTGATTGATTTATGTCTTTTTTGTAATTCAAGCCCCTGCATGTGAGAGACAATATACAATATTTGCCTGATTTTTGGCTTATTTTATTACAATGGTACCCAGTTTTTTTTATTCACCCACATATGACATAATCACCTCTTAATTTTACAGTTGACTAACACTCCATTTCACACATGCCACATTGCCCGTTAGTCATTTATCTGTTACTAGAAACATAGACGGCTCCCATGATTTACCTACTGTGAGTTGCATTCCAGTACAGAAGGATCTGCAGTAATCTACGTGTAGGCTGATTGAAATTCCATTCGGTATATGGTCAGAAGCCAGTTAGAATGACTAGCATCAAAACCTTCATTTTTAACTTTTGACTTAAAGTTGAATAAACAGAAACAATAAAGTCCTCCAGTTTATTATTACATGTCAGAAATGGGCTGTGCATACCTACAGTCCCAGCAGTGGAGATGGAGAGAGATGGGGGGAGTTCAAGGTCAGCCTCACCAATAAGGGTACTTGATCTCATAAAAAAAGGTAAGTGGCCGTCTCTCACAATAAACGCAGGTTTGTCCATGTGACCAAGAGAACATATGATGATGGATTACCTCAGATCTGGGTTATGAAAGACAATGCAGCCATTTGCTTGTGGTACTTGCCTCTTCTGCAGAAGGCAGCAACTATATCATCAGCTCAAGAGCAGGCTTATGGACCTGAAACCATCTTCCAGTAGACACAGAGCAAATAAACCAGTATCTAAGCCTTCAGATGGCTGCAGACATCACTCACACCTCAAGGGCCTCTTAAGATGAAACCCAAGTTACACCCTTCCCATAAACCACATTCCAAGTCCTAACCCATGGAAACTGAGTGAGATAAATTCCTCTAGCTTTCAGTTACTAAGTTGGGTAATTTACTACAGAGAAATAGGTCACTAATTTAATGGGTTAGGTCAGAAAAAATATTTCTTGTAGTTACTTTTTGTAGCTATGACAAACTACCTGACAAAAGCAACTTAGGGAAAATAAAAGGTTGGGTTTTTTTGTTTTATGTTTTTTGGTTTGTTTGTTTGTTTGTTTTTTGTCTCACAGTGTGAATGTACAGTCCATAATGCTGAGAAGGTAGGGATCAGGAATCTGAAACCACTGGCAAAGTTTTATCCATAACTAGAAAAAAAAGAGGGAGGAGGAGGGACAGGTGGAGGGAGGGAGACTTTGATGATCAACTCACCTTCTTCTCATTCAATTTAAAGGCCCCAGTCCTAAAATGATGCTACCCACTTTAGAATGACTCACCTCAGCTGACATACTATGAAACTCCACCACAGACATACTCAGAGTTTCATGGTAATTCTAAATCCCAAGTTATCAATCAACATTAACCATAAAATGTTATTTCTTCCCAAGTTATCATTTACATAAAGTAAGCATTACACTCAGAAATCTCATCATAAAATTCTTTTTAGAACATGAAGTGTTAAGTAAAATCCAACACCTAATTGCTATTTATCATAAAACAGCAAAGAACAGAGAACATGCTCACCTCTACTCATTGCTTAAATTTATTCCACCATGACTTCATGTGAACATGCACCGTGGGGGAATTTAACAGTTTTCAAGAAATGATTGATACTTGGTGTCTTAGTTAAAGTTTTACCAGCCCATGTGTCTTAGTTAGGGTTCCATTGCTGTGAACAGACACCATGACCAAGGCAACTCTTATAAGGACAACATCTAATTGGGGCTGGCTTACAGGTTCAGAGGTTCAGTGCATTATCATCAAGGCGGTAACATGGCAGCATCCAAGCAGGCATGGGGCAGGAGCTGAGAGTTCTACATCTTCATCTGCAGGCTGCTAGTAGAATAATGGCTTCCAGGCAGCTAGGATGAGGGTCCTAGAGCCCACACCCACAGTGACAGACCTACTCCAACAAGGCCACACCTCCTAATAGTGCCACTCCCTGGGCTAAGCATATACAAACCATGACACTTGGATATGTAACTAAGGCATATACATAAGAATTCTTGCCACTGTTGCTCTTACCCACCTTGGTAGGCGTACCTCGTGGACTCAGACTGACTAGGATTCGAGGTGTCTACTTTGTTCTGGGTGCTTGCCAATCCTCCAGTCCATGACTGGGTAGCTACTCACAACCATTGATGTTGTTTTGCTGTCAGTTAAGGCCACCTAAAGAAGACAGTCACTTGGAGGGAAATGGATGGCTACAGAGCTTACAGACAGATAAGATGACAATTCTTGACCACAAACTGAGACCCGTTAGAGTGCCAGTGCAGCCCTGACAGCCGCAGCAGTTGGCTTCTATGTTGCTATTGATGGAAATTCTCTTTTATTTTGTTTTATGTTGACTCTTAATTTTTTTTTTAACTTTTGAAACCATCCATAGAAACTTTGGTTCAATACGAGAATGCCTACGGCGTTGACAGATATAAAGTCGTCAAACTGTCTTAAAATGTAGGGATCAATGCTGCAATTACAGACAGACTAATTTTTATGCTGCACACATTGATATCACACTGTAATAACAAATACTTGGGGCCAAGGGACAGAGGACGAGGTTTCAAAGAGCAAGGTTGAACAAATGGCACAGTCAGCACTTCTTGATTAAGAAACCTTCATAACTTCAGTTATGCCAGAGAGCTGTGCCAGAGAGCTGTGCTTGGCTGATGTGCCCAATGGAATATCAATAAGGCTGAAGTCAAAGTCATACTTAGTCATAGCTTACAAAAGAAAATGCAACAGGGGCAGATGCATGGGGCATTAACACCAGGAGCTCTTCTGGACTTTGCCTCATAACTCTACAAATCAGATTACCAAGAGAGTCTGTCTCTAGCATCACTGATGTCTCTGCCAGCTTCACCATCCCTGCAATAGGGCAACAGCAGGAATGCCTCAAAGTCATTAAATCAAAGTCATTTCCCACGCACCTGCTAAGTAAATGCTATTGATATCAGTGACCTTAGATCAGCATCCTGCTTCCTGTGGCATAGAAGAACCCCTGGGATGGCTGAGAATGGTAACATTGGGAAGGAACTCTGATCTTCTGGTAAAGCTATTGTGGGATGGATTGTGTGCAATATTTCTATTCACTAAGCTGGAGAGCCATTAGAGGAAGGCAGGGTATAAAACACTTGCAGCAGTGTGTGTATCTCAGCATTGGGAAACTCAATGAAGCTGCTGCTTCTGTCACATGACACCTCAAAACCACTAGATTCAGAGGGATTAAAAACCACAGAACTAGGTTGCAGCCACTAGAATTCATCCTTTAACATTGTCTGTTTCCTCCTTCCCCATTATGATCCTCCATCTATATGTCTGTGCGTCTAAATATTTTGGCAAGTGGGAGGAGGTTTCAATGGAATAAAATTGCACAGCTGTGCTCTTGAGAAAATGCTTTATATATACTAATGAATATGCTTCTTTTAAAGTTTGGATGTTTGAATCAGACAAGCCACCTAACATTTCATTACTTAGTAGAACCTTTTATAAACCCTGCGATATAAATATCCACACAATAATAATCACAGATACAGTGTTCTTATAACTTGATTGAAGTTATTGCAAATTGCTGGTTAGCATCTGTGTCTTTATGGATTTATAGCTGCGCATGTATGTGAAATCTAGGAAGGGAAAATGCTCAAATGGATGGATCCAGATAGAAAATAAAGGAGGTCAATTTGTTCACTTGGTTATTTGTCTGTCATAACCTTAACTAAAACATTGATTATATTAGTTTCCAAAATACCATAACTCCAGTGTTTTCTGTTTTTAACAGCATTAAGAGATAAAGACAGCCTTAGTATGAGCAAATGCCAATTATTGCCCAGGGTGATCACACACAGAGAAGATCTTATTTATCTACAATTCAATAACTGGTGAGCATTCTCTATATGTATCTGACATCTGAAAAAATATTATCAGCTGTTCTCGTTTGCATATGTGCTCCCTCACCCACTTACTTGCTGGTTTGGCATGCTTAGTGATTAGTGCTTAAATATATGTATTTGGTGTTCCAATAAAAAAATTAGTTAGTAAACACTTTTTTTTTCATGGGCTTTCATTTTTTTCTTTGGTTTTACCCTGCTCCTCGAAGTATTTGTATACAAATATGTCAATGTCTTAATTTCATGTCAAAATGAAACTTTACCAGTGTTTACATATATCAGGACAACTTCAAAGATCAAGTTTCTTACAGTAGGAAACAGGAATAACAAGATGTCTCAGGAGTTAGTAGCCTACAATGTTCTTCCAGAGAACTCAGTGTCTAGAGAAATACAATACATAGTATCAGTCTTACCTTCTATACTCTCACTAGCAACTGTTCCTAATTTGTATCAATGCAAAGAAACAATTGCCTATTGACTGGTGTCTTATACTAAACAAGCAAAGATATCTATAACCATCAGCTTGACTAAAACACACACATACTGGATATATCATTTCTTCTACTAGAAGGTCAGCACAGAAGCCAACCAAATGAAATTTCAAAGTAGGGTTAGGGGAAGAGTTCACTGGTGGCAGGCTTTCCTAAAGCACATGGAGATCTGGGTGTCATCTCCGACAAAACACACACATGTGCACACACACACACCTTAAGCTTTGCATTTTCTGAATATATTTAATGTCATTCCAGTTTAAAGGCCACTCTTTATACTTTGGGGCATGGGCCATGTTCAGACGGCCCTAGTGTTTGCTTAAGATTCAAATTTTTCAAGCACAGCCAGCAGCAGGACCTGGTTTTAACTCTTCTGTATAAAACATATGAAAGCAATGATGACTTCTCTCAAACAGTTCAAATTTTCATTATTTGATAAAGTAGATATTCTTGTATTTAGAGTGCCTGTAGCAACTCAACATGTCAGGAGAACAGTTTGAAAAATCCAGATGTGAGTCCCCCAAGCTGTAGAAGGAGCATGTTATTCTCAACCCAGTTATTCATCTGAACCAGTTATTCTCAACCCGAGGCTCCTAGATACATCCTCAAGGCTGTCTCTAAAGACTTATCAATTTTATTTTTACTAATCCATTAAAAAGCAAATGATTTTTGATATTTTTGTGGCTATCTCTTCACCCAGTGACACGGGCCTATGTTTAATGCCAAGTGGCACATTATCTCCTAAGGCAACGTTTCCTAAACTCATCTCAGCATGCTGGGGACAGTTGTAAGAAAAGTTTGTGAGGTTCTCAAATGTAAGAAGTATGTATATGAACCAGTTTAGGAAAAGACATATTATTTGTCCCCTTTTCTTTATAAGAAAAACTCAAAAGCTACTTCTTCTTACATTAAAAAGACCAAAAGTGAAGCAGGAAGTGCTTCTGCCTTTTGATTATTTTCTTTGTGATGTTTACAGTTATTTGTTTCTCTCTGCACGGAATGGTAATATGATGTTCTTACCTGCTATGCTGCCGCCATTCTCACCCCCACCACGCCATGACCACTATGGTAGTAAAAATGTATATGGTATCCAAAACATGTTTATACCTACTTTTTTTCTCATTCCAATCAAATAACTCTTTAGTCAAAGTAAATACCTACTAGATTTCTAAATTATTTTTTCAGTGTGTGTGTGTGTGTGTGTGTGTGTGTGTGAGAGAGAGAGAGAGAGAGAGAGAGAGAGAGAGAGAGAGAGAGAGAGAGAGAGAAAGTATGTCACATGTGTGCTTGCCGGTTTGGACAGAAGAGGGCATCAGATACCCTGTGGCTGAAGTTACAGGTGCTTGTAAGTCACCTACAGTGAGTGCTGGGAACTAAACTCAGGTCTGTTGGAAGAGCAGCAAATACTCTAAATGACTGAGGCATCTCTGCAGCCCCTTTGTAAGCAAAAGAAAGAAAGGAAGAAAGGAAGAAAGGAAGAAAGAAAGAAAGGAGGGAGGGAGGGAGGGAGGGAGGAAGGAAGGAAGGAAGGAAGGAAGGAAGGAAGGAAGGAAGGAAGGAAGGGTAAAAAAAGAGCAAGAGAAAGAAAGGAGGGAAGGAAGGAAGGGAGACAGGAACTGAAGGGAAAAGAAGGAGGGAAAGAGAGAGGGTAAGGAAGGGAGAGGGAGGGAGGGAAAGAGAGGGAGGGAGGGAGGGAGAGGAGAAAAGAAAAAGAAAGAAAGAAAGAGAAAGAGAGAGAGAGAGAAAGAAAGAAAGAAAGAAAGAAAGAAAGAAAGAAAGAAAGAAAGAAAGGAAGGAAGGAAGGAAGGAAGGAAGGAAGGAAGGAAGGAAGGAAGGAAGGAAGGAAGAAAGATTGATTCTCCTGTAATCCTGAGACCATGTGTTAGGCAAAGAACTTTCTAGTGAATAAACAACCCTGGTTCCTGATTAAGCAAGTCTAGTAATCATCTCCAGAAAGAAAGAAATATACACTTTAACCACCAGAATATGTGCTACAAAGAGCATAAACCACATACAATGTGTGTAGTACAGAAAACAGCAGAAGTTAATGAGATTAGACTTTAACAACAACAGGATTTTTGTAAGGATTTTTTTTTTACTCAGAAGATTTTTATATATTTATTCATTATACACACACACACACACACACACACACTCACACACACACACACACACATATATATACATATGTGTGTGTGTGTGTGTGTGTGTGTGTGTATATATATATATATAATTTTTAGAAAAGGCCATGAATTTGATAAGGAATGGAAAAAGGGGCATGGGAGAGATTGGAGAGAGGGGAAATGGTATAAATACAACATACATAAATTAATTAAAATAAAAACTGGCAAAACAGGTCTAATCTAAATTTAGTTTCATTTTATATTTTCTGCTCCACTCTCTATATTTCCTCCTGTGAGTATTTTGTTCCCCCTTCTAAGAAGCATTGAAGCATACACACTTTGGTCTTTCTTCTTCTTGGGCTTCATATGGTCTGTGAATCGAATCTTGGGTATTCTGAACTGCATATGTGGCAGAGGATGGCCTTGCTGGCCATCAGTGGGAGGAGAGGCCCTTGGGCATGAGGGTGTTTGATGCCCCAGTGTAGGGGAATGCCAGGGTGGTAAGATGGGAGGGGGTTGGTAGGTGGGGGAGCACCCTCATAGAGGCGGGGGGGATGGGATAGAGGGTTTCCAAAAGGGGAGACCTGGAAAGGAGAAATGTAAATAAAGAAAATATCCAATAAAAAATTATTTCAAAAAAAAAAAGAAAAAAGTATGAGAAGGAGCATTATAAGAAGAGAAATATGAAGAGTCTGGGAAAATCCAATGTTTAATTTAGATAATAAAAAGAAAAAAAGAAGAGTTGAGAAAAAATAATAGAGGGAAATGTGATGTCATAGAATCTCACAGGAAACTTAGAGAAGAAAGAGAGCAAGACACCATCACATCACCTGGATAGACAACAGAGTGGAAGCTAGAGAATACCCACAAACATATCCTCGATGATGGCTTCACAGAGCAGTAAAATGATTGATGACATTTCTGTTGACTTCTGCATGTCAAGAGGCGGGAATCAACAGTTCCACCCCTCAAATTAAACCTGGAAATCTGGAAAATTGCTTTCCTTGGCCTTATGCAAAACAAAGATCACTACCACTCTAAAGTCTGGAGTGACCAGTGCATTCTGAATGATACAGTGCCCAAGATTTTTATATGGGACAAAACTACTGCCCAGGGCCCACTAAATGTCTAAATGTAACTGCAGAATCCATCACAGTCATTGCAGTGGCATGAAAAAAAAAAAAAAAAAAAAAAAAAAAACCTGAGCAGGCCCAAGCCACAACAAATCCCAGAATGAAAATGGAAACTGGACATAAAATCCCACTCAGCTATGGAACTATTGACAACTTGTAGCTGTTGGGAGAGAAGGGACTTTTCCCTAACAGTGTAGCTCCCAATGAGTCAGCCACGTCCCAATAGAAGACCAAAAAGCCAAGAAAATTTTGTCATACAAATTGGCCTAAGTAGGTTTAAAAATTAAAATAAAACTGGGTGGGCAAGGAAGGAGTGGGTGGATTTGGGAAGAGTTGGGAGAAAGGAAGTGAATACGATCATTGTATTAACTTTTTATTATTTTTATTTTTATAGGGAAATAGGAGTTAATTAAAAGCCCTTTCAGAGAAATACTGTCATCAGTCTACCTGCCCCATACTTCCATGGACTTTCTTCGAGAGACACCACCAGATTCTTAGTCAATACATGAGAAGATTTCCTCTGGAGATGTAGTGGCTATTACAAGATCCTCACAAGCCTTGGATTTCCTGGATTTTTTTCTATGCAAAGGTACTTTTTTTTTTTTTTTCAGAAATAAAAATAAACTCAACCATGCCCCAAAGAAACAAAGTTAACTCTAGAGTCATGGGAAATGAAAATCAGAAAGAGGTTCAGTCTATAAAAGAATGGAACCCCTTGTGCAGGCCTCACCTCTGCCATGACCACAAAACAACTGAGCTTTAATCAGTGTGGACCACGCTAGCAAAGCATCCCAACAAACATCAGCGAGTTCAAAGGCTTAGAAAGCACAGCCCTCTTCTCTCTTTTCTTAAAAGTAAGCTCTGAGGCTAACAATGGGGACAGATGTATGACCCTTCCATACATATATCTACAACAAACACTTAACACAGCCCACATTCTATATGGAGAAGTACAGATGTTCAGACTGAATGCCTATGTAGTCTAAATCTATTATCAGATAAAACATGCTCAACACTATACCAAAATTCCAGACATCATAGACTCTGAAGTGACAAAGGAAATGTTAAACCCGGGTTCATATAAATCATAAATATTGGAGCATGAATTCAAAATGAGTATGATTAAAATGTAAGTGGTTAAATGGGAAAAGTGGAAGTTATACTAGATTAGCAGGGAGTGGGGACAGAAAGACGGAAGAGGAATTAGAGTAATCAAAAGAAAATCAAACTCCATGCAACCAAGAAATGACTTAAACACATGGGAATCAATACAGTTGAAAAAAATCAATGAGTTTCAAAATAAGCCAATCAAAACTTCACAGACTGCAATAGAGGACAGAAAATGTATCAGAGGGACAAGAGAGAGAGCTGGAGCAGAAGATATATTAAAGGAGTGGTGGCTAAAATCTTTTCAATATCAATAACAGATCCAGGAAGCTCAGAAGATAAGGAAGTTAAAGATAAAACAAACACATA